>QEOT01006674.1:23027-34591 GCA_003123785.1 Pterocarya stenoptera
AGATAAAATGCATGATGATCAATTGGAGCTCGATCCTTTTTAGACAAATAATTGGTTATTTTGAATAATTGGTTACAAAATAATTGTTTTGGCACTTGTTTTTTTCATCTTATATATAGGGAGGGGAATATGACAGCTCATCAGCTTGCTCGTAATTCTTGGAGGGTTGAGAGTATTGAGATATGGTGGAATTGTATTCCAGACTTTCTTTCTTAAACCATTTGGCTTGATAAATGTCTTTAATTATTATTTCGAATGACGTTTGTTGAATTCCTATCAAAAAATAAAGAAAAGAAAAAAGAATATAATACATGTAAAATACATGAACTATTAATAGGATCAGTGCTCTAATATCTTGCAATTAGTAGAAGGCCTCTTAAAATATTTTAGAACTTTTGTAAATTGTAATAATCAAGTGCCTGCCAAAAAAATCTTTAAAAAAATAATCATAATTCAGTTGTGCACCTTTATACTCGACTTCTTTGATGGCCAGTCGAAAAGAAAATGGAGCAATGTTGGCCGTTCTTATTGTTTCTTCCACCAGTACCTATCATATGCATGTGATCAATAAGTTAATGATCATGAAAAATACTTTAGCTGTGGCTTCTTATAATTAAAAGAAGACAAAACCCATGGCCAGTTGAAGAAAAAAATAGAGATATTGATCATGATTATTAATTTTATAGAGACCTTGTTTGTGAAATTCATTTTCGAGACATCTTTGCTTGTGATGAACTCGCTTTTCTTTTTCTTGCTTATAGCCATGTTCTCCTCCTGCATGCATGAAATATTTCATGATAAAAGTTAGACGCACAAAGGATATATAATCGATCATCTTGCTTATAAATTTCTTTTCTCTTATGATCATCTTCAACCATGATCGATCTCCTCTTCTAATTTCTAATTATTGTTTTATTCAGTGTCATATACCCTTAGCTTGTGGAGGACGTACGTTAGGGTATTTGGCAAGATAATACATAGCCCACATTGATGCAGGGCTTGTAGATTCATATCCTGCAAGAACAAGGCTCACGATGTTGTCTATCACTTCCTGGTTACTTAATTTATTGCCTTCTTCATCTCTAATTTGCATCAACCCATCCATTAGATCATTCGTTTCGACTCCATTTTCATTGATCAACTTCTTCTTTAAGTCTACTAAGAAAATTGCATTGAGCTTCTTCTATCACCAGAAGATGGCTCAGCTACCACGGACAAGAAGCAAAACAGAGCTATCAACAATACTGCATGTCGATTGAATTCACAACAGACTTCCTCATGACAGTTTGTGATCATGTATAGAGGCTAATTTGGGGCACTATAGTATATTCATTCTTGTATAGAATATTTTTATTCTCCTTGTATAAATAGACTACTGTACAACATATAGTGAATTAATGAAATCAATGAATATTTAATCACCTTCTTCATTGCTCTGCTTACTTTTATTCCAATAACAGCTTCATCAAGCCAAACCTTTCCCAAATCTTACATGGCATCAGAGAGGTAAGTACTATGGCTATTGTCGATCCTCCCACGATCGACTTTACTGACCTCAGTAGCCCAACAAATCCCTATCGACTAGAAACTTTTGATAACCTGGGGACTTTGCTCATCATCGAGCCTCTTACCATCGAAAATTATTCTACTTAGTCCCGATCGATTCAACGTGCCCTTTGTGCCAAAAATAAACTTGGCTTTCTCAATGGAACCCTCTCCAAACCATGGCCTTCTTCTACCACTGACCCACTTTTTGCCATTTGGGAACGTTGCAATGATATGCTTATGTCATGGCTTCAAAACTCCATTAGCTTGCCTCTACGCCCCTCGGTTGCTTTCGTTGATGAAGCTCATGAGCTGTGGGTTCAATTACAGAACCATTTCTCCCCTCAAAGTGGCCCTCGAATCTATGAGCTGAAGAAAACCCTTGCCAAATTGTCTCACGAAAATGATAATGTTAGTATCTATTATGGTAAACTCAATTTCCTTTGGGATGAACTCTCCATTTACGACCCACTACCTGATTGCTTTTGTAACTCAACAAAGGTCATATCTGACCGCTGCCAACATGACTATGTGATTCAATTTCTTATGGGTCTCCCTGACTCCTTCACTAATGTGCGTGACCAAATTATGCTCATTGACCCTCTCCCACCAAATTATGCTCATGGTTATCCTCTTGGTCACAAGTTTCACAAACCATGCCTCAATGTTGTCTCTCTTGAGCCTTCTAATTTCACAAACGGCAATGAGCCCAACATGGGGTTGACTAAAGAACAATGTCAAGAGCTCATAACCTTGTTGCACAATCGAAATTCTACTGCTTCTCCTTCTGCAAATTAGATTCAAACAGTTTCTTCTTTTCACCCTCATACATCTTCTGCTGTTAGTACCTCATTTTGTTTGTTATCTATTTCTACTACTTCGACACCATGGATCATAGACACGGGTAATACTGATCATATGATCTGTAGCCCCTCTTTCTTCACTCACATCACTTCCATAGCTTCATATTTTGTCAAACTCCCTAATGGAGAATTAGCTCTTGTCACTCACATTGGTACCGTGCAAGTGACAGCAACTATTCTCTTTCATAATGTTATATGTATTCCTAATTTCACCTTTAATTTGTTGTCTGCTGGAAAACTTGCCAATCAATTGAACTGTTGTCTTATATTTCTCTCTAACTTGTGTTTTATACTGGGCCTTTCTCCTTGGACAACGATTTGGAATGGTAGCTTGATTCACGGCCTCTCATTTATTTACAGAAAATGTCTCTCCCCAAGCTTTAGTTCATACCTTATTTCAGAATTTTCATCTTGAAAATTTTATTTCAGCATATGTACAACCTATCGACAACAACCATGATTTATGGCACTGTCGATTAGGTCATCCTTCTCATTCTCGCATATTACTTATACAGGATCCTCATGTAACTACTCATATGAATACAAAAGAAAATTTACCTTGTCTGATCTGCCCTCTTGCAAAATAGACACGCCTTCCATTTTCTTCTAGCACTCATACTACTGCTAGTTATTTTGACTTAGTGCATTGTGATTTATGGGGGCTGCACTCCATTACAGCCCACGATGGCTCACATTTGTTTCTTACCATTGTTGACGACTTCTCTCACTGCACTTGGGTTTATATTCTTAAAAATAAATCTGATGCACACGCTTGTCTTAAATCGTTTTGTCATCTAGTTGTCACTCAGTTCAACACTCAAGTTAAAATTTTGTGTAGTGACAATGGCCTCGAATTTTCCATGAATGATTTTTACTCTAAACATGGCATAATCCATCAAAAATCTTGTGTCGAGACTCCACAACAAAGTGGTTTGGTAGAATGGAAATATAGACACCTCCTTCAAGTGGCTAGAGCTCTTCGTTTTCAATTAGGCATACCCTTACAATTTTGGTTAGCTTGTATACTCACTGCCACGTACTTAATAAATCGTATACCCACCCTACTTCTTCACAACAAGACTCCATATGAAGTTCTCTTCCACAAACCTCCCTCTTATTCTCATCTTTGGGTCTTTGGGTGTCTTGCTTTTGCTTCCACCACTTTCCAACATCACCACAAATTTGATCCATGTAGTAGATGATGTGCCTTCCTTGGCTATCTATTTGGTGTCAAAGGTTATCGTTTATTTGATCTCGACACTCACCAAATTTTTATTTCCTGAGATGTTATCTTCCATGAGCAACTTTTTCCTTTCCACACACCATCTATACCTCCCATCTCACCTCTTCCTTCCCTTTCTCATATTTTTCCTGATCTTCATCTACTCGATCCTGACTCTATCTTGCCACCTCACCCTCATTTCCAACATCTCCAACTGAAACTTCACCTAACTCACCTCCCATCGACAACTCCTCAATTCCCCATCCTCCTTTAGTTCGAAGGTCCACTAGCTCTCGTCGCCCTCCTCCTCATTTAACTGACTATATCTGCCCCTTAACACTTGTTCCTCCACCTCCCCAAATCATGCATTCTTCCCCCTGTAGGAGACCTATACCAATGTTGCCTCTTTTTCACCATTGTCCAATGGTCGGGCCCTGCACTTTAGGTACAACTTTTCCACTTTCTTCTTCTCTTTCATTCATAAACTTTCTCTTTCTTAACATGCTTTTGTTTCTACTATTTATACTGCTTCTAAACCCACCTCTTATGGTGAAGCACTTAAGTATCCTCATTGGTGCAAGGCTATGAATTCTGAAATATCTGCTCTTGAACTCAACAACACTTGGACTCTAGTCAACTTGACTCATGGAAAGCATACTATCGATTCCAAATGGGTCTTTAAAGTTAAGCATCACTCCGATGGTAGTATAGAGAGCTACAAGGCGCGCCTAGTCTCCAAAGGTTTTACACAATAGGAGGGCCTCGATTAAAATGAAACTTTTGCCCCTGTAGCCAAACTTGTCACTGTTCAAACTCTATTAGCAGTTGCCTCCATTAAAGGTTGGGTTTTAAGGCAATTTGATGTGCAAAATGTCTTTCCCCATGGTGACTTAAAAGATGAAGTTTTCATGCGCAAACCTCCTGGCTATTTAAAAGGGTCTCCAACTAAAGTTTGTTGCCTACACAAGAGTCCTTATGGCTTAAAACAAGCTCCGCAACAATGGTATTCATAGTTCTCTACTACCTTACTTACTTTTAGTTTTCAATAATCTATGGCTAACCACAGTCTCTTCACTCGGTTACACAATCGCTCCTTCATAGCTCTACTCGTCTATGCTGACGACATTATCGTGGCCAGCTCTAACTTGGACTCCATTGTTGCTCTTCAATCATTTCTCACTGATCATTTTCGAATAAAATGTCTTGGAGATCTCTGCTATTTCCTTGGCATTGAAGTAGCTCGTTCTTCCAGGGGCATTTCCATATGTCAAAGGAAATATGCCTTAGATATTTTATCTGATGCTGGTTTTCTTGGCACCCGTCCACTTAAGTTAATTGCCAATGGAGCAAAATCTGAAACTTCATAAGGATGATGGCCAGCTTCTCTCTGACCCTCTTCCTTATTGTTGTTTGGTTTGTCGATTAATTTATCTCACTATTACTCAACCCGATATAAGCTACCTTGTCCATGTTTTAAGTCAGTTTATGGCCACACCTACTTCCTCTCATCTACACACAGCTCAGCAGGTGCTCCGATACATCAAGAATGCACCTGGCCAAGGTCTTCTTTTATCTTTCAGCTCTTCATTTCATCTTCAAGGTTATACTGACTTGGACTAGGCATCTTGTCCTGGTTCTTGACGCTCCATCAATGACTTTTGCATCTTCCTCGGCTCTTCACTCGTATCATGGCGTTCGAAGAAGCAAACTGTGGTATCTCGCTCATCTACTAAAGCTGAGTATCGAGCCATGGCAACTACTTCTTGTGAGATGCAGTGGTTGTCTTACATTTTACAGGATTTACACATCTCACTCTCACTTCTAGCTAACTTATATTGAAACTTAGAACTTGGCAAGGGGTGGTAAATGTATGGTGGCTTCAGGCTTCTACCTTTTTTCGAGTGGGGTGGTTGTGTGGGGTTGCGCCTATTATTATTACGTGGGCTATTTGGAGGGCGAGATCTGTTGCGCGAATGGAGGGGACCCTTTATGATTGGAAGCTGATTGTCAGAGCGATGAAGAGTTTATTTGGGAAACTTTCGGTTTCTTTAACTAAATTGATGCAGTTTCCTAGAAGAGATATTCTTATTTTGCAGGAATTAAATTGCCCAGTGATGCTAGAGAGAGTTAAGCTGATGAAGGAAATAGCTTGGTCTAGGCTTGTTGCGGGGGTTGTAAAATTCAATCTTGATAGTGGATCTGCAAGGAATCCAGGTTTGTCGGGAGGGGGAGGAGTAATCCTTGATGATCACGGCAAAGTTATTGCGGGATTTGCTCATTCGTATGGTTATGCTACTAATACCATTGCGGAGTGTCAGTCATTTCTTGATGGTTTAAAATTGTGTCACCAACTTGGTTTTAAAGATTTTTTGATTGAATCAGATTCAAAGGTAATTGTTGGTTGGTTTAGGTAGGGAGTTTGTAAGTTTTGGTATTTATGGGATTTTTAGGAAGAGGCTCTTCATTTGTTTCGGCTGATGAATGCTAGAGTTTGTCATATCTTTCATGCAGCTAATATGGCTGCAGATTTCCTCTCCAAGGAAGGTGCAAATGATCGAAATTTAGATTTTATGGGTGAGGAGTTTAGAGAGAGACGGTTTTGTGGCCTTGTTCGAACTGATAAATGGGGTCATCCCTATATTAGGCTTTAAATAAAAAATATATGTATATATTGTTTTTTAGGACTTTATTCTGGTTGTTGTGATACCTGAGTTTGGTCTTTGTTTTGAATATTTCTTACCCCCAGGTGTCGAGTTATTTCTATGGTATTCTTTCGTCATAAGTGAGGGTTTCATTTAATAAAATTCGGGTAGGGTCACTGGTAGACATGTGGCATTCCCTCTTCATTAAAAAAAAGAAAGAGAAAAGGCTTATATTGCGACAATCAAGCTGCCATCCACATCGCTACAAATTCAGTATTCCACGAGTGTACAAAACACATTGAGCTTGATTGTCATCTCATCCGGGATAAACTTCAATCTGATTTTTTACGCACTTGTCACGTTCGTTCATCATTACTGCTTGCAGATGTCTTCACAAAGGCACTCCCTTCAAATTTAACAGTTTGGAAGGAAGTGAATTGTAGCTGACGTGGCAATAGAGTTTTTTTTCAAAAGTGCATTATCTGTTCCCTAGGGTTGCCGCATGGTTGCTGCCGATGGCCTCCAGGCCACTTCGGGGGCTGCCTAACATCCTAGAACCTTTGCGGATATGGTTCTAGAAACTCCTCAGCCTCTTCCGGAGGTTGTGGTGCCTTTTTGGTCTCATAAAAAGGTGGAGGGGGAGGTTTGTGTAGTGTTTTCTAAAGATGAAATTGATAGGTCTGCCTTACCTTTTCAAATTTCTTTGGTGCTAAAATTCTTACGTCAACGTCCTTCATTGGACTCCATTCGTTCTTTCATTAGAACTTGATGGGGGCTATCTAAACAACCAGTTGTTTCGGCAATGAGGAGGCCACGTAATGTATTCGTTAGGTTATCATCGTAGGAGGACTTTGTCAAAGCGTTTGCTCATGGGTCATGTGAGATTGATGGGGTTCTATACAGAGCATTTCACTGGATAGTGAAATTTCATGAGGATTAAGAACCTGTATACGCCCTAGCCTGGATAAAGTTGCCGGGGTTGCCTCCAAACTTCTATCATGAATCTTTTTTGCGTAGTATTACAGCCCCGATTGGAAGATTTCTGAAGCGGGATAATCCTACACGATGCGCTACCCGCACGGATGGTGCGAGAGTGTGTCTTGAAATGGACGTTGCCAAGGATCCGTTGGAAGCATTAGGGATTGGAACTCCTAGGAATCCACAAAGTTTCTATCAAGTCATTGAGTTTGAAACATTACCTGCATATTCCATGCGCTACCATGTGCAAGGGCACAATGCAAAGACATGTAAATGGGATGGGAAAAAGAGATGCAGAAAAGTGCGGAAAGCCAAAGGGAAGTCAAATATGGTTTGGGCTCGGACGGAGAAAATTGCAGATCCACCTGTGGTTGGTTTGTAGGGAGGGGAGACTAGTAATTTGGGGGAGTTGCCATTGAAGGATCTTGAGAAGCCAATAGATGAGGTCCTTGTGTTTGAAGAGACGATGCATGTTTTGGATGATAAGGCAAATAACCCAGGTTCAGGTGATTTAGAGGCGGCAACAATTATCCAAGATGATGAGAAACAGTTGGAATGTGAAAGTGTTGGGGTTGAAAAGGAGAGAGTTTTGGACGTGGTGGATGATCAGTGTGTGTATGGGCAACAAGTGGGGGGTGAATCAGGAGTGGAAGGTGAGGATGGATTGGGTGGGGTGCTAGGGATGGATACCTCTGTTATGAAGGGAGGAATACTGTTGGTGGAGTTGTTGACCCATCCGTAGATGACTCATATGCTCAAGAGCATGTTTCTATTGCAGAGTTAATTACAAGGGAGATGCGGGTTTCTGATAATGAAGGGGTGGACATAGTAAGAGAAGAGGATGTTGAGGTTCATACCTGCTCTGATTAGGAATTGGATGGGGAGTTAGGAAATTTGGCAAAGGAAAAATCTGTTCTTTTTGACTTTGATGTTCAACAAGCTAATCAAATAAAGGAGAAAAGAACTAGGTTAAGGGGTATTTCGAGGGTTAGGAGCAAGCTCTCTCGAATTAATTTATAATGTCATCTTATTTATTTTGGAATGTGCAGGGTATTGATTCTTCGTATAGACGCCTAAAAAAGCTAGTCATAAAGATACGTTCGAAAGTCCTTGTAATTGTAGAACCAATGGTGGATCAGTTTAGGTTATGGTTATGGAGAGACAAATTGAGGTTTGAGAATTGTGGTTCCAATGATGGTGTAGGAGGTAAGCTGTGGATTTTTTGGTCAAGAGACGATCTAACAATGGTGAATATGGGAAATCAATATTTATTGATACGAGTAAAGGAAAATCTCAGAGAGGTGCTAGTTACTTTTGTTTATGCGAAGTGCTATTATGCGGATCGGAGAAGGCTTTTGGCACTCTTTGAATGATTTAAATATTCAAGATGTTCCTTGGGATGTCATGGGCGACTTCAATATAATAAGGCAGGATAATGAGAGGAGAGGGGGTAGGCTGAGACCTGCATTGGCCATGGAAGAATTTAACTGCTGGGTGGATAATTGCAACTTGTTAGAGATGAGGTTTAGTGGGCAGTCCTTTTCCTGGTGCAATGGGCATATGGGCTCTCGAGAAGTTGGGCAAGCACCTATGCAATTATTGTTGGAAGGCAGAATGGAGCCATATGGTTTTCCTTCATTCAAGTTCCAACAAATGTGGGTTTCTCATGACCAGTTTTTTCAGTGTGTTTCTCAAGTTTGGAATGGAGAAATGGGAAGAGGTTCCAGGTTGGACATTCTTATGATGAAGCTTAAATGGTTATAGATTGCTCTGAGAATATGGAATAAACTGGTCTTTGGTAGAACCAAGCAGCATATTACAAAATTAGAGGGCCGGATTAAGGGTTTGGAGGAGAGTCTGCCAGTCACATTCTTAGAAGATGTAGAAACTAATCTAATGGTTTCTCAAATAGAGCTTTCAGTTTGGCTTAATAAGGAAGAGCAACGCTTAGCGCAATAGGCAAAGCAGTCTTGGGTGCAAAACGGTGAAGTGAATTCTAGTTTTTTCTGAGTCATGAGTCGCCAAAATCACCAAGTAGTCAAGGAAATGCTGCTAGCAGATGGTTCAAGACTAACTTCTCCTGAGCAGATTCACGATAGGGTGGTTCATTACTTAAATTTTTTGGAGGTAGGTGCTAGGTGTGCGAAGCCGAATTTGGAGGGCTTGGTTCATGAGGTGATAGTCTAGGAAGATAATGAGGTGTTATGCAGCACTCCGACACCACAGGAAGTGCATAATGCCTTAATGTCTATCCCAGTTGATAGTAGTTCGGGCTTAGATGTGTTTGGTTTGGGTTTTTATCAATCCTGTTGGCACATTGTTGGTAATGATGTTGTGAAGGCAGTGGTTGAGTTTTTTAGAGGTGTAACTCTCCCTCGTTTCTATACGGCTTCTTTTTTGGTCTTGATTCCCAAAGTGGAAATCCGGCAAGCTTTGACAAGTTTAGGCCGATAGCTTATGTTTAGTATTCTACAAAGTGTGCTCAAAGTTGTTGGTGAATCGACTTGCTCCGATGTTACATAAAATTATTTCACCTGAACAATGAGCTTTCCTCCCTTGCCAGAGTATTTTTGAAAACATTAGTTTAACCGAAGAGATGATTCATGCTATTGATAGGCCAATCCGTGGTGGGAATGTCGTTATGAAGATTGACATGGCTAAGGCGTACGATAGTGTCGATTGGGAGTTTCTTGTATTTGTTTTGAGATTGTTTGGGTTTTTAGAATTTTTTTGTTCTCTCATTTGGCAATGCATTACCACTCCATGGTATTCAGTGGTCATGAATGGTGTCCCTAAAGGTTTTTTTAAAGGCGGAAGGGGCTTGTGTCAAGGAGATCTAATATCGCCTTATTTGCTTATTTTAGTCGAGGAGATTTTTTCAAGAATGATCAAGAAGCAGGTGAAATTGGGCAATGTTGTTCTTTTCTATCATCTGAGAGGTGCTCTTTTTATTTTCCACTTGCTATATGTAGATGATATTGTACTATTTTCTAATAGTGGGAAGGCGTCATTGAGGGCTATTAAAAAGGTTCTGAAGGATTATGAAGCATGGTCTGGCCAATCAGTGAACAAGAGAAAATCCTCCATATTCTTCTTTAAGCATGTTAATTCTTCTCGTAAGCGTAAGCTGCTCCAGGACATTGGCTTAACGGAAGGGTGATTTCCGTTTCATTACCTAGGCGTCCCAATCGTTTCTAGAAGGCTGTTGAGTGTGCATTTTGAGGATATGGTCAGTAAAATTCGTGGTTGGCTATAAGGATAGCAAACTAGGCTTCTCTCGAGTGGGGCTAGGCTTCCGCTGCTGAAGCATGTTCTGCAAAGTATTTTTATACATTGTCTCTTTGTTTTGCAGACTCCTATATCAGTCCTTGAGAAGATAAAAAATATAATGAGTAGTTTTTCTAGGGTACAAAGGATGGAAAAGCAAAGAAAAAATGGTGTTCTTAGGAGGCTACTTGCAAGCCTGTTTCGAAATGTGGTTTGGGCATTCGTAATTTGCAGGAGGTGCAAAATTCCCTACACATGAAATTGGCATGGAATTTACTTCAAGGTTCTTCGTTATGGTTGGCCTTGTTCCTTACTAAGTACGTGGGTGATCAGCATATCTCTTTGGTGGACTCTAAAAAAGGAACTAAGATTTGGAAGATGATTATAAAGAAAATTCCAGAGGTGTATGTGAACTCGAAATGGAAAGTTAGGGACGGTAAGGTATCGTTTTGGCGGGATCTTGGGTTGGGTGTGAGCCTCTCTGTAGCCAATAGCAAGCTTCAGAGTTGTCGAACTTAACTTTAGAGTATAGTAAGGATGGCATAGGATGGAATGTTGATCTGTTTGCTTGGCTAGTGGGGCATGAAAAAACAGAGAAAATTATTGAACAATTGGGAAGGGTGAAGCCTGGAAAGGACATGTTAATTTGGATACCAAATATTAATGGAAAGTTTTCTACACGAAGTGCTTGGAACTGTATTCGATCAAGGGGACCAGAGCTTCCATGGGCAAAATGGATTTGGAATCCTACCTTGCCAAAGAAAGTGGTGGTCATTATGTGGAAAGCCATGTATGAGTGTCTCCTACTGGATGACTATATTAAAAGGCTTGGTATTCCGGTAGTATCAAGATGCGATTGTTGTGTTGCGTGGGGTTATGAAGATCTCAATCATGTGTTTGCGAGAGGAGAAGTTGTGGAAGAAATATGAAGGATTTGCTCTCAGTTAATTGGGATGCCGAGGATGGATGGCAGATTATGGAAGGACAGAGTTGAATGTTGGCATAGACGAGTTTGAGGATCATCCCATAGTGGATAGTTGCTTGGTA
>QEOT01006674.1:35081-163038 GCA_003123785.1 Pterocarya stenoptera
AAATTGGAAGGGGTCACTTTTAGACATGTGACATTTTTCATTAAAAAAAAAAAAAGGGAAAAAAGAAGCAAGTTAGGAAACATCAATCCTCGTTAATTATATCCATTAATTAATTACGTACCTGAAGAGCATGGCGATATGCAGTTGATCCAGGAAAGTTGATTGGGAATGCCGCCCTAAGTCCATGCTTGATCAGTCCCTTGAACAATTAATTCATGTTGTCTAAAATAGGCCCCGGTTCAAAGCTTACAAATAATCTTCCAATGTTTTCGAACGTTACCTGTAATTTATAAACAATATCATGACATGACATGATGAATTCCAAGGAGAAAGTAGTGATGATCACCAGCGGTCTGGCCGGCCTTTATGATATTCATTTCACATGAACGGTAAAAAATAATGAAGAAAGTGATGCCTCTCATGATCTAGTGTAATTGTAATAATTTGCACCTAAAAAATGATCGATCCATCTCACTTTAGGTTAAAGAACATTTAACGTAATATTTCATCTTAAATTTTGTCATCATTAGTCACATGATATGTTTCATATGTCTATCAGGCCGTAATGGACAACTACCTTATAAAAATGAGTTATATTAATAAATAATTACCTTCTTGATTTCATCGTATGCTTTAATGGTGCCACCTTTGTCATGTACTGCCCACGAGTGGAGCGCGACCACCATGCGGGGTTGGACTTGAAGAGCGATGCGGCAGAGAGCATGGGGCTCGTTAATGGCGTTTAATACGTAGCGTCTAAGCCTAGCAGAAGCGGAACCACGTTGGTGGCTACCCCTCTAAAATTTTTCAAAAATATGTTTTAGTATATAGTTTTTTTTAAAGATATCTTAATATAAAGATAATTTATCCTCCCAAACATTTAAAAAAATCTCATTTAGTACTTAATTGTCTAGGTTTCTTTTAGTTTTTTAATAATTTTTTCATAATTACACCTATTTTTTTGTCATTAATACAATCTCACATTCTATTTTTTTTTTTTTTTTACATCTCATAAGAGGTAATAAAATATCTTGATCTTTTTTTATAAGCTATTTGGTAAATTTACAACCTCATTTTTCCTATAATTTTTATATTTTTTTAAGTTTTCCACTAACTAGCTTGTTTGGATTAGTTTTGTTAGTAAGTACATATATACTACAATTGAGTTAACAATTATGAGTGAATGCAACAAATCTTGCATAACTATTTCTATATATATTATAGAGACTTTACAATATTTAATTTTAGATTCAACAAAAAAGTTTATCTTTGTTTACTTAATTTTTATCATTTGCTTCAAAAAATCTTACATGACTATTTCTATCTTAATTTTTATCTTTCACTTGAGTCCGATAGAGCTCAATTAAGAAGTTTAGATGGGTGATTTTAATAATTTAGTTTGTCCTTAGATAACAACCTTATATGGTTAATGTTAAATATCAATAACACACTTTCCTATCTTAAATGTCGGTTACTGTTCATCCCTACATACGGCACACTTTGATAATCGCTCCCCAATCACCAAATCCTAATTCCGCCCTTGTATATACATGTTATATGTTTTATCCACATTGTGGATATGCTTGATTCTATTTTGTTTGGTTCCATACCTGCTCCAAGCACGTAGGTTTTCTCCTTATAATATTATTGTTGTAGAGGCTTACTCTTTATAATATTGATTTCAAGATCTAATTATAATATTGACTAGTCATTTTGAAATACAGGCTTACATATAGCTTAGCTTGAACTTTTCTCGAATCGTTGCAAATGGTATCACTCGCAATTTCAATTAAAAAAAAAAATGTGAGACTTGAGTTATGTTATCATAAATTTATGAGACCAATTAAAGACTTTGGATTTTAATTCCTTAAGAGTATTTATTTTATTTTGAACTCTAATGTCACTAAAACATATATTTGGCAGCAGTTGCAAAAACAAAAATTTGGCAACAGCCCAAGTTAAGCTGCGCTCTATAATTGTTTTTTAGGTTAATATGTGTGGAAAGCCCACTTGAATTTTAAAAAGAAATTTTGAATAGGCTATGGGTCCAAAAGTTTATTTTGGTGGAATATAGATTGTTATTGGGCTTGATAATTAGATTAAAATTATTTAATATTTTATGAACCAAGTGGAATCTATTTATTTCGTAATTGGCCCGAAAACTTTATGAGACAAGTTGGCTTATTTTAGAATTTGAGAAGAGGTCCATTGGGAATTTTGGGAACTTGGCACATAAAATATGGGCAAGCCCAGCAGATTTTTGGATCAGTTAAAATGGTCCAACTCACTTTTAAACCCCAAAAGCCCACCAAAAGGCCCAGTCCAGTTACCCAACATCGAGACTTGTATATAAAGTCCCTTCCTCCTCTTTCTTTCTCTAGGATTCCAGCTGCCTATATAACCCTCTCATGCACATAGAAATCTCCCTCAACTAGAGTTGCCGCATATCCTAAATTTCTTCAATTTCCTTCCCTCTATATCTCTCCCATATACAAGCATATCTGCGTTGTTCGCGTTTTGGAAACTACGATTATCAATTTATCATTCGTGGCCAACCAATCACCACCCATGTAGGAAGCAAGCTTATGCCCAGTGGTTCACCATCGCCATAGAACCCTGACCTCAACACTCAGTCCCTTTCACGCCACAACCAGTCACGGCATATCCGACTGTGAAGATCATTGCACCACCCCCGTTTCGCCATGAAAGACTTGCTCGGTAAAGCAGTCTTGTATGTCGTCCACCACAAACACAACTGCACCGAGAATAATCAAGCACGAAGCCCAGCCGTGTTCAATCACCGTCAACCACTCACCACTTAACCAGCCCCTCCATACATTTGTAGCACCTCCAAAAGCCAACCACTGTAGCCCTCCACCATAACCTCTCTCCCTCCATCATCAAAACTCCCCAAGCCGCTAGCCTCCATCTCATGAAACCATCTCCCCACACAAACACAGCAACCACTACTCCTCCATGCACAACGAAAACCACCATCATCGTGGCCCGATTCTAAGCAAGAAAAACATAGCATTGTTTCCCCCATCGCGAGCCACCCTCTGGTGCACATAGCCCCGCAATAAACCATGGAGACCGCCCCCAACTGCCACATTCACAACCCTTGTTTTGCATTCATAAAAACAGAGCATTATCACACGCACTCTCCCCCACGTCACAGCAACCAAAGAGAGCCGGTTTTACACCATTTATCCACCGCCAGTCCCAAGGTGCCTCTTGGAGTCCTCACTATGCCACCTCCATTTCTGACCGACAGAACCGTAAGCCTCTCTCTCTCTCTCTCTCTTCATGTTCTGCAGCCATGGAAAGCAGCCGCCACTCCTCGCCAGAAGCTGTAGCGACAAACCACGTTGTATAAGTGCCCTCGTACATAAGTCCACCTTGCCTGTCCAATGGTTAGCACGGATTAAATCCCATAGATAGCATGTTACATAAATACCCCTGCTAGTAAGTGTTGACCGTAGGATTAATATTTTATGATATGATTGTGATAAAATCAAAAGAAATTAGGTGTTTGAAGGTGGAAAATAATTTAGACTTTGATGTATTAGTCTATGATATTTTAGTAGATATCAATTATTTTGGAGAGAAGATATTTTTAGGGTTACAATAATTTTAGATTTTTAGGAAAAATATATTGTTTTAGTACTTTAGGCATAAATATCAAAATATGTGTTTAATTAGAGATTTAAGTAAGTTACGTCATACGTGTCTATTTTATAGGTGACGATTGATATTCATTCGGCACTGTTATGAAAAAAATTCAGAAAAGTTGAAGAGTTCATATAAGCGAGGTTCCTATACTAGGCTTTGCATAAACTAATGGACTAAGGTTGATTTTAGAAAAAAATATGCATGTTTTATTATGAAAAGAAAATTAAAAAAAAAAAAACCTCGGTCATTTTGTTAGCATTACTCAAGAAATCTGTATAAGATGAGAAAAATATTTTCTGTCATGACTGGTATAGACATGAGCTATTTTTGGCATTTTGTTTCTGAACTGTGTAAAAAGAACGAATATAAAAATTTATGCATAATTATATGATAATGATCTGAATCTGTTGTGTTTTGGATATGTTCTGTACTCTGTTATGATATGATGTGATTTCTGAAAACCTTTGGAATGACATTTTTTTTCTGTTATGTTCTGACCTTACCACAGGTGTAAAACTGTAACTTCTGTTCGGGTTGGTACCAACGTTTCTATTTCTGGTGCACCCACTTTGGAAGCAAAGTGGTTTTCTACATGATATTTTCTGTGTGATTTCAGATTGGACTAGCCAATGGAAGCCTAACCTAGCGGAGGAGTATAAAGGATGATTGCCAAAATCAAGCAAAAGTCAACACCAAGATTTTAGCCTTCAATCCTGTTGTACATAATATTTTGAAGTTAATGTATATTGGTGTAACTACTGTATATTCATAGCCACGATTCTTTTGTATTTCTTTAATTGGTTTTGTAATACGTTTGTATATAACTTGCATCAACTACTGAATGAAAGTGTGGGAAAATTTCTATTCAACCTTGTAGTGAAATTCTCTATATAGACCTTGTTTGTGTACTTCATTTCTGAGACATCCTCACTTGTGACAAAATCGCCTTTCCTCTTCTTGCTTATGGCCATGTTTTCCTCCTGATTTCATGATTAAGATTAGACACAAAACAAATAATCACGCATTCTTTTCCTATCTTCAACACATTTTCTTATTTTATTAGTTGCAATTTTTGTTTTCCCTCTAAATTTTTTTATATCGATGTGACACATTTTAGGTGATATCATATGTCAACTACCTTTTATATAGACAATTAATTAAAATGAATCACTTCAACAAGTACGCTTACGGATGATATGATCATATACATATATCTAGCGTGCACGAAATAGTTACCCGTGACTTTTGGAGGACATTAGGGAATTTGGCAAGATAAAATACAGCCCACATTGATGCAAGGCTAGTAGATTCATATCCAGCAGAACAAGACTAACGATGTTGTCTATCACCTCCATTTAAAAAAATTAAAAAAAAAAAGAAAAAAGAAAACACCACCATTTTATTGAACCCTCACTTACGGCGGAGGAAAACCATATCTACAAAAAATCGAAGATAAAAGAAGCATCCTAACAAGAGCTAACATCTAATGTAAGGAATGCCTAATTTATCCGTATGTAAAAGCCCCCCAAGTCTTCCCGGACCAATGTCTTCACCCAAAAATTCCCAATTACCTCCCTCCGCCCCAAGCTTAGCCAAGAAACCCGCTGCCATATTAGCCTCTCTAAAAACATGCTTAAACTGAACATTGAGAGTACTAACAAGACTTTGGGCTTCCTCCCAAAAATCTCAAAGATATCAATAATTGCAAACTCCTGATAACTCAATTTATTGCCATCTTCATCTTTAATCTGCATCAACCCATCCATTAGATCATTCATTTGATCTACACCATTTTGGTTCTTCCTTTTCTTCTCTAACTCCACCCAAAATAGTGCATCAAGCTTCTTCCTGCATTGCAACATTACAGTACAAAATCCAATACATGCACAATTAAGATCATATTAAGCCATCTGATAAATCATACAGTGACGAGGATGGATGCATTGTCTGATCTACTGTTAATACAAATAATTACCTAAAGGGCATGGTGATAAGAAGTTCCATGAAAGTTAATTGGATACGCCCTTATAACACCATGAACCAACCCCTCAAACAACTTGTCCATGTTGTCTAATTGAGGCCCCAGCTCAAGGCTTACAAATAATCTTCCAATATTTTCAAAGGTCAGCTATAAGCATGCATGCGTGAGATAGATTAATATTAATTTCTCAGTGCTAGAGATCTATTAGAATGAACGATAAATGTAAAAGAAAAATACGCATATAATTATATAGTTCCTTCTTGATTTAATCATATACTTTGACTTTGCCCTTTTGTGCCCACGACTGGAGCGCAACCGCCATGCGGGGTTGGACCTGAAGAGCTATGCAGCGGAGAGCATCTGGCTGGTTTATAGCATTTGATAGATAGCTTCTAAGTCTGGCATGAGACTTACCATGAACTGCTACTAGAGAAGTAGGGCCAAGGATATCCACAGTCGGCCATTTTAGGAGAAAGGTATTCTCTGATTGGAATATAACTTATTCACTGCTGGGAAGCATGCTATGATTGTTGGTGATCCGAATAGGTGGGTTCTGTACATTCCTACTCCATCACCATACCTACCTCATGATCAGATTCGCATCACACACACATTACTACAATTAGTAGAACATGATATATCCATGTTGGAATTGATCAATTAATTGAGTACTTGTTTTTTCTTCATTTTTGAGATTAGTATCTGCTTTTTCATGGCAATATATAAAATTTGAGGCATGCATAAGATCAAAGATAATAGGAAACTCTGGTGTAAGTTTCAGCTACAAAATACCATAGCCTATAGTTGGACTCAGCCCACCACTAGGGACAAGAAGACAAACAAGAAAGAGACAAGAAGGGACATGAGAGCACACAAGTGTCAAAGGGGTTAAAGGGAAAGCAGGAAGAGAAGGGAAGATGAAACATGCAAGGGAGACCAGCCACCTCTTGGCAGGCTTGCATGTGCAGTGAAGGGTCAAACATGCAACTACCAACAGTTGCAGAAGGAGTGTCGTATAAAAGGAGATGCCCAGACAATTTCAACTCTCTCACTCTCTCGATCAACTCTTCTTCTTCTTCTTCATCTTTAGCAACCTCTTGAGGAAGACAGCGTCTCCAACAGGAAGAGCTCCAACTTTCTTTGTACAATGATATATGAGGAACCATGAGACTGTAAACAAATATATTATTGTGAAAACTCCCCTACCCAAACCCCGTGGACATAGACCAATTGCCAAACCACGTAGATCTTAGTATCCATCTCTCTTTACTTTCTTTGTACTTATTTTCCCTTCAACGCCATAGATGTACACATCGCCACCGTACAGCTACATCGGAACACTGCCGGAGGCTCCAAACAACATCAATCAAGGCCCAGTCAATTCAGTGGGCCGGGAATGAATCTTTCTCTCCCTCCGGCCTGTTGTGCATTTTTACAGCATCAACGGTGGTGCCGTTTGTGGGATTTGTTTTACTTTGTAAGCCGGAGGTGGGAGAATGAAAATTTTCCGGTGCACTGATTAAATTCCAAATGATGAATGAAGCTTCCTCCAAATAAGTATTCTTAGCTTTTTGAATTTTTACATTTACAAAAAAAATGTTGCTGCAGAAAATGGGCTAGTAAATCTTTTCTCTTCCAGGCAAGGAACCAAGTTCCTTAGCATTGCACTCAGTTCACTGTAATGAACTATGCAAAGATTAAGAATCTAGTAAGGATCGATTGCATAAAAGTTATGCTGCCTGGACGCTAGCAAGCGAACACTGTGCACTTAAGTGCACAATAACAAACAAGCACTGTACCCCAAATGCATAGTGCTCGGGAGGCATTGTGCACTTAAGTGCACAATTCCATGCATGCATGCACGTCCACTCGCAGTGCACGGCCCATGATCTTGTGCACGGGGTCACCTTTGCAGTGGACGTGCGCAAGCATCCTTGCGGGAGTGTGATCTTGTGCCCCTGAGATGATCTCGAACCCACGGCCAAAGGACGACCGCACGGTGGATGGTCAACCACCACAAGGGTCGCCGATATTGTTTGCCATGACCATGGTGGTCACCTCCATGGCAGTCGCTCACTAGCATGAAGACCCATATGCCTGGAAGCCATGCACCAATTCGAGAAACACCAACTAGGGAAGCATCAGCTCAGCAGCCCAATGGCTCGAACACCAGGTTCCTACCGCTCGAGCATCACTCACACGAGAACTTCCCTCGAATCACGGACTAGACCAGTCACACGAGAGGCGGACACACTTGACACAATCGCACCAAGCTCTCCACTTGCATGAGACTCGGACGCCATCAGTTGGGCTCGGACAGTGTCCATTAGGGCTTTGCTACTCTACTCTGCTATTCTGCTGCTCAGGGCTCTTCTAGCGGGCTCCCCCATAGGGCTCTCCTGGAGGGCTCTCCTCGAGGACTCCCCCAGCGGGCCAGCACAGACTCCCTGCAACTAACAACAACTCTCGGTTTATCTCTCTAAAAACTTGTGCGAATTTTGTTTTACTAACACAATTATTTTCTGTGGTGTAAAAATCAACGGAATCTCCATCAACAAAATCTCTATCAGCGGAATCTCCATCAATGGAATCTCCATCAACAAAATATTTAACAGCGAAATCTCTATTAACAAAAATCTCCACCAATAAAATCTTCATCAAAAGGAATCTCCATCAAACAAAAATCTCCACCAACAAAATCTCTATCAGCATAATCTCTATCAACAAAATCTTCAACAACGAAATCTCCATCTAAGGAAGCTTCACCAACAGAAACTAACACTCTAATAATGTAGGAATGAGCAAATGGAAAGAAAAGTTATGGAAAAGCAGCGGAACAAAGTGAAAGGAAATATGTGTGAAAGGAAAAGGAGACTAAGGAAATAGGATCGAAAAGAAAGCGGCTTAGGAAATAGGGGTAAAAGGAAAAAGCAGCTAAAGGAAATATATTTGGAAGGAAAATGCAACAAAGGAAATAGGAGCGAAAGGAAGGAGATTAAAGAAATATGATTGAAAAGAAAGCAGCTGAGGAAATAGGAGCGGAAGGAAAGTGAGGTTATAGGAAGTAGTTAAGGAAAGTGTGGTTAAAGGAAGTAGCTCGCCACATCCGAGCTCCGCACTCTCGTCATACGCAGTCAAATACACCCCCACCTAAATTCACCCTTGCATTTATTACTTAAAGCAGATTATTTTGTTTTCTTGTTGATGACGTTTGTGGCGTATTTTATCTTAAAAATTCTCAAGAACTTTTTGTTGGATCAAGTTGCCTTTAAGAATCGCGGGCATCTGGGGAGGGACAAAATACCATAGCCCATAATTGGGCCCAGCCCACCACTAGGGACAAGAAGACAAACAAGAGAGAGACAAGGAGGAACATGAAAGCATACAAGTGTCACAACAACAGAGGGGTTTAAGGGAAAGTAGGAAGAAAAGGGAAGCTGACACAAGCAAGGGAGACCAGCCACCTCATGGCAGGCTGGCATGTGAAGTGAAGGGTCAAACACACAACTACCAAAAATTGCAGGAGGATGATCGTATAAAAGGAGATGCCCAGACAATTTCAACTCTCTCACTCTCTTGATCAGCTCTTCTTCTTCTTCATTCGATCTTCAACAACCTCTTGAGAAAGACAGCGTCTCCAACAGGAAGAGCTCTAACTTTCTTTATACAATGAGATATGAGAAACCATGAGACTGTAAACAAATATATTATAGTGGAAACTCCCATTCCCAAACCCCGTGGACGTAGGCCAATTGACGAACCACGTAAATTTTGGTGTCCATCTCTCTTTACTTTCTCTGCACTTATTTTCCATTCACCATCATGGATGTACGCATCGCCACCGTACAGCCGCACCAGAACACTGCCAGGGGCTCCAAACAACACTGATCGAAGCCCAGTCAACTCAGTGAGCCAAGAATGAATCTTTCTCTTCCTCCGGCCTCTTCTGCTATTTTTTCAACATCAACACATGAGTAAGTTTGAGCTCATTATATATATATATATATATTTGCATACGAGAAAGGGAAATTCATGATGATCTACTTGCGACGCTTAGAATTGATGAAATCATCGGGACGACGAAGAATTTTGAAGTACCAGAGGAATGCGAGCATTTCTCCCAAAAAGGGAAAGCCCATGTGTCCGGGTGGGAGCTTGGCTGCAGCAGAAGTCGAGGAGCACCGCGTTAAAAGAAAAGACATACCAAAGCTCATTCCACCACCACAGAAGCAACCCTAAAAGTGGCAAACCCCCTAATAGCAAACCCAACCACACTCCGATCGTAGTAATGTCCATCTCCAAATGCGAATAATCCTATCTCTGATCTGTCTACTGCCACAGTACCTAGCTAGGTAGCTAGTTTAATCTCGTAAATATAAATATATAGTTATATATATAAATATAGTTAAGAATTATTACATAACTGATCTGTATATGAAATAACTAAATATATATAGTTGACTTTGATTCCCGGCGTTAGGTTATTCTATTGACTAACTTTCCTAAAAGACAAAGCTACAAGAGTTTCTTAATTAGGCCACGCACGGACGTAATTCTCTAAAGCATGATATATATCATCGATCAAGACTACACAAACACACACACATATATAATGGATAAGACAATCCCCTGCATGCACCTACTTATATATATATATATAAATAAATATATATAAATATATATTAGTTATTTTGCAACGTCTATGTTATATACGTCTAATGCATATACTTCCGATCGATTTAAGCAAGTGGTCTTAAGAATCTTATGATTTGGTGTGTGATATTTTCGAGATAACAGCTGCTTTCCAACCATTGATATCATGATGTGGTATTTCCTTATTATGTATATACAAGTGGAGGATATGGAAACTTTGGCTTAGAACCTGCATGCATGGTGCTGCTGCACTAGGCCTCTTTCTGATCTACAGCAATATATATAATGCAACTTCATGTAATAGGTATAATGAATACAGATAAAAGTAGAACTCGCGCGGATCTACCTTCTTTTAGGCATGCATTAAAATGTAAATATGTAGTACTATAGTTTTATTTTTATGAGATTCTTTTTACAAAAATTAATTGGTTTTAGGATTTTTAGATCAACTAGTCTCAAACTCTTCTACTTATACATGACGGTATTCTTCAACTGACAATTAGGGTAATTAATTAATAAAATTGGAGATTGACCTTTTCCTTAAAAAAAAAAGGAAAAAAAAAAGTGGAGTATATGGAACAACGGCTTGATTAAGATTAATTCAAATATTTTGTATGCTATCTAGGATTTAAGTTTTATAATATCGGATGATCAATATTTTCCTTATATGACTCGCATCTTATAACAAATGACATGTCATTTTGAAATATTTTCTTTTTTATGGATATATAACAAGATGACACGTACTAAAAATTTATACTTGCTTTATGTAAGCAATAATTTTAATGAAATTTTATTTTTATGCATATAATATGGGATATTAGTCATGTTACATGCATTTTTGTACTCCGAGACTACAGAATATTAATTGTTATCCGGCCAATATTGGCGCCCCATTGACCCGATCGATCTGATCAAGAAGTGTTCTTGAGACCACAAATTGGAATCACAACGAATTGATCATCTGGATCGCCACGAGTCCTCTAGGCCATGCATATAACATATATATTGTTCCAATATTGTAGGCCCCTTGACCCTAGACTTCTATCCATGCTACGTAAATTTAGGACCCCATGATCAGTTCTAATTAACAAATTACTTCGCGCATTAATAATCTTAATTCAATATTAATGAAAGGAAAATGCTAATTAATTAATTAACATACCATAAATTTTACTTACAAAGTTTTACTAACTGATCTATGTGATTGGTCATCATGAGTTGGTGACAGATCACCAATATATAAATATTATGCTTTAATTTGATTTGAATTTAATATGATCCGTGAAACAGCCTAATTAATGTAAAACTTGCACTTCATATTATACAATTACCCATATTAAAAATGCCAAAAAAATTATTAAAAATCCCCAAAGACTCGATCTATATATATATGCTTCTGCAAATCTAAGCAACAAGATCATGACCAACAAGATCTGCTGCTGGTTTTCAGGAGCCGGGACTCGGTCAGGAATTCCTAGGTATATATATATATATATATATAAGATCGAAGAGGATACGAATAAATAAAATTATTCATATTAAAGTGAGATTAAAAAGAAAATGGAAGTTTCTTCTTCAGTAGTAGTAGTACTGGAGCAAGACAGTAGTACTCCACCCACTACTCCTCCTCATCATTCTTCAACTAAAAAACTAGGAGGATGGAAATCTATCGCCTACATCATTGGTAATGTGCCTGTATGGTACTTTTTTTCTTTTTTTCCCGGCACTTCAAAATTGATAATTAATTGTTCTGCGTTTTTTTGGTGTATTTTTCGTGGATTTTTTAAGGGAACGAATCCTTTGAGAAGTTGGCATCGATGAGCCTGATATCCAATATAGCAGTTTATCTGGTGACGGAATACAACTTGAGAGGTATATTTGTTGTAAATGTGGTTAACATCTGGTATGGAACCTCCAACTTTGCATCAATTGCAGGCGCTTTCATTTCTGATGCTTATCTAGGCAGGTTTCGTACTCTCATCTTTGGTTCCGTTGCGTCTCTTCTGGTAATTAAATTGACCTGCTCTTTCTGATTTCTAATTAATCATGAATAGCTGGGAATGGATTTTGCAATCTTTTCAAGTCATATATATGGTTGCATTTCACAGGGTATGGGGACCATGACCCTAACTGCGGCTCTACATCAGTTAAGACCGGCCTCCACCTGCAACGTCAGGCAATCCGAATGCCCAAAGCCCCTAAGTTGGCAGCTAGCCTTCCTCTTCATGGCTCTAGCAATGCTATCCTTGGGTGCAGGCGGCATCAGGCCCTGTAACATAGCCTTTGGAGCTGATCAATTTGACACCCAGACCGAGAAAGGAAGAAAACAATTAGAAAGCTTCTTCAATTGGTGGTATTTCTCCTTCACAGTTGCACTCATTGTGGCTCTCACTATTGTTGTCTACATTCAGACTAATGTCAGCTGGGTTTTAGGCTTTGCCATTCCTACTGTCTGCCTTTGTGTTTCCATAGCCATTTTCTTGACCGGCCGCCACACTTACATCTACAAGAAGCCTCAAGGAAACATCTTCGCAGACTTGGCCAAGGTGATCATAGCTGCCTGTCGGAAGCATCGGCTAACTGCCGGACCAGCCTCCGAACACTCATTTTATGATCCTCCCATGACGGGATCAGAGTTGTTGACAATAAGGCTTGTTCATACAGACAGGTTTTTGTTCCTTGACAAGGCTGCTATAATTGCAGAACCAAGTGAATTGGACAACCAAGGCCGGCCGAGAAATGGTTGGAAACTTTGTAGCTTGCAGCAAGTGGAACAACTTAAATGCTTAGTTGCAACTTTGCCAATATGGGTATCAGGTATTGGTTGTTTCATGACCATGGATCAGCAGAACACATTTGGGGTCCTTCAACTGATGCAAATGGACAGATCCATTGGATCCCATTTCAAGGTTCCACCAGGCTGGATGAACATCGCACCCATGATTGCACTCTCGATATGGATCTTCATTTATGAGCGCATTTACATCGTCCAGGCAAAGAAATTGACAGAAAAGGACAGGAGACTAACGATACAGCAGAGAATAAGTACTGGTATTGTGATGTCAATTCTGTGCATGTTGGTTGCTGGGGTTATTGAGAAGAAGCGTCGTGAAGCAGCTTTGAGACATGGATCTTTTATTTCACCTTTAAGTTTTGCATTGCTCTTGCCGCAGTTTGCCTTATCTGGTCTGACGGAAGCTTTTGGTGCAGTTGCAATAATGGAGTTATTCACCCTGCAAATGCCAGAGAGCATGAGAACTATGGCTTCAGGAGTCTTCTTTCTCAACTTAGCCATATCCAACTACTTCGGATCCCTTCTTGTCAATATCATCCATCATCTGACTTCGAAAAGAGGCAAATCGCCATGGTTGGGGGGTCACGACCTGAACATGAACAGGCTTGACTACTACTATTACATTGTTGCGACCCTCGCAGCTCTAAATTTTGTGTACTTTACTTTCTTTGCTAGCCGTTATGTCTCAAGCAGCAGGGTTTGTAGTGGGAAAGGGCAGATCCCATTAGAGAGCTCGATAGCAAGCCACCCATGAAATTTTTCTGCAAGAGCTATAACCAGACAATTATGAGCTATGAAGGAAAGGATACTTGGAGATCATGCATGGCAGTAACTGCATAATCAGTAACATTGTACAGTTGAATTTCTTTTTAATTAGAAGATAAACTTGATTATTCTAGATAAAACTAGAGTAAGAGTACTCAAGTAATTTTGAGTCTTCGAAGGATATGCAATATGTGATGGTATGAGTTAAGAGTGTGAACCCGGTTGCAGGTTAAGGTTTCGGTACCCGGCTATATACCTTGACTCGGAAACGGTACCGGGACAAATCGGAATTTTGAAACTCGAAAATCAGAATATCTAAAATTTGTACCCGAGTCTAAATTTTGCAAAAATATTAACTATCTTTTGAAGTCTCTCTTTTACTAAAAAATTTTTCAAGAAAAAAAATAATATAGAATTTTTTTAAAGCCTCTATTTTACCCAATTAATTGAATCTCTGATGGACTCCTCATTACACTGAGTTAATTTGTAGTTAAATCAGAAAAACAAAAAAAAAAAACAATAGAAAAAAGCTGCACATAATCGATTGCATGATTTGCTTCTATAATTCTAAAATAATCGGTAACTTTTATAGACACTAGAAAAATTGTTGGGTTTCATCCTTTGCGGAATAAGAGATTACAGCGTAAAATGGACCATGGAAACATTCTACAATATGACCAACTCTCTCTCTCTCTAGATGAGTTCTCTCCACCTCTCTCGGCGAGCTTTCCTCCTCTCAAGCCTTTACCTTCTTGCACCCCCTTATTCCTCCCATCACCATCCTGTTACACTCTTCTTCACCCTCAAAATATGTCTTCCCACCCATCAGACTTAGAGAAGCTTATCACTCAAGTTGAAGCCCTGCCGTGGAACGAGCAAGTTCTAGAACCTGACTATAATAGATTTTGGCTTTTGTGATAGATGAAACTGTCACAAAAGATAAGCAAACCATCACAAAAATTATTTGTGATGGTTTGAGAACGTCACCTAAAATGTGTCACAGAAAGTAATTTGTGACTGTTTACTGTTCAACAATCATAAAAAGTATTTTTTATGACGGTTGGATGTTTTCCGTGAGATATAACGTTCAAACGTGAAGATTTTTTGTGACAGTTAAAATCATTCACAGAAAGTAATGTTCGCACCTAAAAATCAACGTTCGAACATTAACCCAACCGATTAACATTTGAACGTAAAAAAAAATTTGACGTTCGTTGTTTTTGCTTCGCACGATATATTTACATTCGAACATTGTTATGTTCGAATGTTTTCTCGGAGATGTTTCAATGTAGCATTCGGATGTTAATGGCGAAGCATTTGAACGTAAAATGTTTAGCGTTCGGATGTTGGGTTGTCATTCAAACGTATCTATTCTAATCATTCGAATGTTTAGATCGTTTGTGGGTGGAAAAGTTTGAATGGAGTGACTTACGTTCAAACGTTTTGTTAGAATTCGGTGGTATTATGTTCGAACGTTAGTTCGAATGTGAATCCATGTTCGAACGCTTGTTTTTTACATTCGAACGTACTGATCAGAAATATTAATTTTATAAAATGAAAAAGTATACAAATTGTATCATATTACACCATAAATATAATAACTAATAATATCTTATAGAGTTGCAAAATTAGACAATAAAAGTTTCTAATAATGATAGTGATAAATTCATTTCTTCTTCTTTCCTCGCCTACCATGATCCTACTGCAATGACATAACACGTTCCATCTGGACTAGCATCTCCCTCTGTACTTGCTCTTGCACTTCAATGCGTAGTCTCTCCTCCTAGTCTCTTTGTCGCTCCTGCAAATGAGTCTCTAAATCAGACTATCGTGATAAGAGAGACTTCAACTCCTACTGTCTCGACTTCATCTACTCAATTTCTTTGTGTACTGCATCTAAATCTTTGGTAAGATTATTAACTTTCGAAGTCGAGGTCGTGAAGGATGAACCGACATGCTTGAAAGAACGTCGCAAACCTCTTACCAAACCAGATTTACGCCTGAGCACTTGCGTGAATATGTCTATGTCACTAGGAGAAGATTCCTTAGAGGCTGACTGGATCTCAATAATTTTTTCCTGTAATTACAAAGAAAACACACAATAAGTAACATATTAAAAGAAATGATGAGTCAAACATAATATGTATTCACATGTTACATAATTTATTCAAATAACCTCACTTACATAATTATCTTTAGTGACAAGGTCAATCCACTCACTGTGCTCATCAGTGTGAGTAGCAGTATAGATATGAATGTGAGAGAAATTTTCAGGATCATCACGTTTCTAACAAAATCACATTATTAATTTTAAAAAATAATGTAAGTACTTAAATAATAATAATAAAAAGAATATGATAAAAATGAGTGAATTTTAATAAGTTATTAATTACTATTTTATCGGCCAGACGTTGGAATGACTTTGAATCGGCGGGATGGTGGATTGTCAAAGCCATTTTATTATGTACATTGATAGAATTTAAGTGCTACAAGATTAATTAAGAATATTAATTATAATATATGAAACTAATATATTAGTATATAAGTTACAGGGGATAAATCTAAAATACTTGATAATCTGGATTTGTGAAAAGATTACAACACTTCCTCTAACTTCATTTTCTAAAAAGGGGACTGAACAGCATCCTCCATTGTCTCGGATTTCTTGAACTATGGCTTTGGGAGTTTTCTTTCTCAACTTATCCATATCCAACTACTTCGAATCCCTTCTGGTCAATCTCATCCATCATCTAACTTCGAAAAGAGGAAAATTGCCATGGTTGGGGGGTCATGACCTAAACAAGAACAGGCTTGACTACTACTATTAAATTGTTTAGACCCTCGCAGCTCTAAATTTTGTGCACTTTACTTTCTTTGCTAGCCGTTATGTCTCAAGCAGTAGGGTTTGTAGTGGGAAAGGGCAGATCCCAGTAGAGAGCTCGATAGCCAGCCATCCATGAAATTTTTCTGAAAGAGCTAGAATCAGACAATTATGAGCTATGAAGGAAAGCATACTTGGAGATCATGCATGGCAGTAACTGCATAATCAGTAATATTGTATAGTTGAATTTCTTTTCAATTAGAAGATAAACTTGATTATTCTAGATACAACTAGAGTAAGATTCATGTAATTAATTTTGAGTCTTAGAAGGAGATGCAATATGTGATGGTATGAGTTAAGAGTGTGCACCCGGTTACAGGTTAAGGTTTGACTACCCGGTTATACCTTGACTCGGAAACAGTACCAAGACAAATCAGGATTTTGAAACTCGAAAATCCGAATATCCAAATTTGTACTCGAGTCTAAATTTTACTAAAAAACTAACTTTTTTTTTTAAAGTCTCTGTTTTACTAAAATTTTTTCAAGAAAAAAAATAATATTGAATTTTTTTAAAAGCCTCTATTTTACTCAAATTGAATCTCTGATGTACTCCTCATTACACTTAGTTAATTTGAAGTTAAATCAGCAAAAAGAAAACAATAGAAAAAAGATGCACATAATTGATTACATGATTTGCTTCTATAATTCAATCGGGCACTTTTATATAGACACTAGAAAAATTGTTGGGTTTCATCCTCTATTTGCAGAATAAGAGATTACAGCTTAAATTGGACCATGGAAACATTTTACAATATGACCAACTCTCTCTCTCTAGATGAGTTCTCTCCATCTCTCTCGGTGAGCTTTCCTCCTTTCAAGCCTTTACCTTCTTGCACCCTCTTATTCCTCCCATCGCCATTATGTTACGTACACTCCTCTTCTTCACTCTCAAAACATGTCTTCCCACCCATCAGACTTAGAAAAGCTTATCACTCAAGTTGAAGTCCTGCCGTGGAACGAGCAAGTTCTAGAACCTGAAACAATGAGAAGCTATGAAGAATCTCTCCAACCAAGACCTTGTTGAAAAGCTCATCTCAACTAAGCCACTCAACAAAAAAATTTTTCATGCCACTATAAGAGTTGTTTAGAGCTTTGTTATAGGTTTTATGATTGATGATATTGACATCAACACTTTTCTCTTTACTTTTCCAACTCTCCAAGAGAAAGTACATGTTCTAACAAATTGACCCTGAAACTTAAAAGGATTCCACATGGTACTTAGGCAATGGCCTCCTGGTCTTAGCATCCAAGAAGTTCCCTTACTCAATTTTTTGGATACAAATTTGCAGTTTGCTTCTCGAGATGCTAACCCAAGCAATGGTCCAGTGTTTTTCAATGCCTTCTATTTTTTTCGAAAGCAAGGTCATGTGTTAAGCCAGGTCCGAGACGTGATAAGACATCAGCTAATATTTTTTAAATTATTAAATACAGCCCACAAAGTATTAAAATATAATTAATTATAAACAAAATTTCCTTACTGGTAGGTGTCGATTGGCTGTCTATCCCTGTGTATCAACTTGTTTAGGAGCGGAGTCCTCAGTTGGAGAGCCGTGAATGGGTTCAGGACTTGGAGGATGAGGCACATTTCTTCGTTGTCATTTTGATGGCATCCTTGAAAAGGATTAATATTTTTAAAAAATTAGTATAGAATAATTTATAAAAAATTAATTGTACTGTCACTTATGCAAATAAAATATTTAATACTTTTATCCATGCTTGTTTCAGAATCGAATTCAATAACATCTTCATCTTCATCGTTATCATCTTCTTCTTCGTCTTCTTCATCGACTTCCTGTTCGGACTCTTCTTCTTCTTCAGACACTTCTTCTTCTTCCTCCTCACTTACTTCATGAACTGAATGCTCATTTAATACGGATGGATCGAGATGTACGGGTGGGACATCATCTCTACATAAGGGGATTAGTTCAAGTGCACCGAGGTCAATAAATAAATTAATACCCTCTCCATCTTCCTAGTAGACCTCTATAATCGGAATATCATCTTCATCTCCACTATGATTGTGATCCACTACCATTCCTGCATCATAGATATTCCGATGAACAAATTTCTATACGACTCGCTAAGTTATATCTCCACTATCTTCTCAACATCACCCTGGACCTATACTAGATCTCGTTTTTTTGACATAGTCTGGGCCCGGTGTTGCTCCCCATATCGGGAATACTAGTCAGCCTGCAACGGGTACATCTGCAGGGGATGGGTGGCTTGCTTGGGTTGATGCGATGATCTCAGATCTTACTATCCATATCAACTAATAGATTGACAAACAAATCCTGACTGTAGAGGAGACTGTCACTGAGATTGCCCATCGTGTAGATATTCTAAACGAGAAGGTCACGACATTGATTGAAAAGTTCTGCAGTATATGATTTGTGAACAACACGCTGATCTGAGTGTTGTTTACAAAATTTTATCATATTTTGTACTTTATTTTTTTTATATGTAATGAACAATATTATTTAATATATCTACTGCTTTTTAATCTTAATTCTCAATATTTTTTAATGTTAACTTATCCAACTTTAATATTAAATCACTGCACTTCAATTCTCAATCTTTTTTAGTTTAAGATATCCAACTTTAATATTAAATCAATTAACGTTCGAATGTGAATCACTGACGTTAGAAAGCTGGCACAAAAAATTTACACGTTCGCACGTAAGTAGCCTCAACATTCGAATGTCCAAGGCTGGTTCGAACGTGAATATGTATACGTTTGAATGTAATACAATTTCTTGGCTACCTTTAGTGATGGTTTCCACAAACTGCCACAAAAAATACTTTTTAGTAATGATTTGGGGACTGTCACAATTGCCAAACCATCATAAAAACTCATTTTTGTTGTAGTGTGAAACATAAGCTGTGAAGAATCTCTCCAACGTAGCCCTTGTTGGGAAGCTCATCTCAGTTAAGCCACTCAACAAAAAAACTTTTCATGCCACTATAAAAGTCATTTGGAGCTTTGTTATTGGTTTTATAATCGTTGACATTGACATCAACACTTCTTTCTTTACTTTTCCAACTCTCCAAGAGAAAGTACGTGTTCTTACAAATTGACCTTGGAACTTCAAAGGATTCCACATGGTATTCAGGCAATGGCCTCCTGATCTTAGCATCCAAGAAGTTCCCTAAACTACTCAATTTTTGGATACAAATTCGCAGTTTGCCTCTCGAGATGCTAACCCAAGCAATGGTTCCCTTTTTTTCGGTTTTAGAATAGTATTAGTGGATTCCACCGTTTGAAAAAAAATAATAATTTTTCATATGAATTTTAAATTTATTCTCACTTTTTTTTAACAGGAATGTGCGAGAGTTGAATATTCTAAAATTGTAAATATCATTTTTTTAATTAATTTTTACGATGATCATCAATTTAATAGTTGTTAAATAACGTGGCATTATCAAAATATATAGAAAAGATATGATATATATATTCTATAGCATTAATTCCCATAAGCAAAAATACAGTACGTCCCTTTCCAACTATGATCTGTAGTCCAAAACGTCCTGATGAAAACAAAAGAAATTAAAGATGAAAGCGCTAATCAACATCAAGCTGGACCACCCATGCATGCATGCTGCATCGCTAGCTGTCACTCTCTGCATGTTGACATAAGCTTCAGAATACAGCAAGACTTGCGGAGGGTCCTTGACTCTTTGTTGTACATCTTTTTCAAGGAACTTGCAGCTTTCAAAACCACGTGATTTGATCAAAACCTCAAATACTAGCACCAGAAATATCTTAGTTTTTAAGAAAAATTAATATATATTGCTGTATATGCAGAGAGATAAAATGTCTCCAACGACTTTATTAGTAAATTAGAAAACTACAAGTACACCCAAAAATTATTGGAGTCCTATATATCATGATCTCTTGTATCGATCTTCGTTCTAAAAGTCAAGATACGTAATATCCCATATGACTGACTATTTATAAGGTTCGGCAAATGGAATTCCAATTCTAAAAGTCAAAGACGTCCCAATGAATGTCTTAAACCTCGTGACCAATACTTCAAAAGGATTAATTAATCACACAATTAGAATAAAAATTTCTCGTTTTCAAATAATGTAGAATCTTATACACCACCTACTTTTATGCTTATCATATGATGTATCACAAGATAAGCTTTTCTTTCTCCCTGGTATGGATCACAAGAGTACAAACAAGACAGTATAAACAAATCAGAATGAATTAAGGAGCTGCTAATGAAATAACAAGCTGGTAGCTTATAGTAGTACTTCGTGGTTTCTTGATGAGGGTTCACAGCAACATGATGAGAGTCTGAGAGTTGGTTTTTGTTTTGGATTAATGGAAAGCATAAAAATCAAGGTGCAAATCCACATGACTTACAATAAATTTCAGTTTTGTTTGATGCATATAATTAAAAACTCACAAAATGCTTTGGAGTTTGGACATTTCAGAAGGATATATATATCATTAAGGTTGTTGAGTGCTATTGGATAGGTTTGGAAAACACATCTCACACAAAATTCTTATCTCATCTTATCTCATCATTATAACTTTTTCAAATTTCCATATAAAATATAATAAACAATTCAACTTTTTCAAATTTCAATACAACTTTTTAAAATCCCAATTTAACTTTTTCATATCTCAAAACTAAAAAATAATATTTTAAACTTTAAAACAAAACACAAAATTCTCATATCACCCCCAAACTTTAAAACAGTGGCCTTCTTTTTCTGTCATTGATTTATTTCCTTATCTTCCACTTTTGATCACTAAACTCCGGTTTAATACTAAAATTCAGCTAGCACATGTCAGATCAAAAATTAAAAATTTAAAAATTTCTTATAAAACTCTTTTGTTTGCCCTGCAAGTAGTGTGGTCAAAATATAGAACTTTGAAATATTGTAGTATTTGTAAAACTCTCGTATCCAGACAAGCAATACTGATCAGTGAAGGATACGAGTAGAACTTTAACAAGTGGGGTACGTAGGTAGGGAGAACTCAATTTGCATCCTCACAGTTATATATAGATTCATTCTATGTTTCCATGAGACATTTCTGTGCTGCAGACGAATATAATTGAAAACCAGGCCAGCAAAGGGAAGGCGCAGAAAGAGATGGAGAAGAACGAGATCAAACCCATCACAGCACAAGAGCCTAAGATAAACTACAGAGGAATTAGAGCCATGCCATATGTTATAGGTAAGAAAATGAGATATGATCATTTGGTTTTTTCTGCTGCATAATCTTTTTTCCCCTCATATTTGATGACCCAAAAATGCAGGCAATGAGACCTTTGAGAAGCTAGGGACGATTGGCACCTCAACAAACCTTCTGGTCTATCTCACTACTGTTTTCAACATGAAAAGCATCACTGCTACAACTCTTATAAATGTCTTCAATGGCACCACCAACTTAGCTACCTTACTCGGAGCTTTCTTGTGTGATACCTACTTTGGCCGTTACAAGACCTTGGGATTTGCCTCAGTCGCCTCTTTTTTGGTACTACTGCTAGTACTCCTATTTATCAAATACCAAACTAAGTTAAGACCATACAAAAATGATTAAGTATCTATTTGATACCTTGCAAAACGGTAACATCATTCTAATCTGTTATTTTTCTTTTTTGTTTCCTCTCTTTTTTCCTTGAAATCAGGGGATGCTCGCGCTGACTTTTACAGCAGGAATTGCAAAACTGCATCCTCCCCACTGTGAAACAGAAGAGCCTGGGGGATGCCATGGCCCAACACCATGGCAATTGGCTTTCCTATTGGGTGGACTCGGATTTCTAGTTGTTGGGGCTGGTGGCATTAGGCCATGTAACTTGGCCTTTGGTGCAGACCAATTCAATCCCAACACTGAATCTGGCAAGAGGGGAATCAGCAGCTTCTTCAACTGGTACTACTTTACCTTCACTTTTGCCATGATGGTGTCTTTGACAATAATTGTGTATGTGCAATCCGATTTGAGCTGGGCTTGGGGTTTAGCCATTCCTACCTTTCTGATGTTCTTATCCTGCGCACTTTTCTTCATGGGCTCACGAGTCTATGTGAAACTAAAACCTGAGGGTAGTCCTTTTTTGAGCATACTGCGAGTTATAGTTGCTACAGTCAAGAAGAGGAAATTGAAGTTACCAGAGCAACCATGGCTCTCCCTTTTCAACTACATTCCCCCCGGTTCTATCATCACTGAGCTTCCTTACACCGATCAATTCAGGTAACGTAAAAGGCTTATTTACTGTTTATTGCGAGTTTATTATTCCTTAAAACTATTAATATCTGTTATTTTTTAAAATAATGTAGATCACGCTATATTTCTCCTGAGTTTTAATACTTACAAGTCGGTATACAAATATACTACTTACACAAGGAAGTGTACAAACTAACGTGGCTGAATGTAGTCCATTAGATTGTAATACTCTTTTATTATAAAGTATATGTAACGTATTACATTAATCTTTTTATTGTCTAAGATTTCTGTATACACCAATAATTTAATTCATATAACAAATCACTAATCATACTCAGTTACCACACATCAACAAAACAAAAGAATTAATATTCAGTAATTCTCAGATTTGTCGACAAAGCTGCAATCAGAACCCCAGAAGACCAACTAAACTCAGACGGATCAGCTGCCAATCAATGGAGACTCTGCAGTATGCAGCAAGTGGAACAAGTAAAATGCTTGATGAGAGTGATTCCCATATGGGTTTCAGCCAGTATATACTATGTTGCCCTAGTCCAACAGCAAACATATGTTGTCTTCCAAGCACTTCAATTCGACAGACGCCTAGGCAATACTGGTTTCAAGATCCCTGCAGCCTCCTATACTGTCTTCAATATGCTTGCCCTCACTATCTGGATACCTATCTATGACCGAATCATAGTCCCAGCACTACGAAGATTCACAGGAAAAGAAGGTGGCATCACTGTCCTGCAAAAGATGGGTGTTGGCATAGTTATTGCCATAGTCACCATGCTTGTATCCGCCATTGTCGAGGAAAGGAGAAGAACTTTGGCTCTCACAATGCCAGTCGGTATAGAACCAAGAAGAGGTGCAATTTCTTCTCTGTCTGGTATGTGGTTGGTACCTCAGTTGACATTAATAGGATTGTCTGAAGGATTTACAGTTGTTGCTCAAGTTGAGTTCTACTACAAGCAAGTCCCAGAAAACATGAGAAGCATTGGGGGGTCTTTCTTGTTTGTTGGTTTTGCTGTGTCAAGTTACTTCAGTGGTTTCTTGGTTTCTATAGTTCACAAAACAACTTCTGGGGCTGCAACTGGTGACTGGTTGCCTGAAGATCTTAACAAGGGGAGATTGGATTACTTTTATTACTTGGTTACTGCAATGGAGGTCCTAAATTTCGGTTACTTTATCATGTGTGCAAAGTGGTACAGGTACAAAGAAAGTGTGGGCAATGTTCAAGAAGTTGACATGGAAAAAATGCCATCCGAAAAATCTACTGTTTGATACCTGAGCAATCATACTGATCTCCATCCCATTTTTATAATTATCTTTTTTTTTTTCTTTACTTTATTTTGTGAACTATGTAACCGAAAAATAATGCAACAGCAACCAATTAGCTGCAATCATATATTAAAAGAAGGCATCAACCTTGTTGTTGTTCACTGTCAAGAATATATATACTATAAATAAAGTGCTGGAATTTGTATAATTTTCCTTTCTGAGTTTCACTCTGATTTTATGGTCTGGCCGGTTTCCATAAGTTTGCTTAACCAGTGGCATATGGAGACTATGGTTCCTGTCATGTTGAAAACAGCAGTGGTTTAAATCATTGGAAACTCAACAATATAATTGTGGCTCAGCACTTAATTAGGTGGGGACCTACCCAAAGATTCCATAACAATTGTCTACTACTTAATTATCTTCACACTTTTGTCTACCAAATTTAAATGTCTGACCCCACTTTTGAAATTTTGGACACATCATTTTACATCTCATTCTTATTTTTTTGATCTTTGGCAACAACTTCGCCCTACCCCCATCCACTCCCCACGCCAAACTCAAGGAAAAACAATTTTCACTATAAATATTCAGAATTCCTTCTTACATATCATGATGATTTCTCATGGCATTATGGGATTTATTATTATAAGAAATTAAAGAGAATATGATTATAATTTGGTGTAACATCACCCTTTCTTTCTAATTACAACTACAAAAAATCACAAATATCGATGCATCAAAACTTGCATTTTGTCATTAAAACGAGATATTAATTATAAGTTTTCAATAAAATTTAAGACTTTTTCAATAAAAAGGATAACAACTAGTACTGAAAAAGAAAGAATATCATCCTAAGTCTTGTAATATTGCCATCGAGGGGAAGCCAAATCATGAAGAAACCAACTGTTTCAAAAATCATGCCCTAGAACTCCAGTTGTTGGTAGTACAGTAGTGTCAAATCCCAAGTGAAGATCGAGAAAAGGCAAAATTATTAAAAGTATCCTTGTCATTTCCATAGACAGATCTATCATTAATATTGAACTTTTAACTAAGAGGTGGATGCTACCAAGTTATAACTACTAAAGGTCTTTGAGACTTGTTTGCTTCTACTTTAAGACTTGCTAGCTTGTTTGCTTTCTACAATTCACACAAATGCAAGCACATATTGTATAAAAGGCGATTAAATATATGAGTTCTTTTATTTATAAGTCACTGTATATAAACATCATTTATTATAAAACTTATTATCATTACAAAAAAAATTAAAATTAAAATACCAATATTTTTAATATTGAATGGTGTGAAAATGTTCTGTAAAGAATGAAGCAAAGAAATATGCAAAGCACTGAATTGTATTTCTTGAATTTTAAAAAGAAATTTTGAACAGGCTATGGGTCCAAATAAAGTTTATTTTGGTGGAATATAGATTTTTATTAGACTTGATAATTAGGTTAAAATTATTTAATATTTTATAGACAAATTGAAATCTAATTATTTCGTAATTGGCCCGAAAAATTTACTTAACAAGTTGGATTATTTTAGAATTTGAGAAGAGGCCCTATGGAAATTTTGGGAACTTGGCACATAAAATATGGGCAAGCCCGGCATATTTTTCAGTTTCCTTCCCTCTTTGTCTGTCCCACATACAAGCATACCTGAGTTGTTCGCGTTTTGGAAACTACCATTATCAATTTATCAAGTCATGGCCATCCAATCACCACCCACGTATGAAGCAAGCTTATGCCCAGTGGTTCACCATCGCCATAGAACCCCGACCTCAATTCTCAGTCCCTTTCATGCCACAACCAGTCACGGCATATCCGACTGTGAAGATCATTGCACCACCCTCGTTTCGCAATGAAAGACTGCTCGGTAAAGCAGTCTTGTATGTCGTTCACCACAAACACAGCTGCACCGAGAATCATCAAGCACGAAGCCCAGCCGTGTTCAACCACCGTGAGTCACTCACCACTGAACCAGCCCCTCCATGCACATTCGTAGCACCTCCAAAAGCCAACTACTGTAGCCCTCCACCATAACCTCTCTCCCTCCATCATAAAAACTCCCCAAGCCGCTAGCCTCCATCTCATGAAACCATCTCCACACACAAACACAGCAACCACTACTCCTCCATGCACAACGGAAACCACCATCACCGAGGCCCTGTTCTAAGCAAGAAAAACATAGCATTGTTTCCCCCATCGCGAGCCACCCTCTGGTGCACACAGCCCGCTATAAACCATGGAGACCGCCCCCAACAGCCACATTCACAGCCCTTGTTTTGCATTCATAAAAACAGAGCATTATAGCACGCACTCTCCTCCACATCGCAGCAGCCACAGAGAGCCGGTTTTACACCATTTCTCCACCGCCAGTCCCGTGGTGCCTCTTGGAGTCCTCACTATGCCACCTCTATTTCTGACCGACAGAACCGTAAGCCTCTGGAAAGCAGCCGCCACTCCTCGCCAGAAACTACAGCGACAAACCACGTTGCATAAGTGCCCTCGTACATAAGTCCACCTTGCCTCTCCAATGGTTAGCACGTCTATGATTAAATCCCATAGATAGCATGTTACGTAAATACCCCTGCCAATAAGTGTTTACCCCTGCTAATAGGTGTTGACCGTAGGATTAATATTTTATGTTATATATGATTGTGATAAAATAAAGAGAAATTAGGTGTTTGAAGGTGGAAAATAATTTAGACTTTTATGTATTAGTCGTAGATATTTTAGTAGATATTTATTATTTTGGAGAGTGAAGATATTTTAAGCATTACGATAATTTTAGATTTTTAAGAAAATAGATTGTTTTATTACTTTAAGCTTAAATATCAAAATATGCGTTTAGAGATTTAAGTAAGTTACGTATCTATTTTATAGGTGACGATTGATATTCATTCGATACTATTATGAAAAAAATTCAGAAAAGTTGAAGAGTCCATATAAGCAGAGCTCATATACTAGACTTTGCATAAGCTAATGGACTAAGATTGATTTTAGAAAAAAAATATACATGTTTTGTTATGAAAAGGAAAATTTGAAAAAACACCTCGATCATTTTGTCTGCAATACTGATCATGAAATCTGTATAAGATGAGAAAAATATTTTCTGTCATGACTGGTATAGATATAAGCTATTTTTTACATTTTGTTTCTGAACTGTACAAAAGAGCGAATATGAAAATTTATACATAATTATATGACAAAGATCTGAATCTATTGTGTTCTGGATATATTTTGTACTCTGTTATGATATGATGTGATTTCTGAAAACCTCTTATATGACATTTTTTTTCTGTTCTATTCTGACATTACCACAGGTGTAAAACTGTGACCTCTGTTTAAGTTGGTACCAACTAATCTATTTCTAGTGCACTCACTTTAGAAGAAAAGTGATTTTCTATGTGATATTTTCTGTGTGATCTCATATTGGACTTGCCGATGGAAACCTAATCTAGCAGAGGCGTGTAAAGAATGATTGCCAAAATCAAGCAAAAGTTAAAACCAAGATTTAAGCCTTCAATCCTGCTGTACAGAATATTCTGAAGTTAATGTATATTGGTGTTACTATTGTATATTCATAGCCATGATTCTTTTGTATTTCCTTAATTGGTTTTGTAATACGTTTGTATATAACCTGCATCAACTATTGAATGAAAGTGTGGGAAAATTTCTATTCAATCTTGCAGTGAAATTCTCTATATAGACCTTGAGTAATTGAGCAAACCTTGTAACGCCCCAATCCCAGAAGGGTCGGAGTGTTACTTCTTGTCACCAAAAATCGTATATCATCGTACAAATATAAACTTCAATTCCTCAATTACTCATAGACCTCATTGTTTTAAACCATCTACTCAAAAATAATTAACTAAGAATACGACAAAATCTCAAAAAAAAAAAAATGCCAACTTTCCCAAAGTATTAAGTCAACAGAGCAAAACGAAACTATTCAATAAAATTCTCCAATAACAAGTACCCTCTTTGTATTTAATACACTATGCTCACATAATTTACCCATGCTTCCTATTCTTGAACTTCCGCTGAAATATCCAAAATATCTGAAAAATATTGTGAAGATAAGGGGTAAGTTATGAACAACTAGAGAACATATACTAGTATGTAAACATGAACATTTACAGAGTACAGTATGCAGAACAAAATATTTCTCAGAGTTATCATGCAGAACAAAAACTTGTTTTCAAACTTAATAGAGCGATGGTTTTAAGACACATAAAACCCAGAGTACTTTGGCATAACATAACCTGAGCATCATCATCACATCAAAACAGAGCATCTCACAGAGCAGAGACCATGTTTCACTCCCGTGGTAGGGTTGTGCTATCCCCGATGGCCAAACCAGGCAGAGATAGAGGTGAATACATTTCCCTTATTCTTCTCAGAACTTCGAGTGTGTATACAGAAAAGACCACATAAAATCACTTTGTTTTCAAAGTGGGTGCACTCAGAGACAGAGAAATTGGTACCAACCCAAATAGAGCAGAGCAGACCATAACAAAGCAGAGCAAAGACAAAATCATATACAAAATCAATACACCATGCCAAAGGTTTTCAGATGCCATATCAAAACAAAATGGAGTATCGAAACATATTCAGATCATTTTCACAAACTGAAAACAAAAGTCGGAGCATCTTTCTAAATCATTACACAATTTTTCAGATTTTCAATATCGTTTTTCTTCATATTTCAGAGACAGCATAACAAAATACAGCTCATGTCCACACAATGCATGTTAGAAATATTTTCTCTTTTTCATATTGATTTCATGAGTAATGCAAATAAAAGACCGAGATTATTTTTCTCAAATTCTCATTTTATAACAAAACATGCAAAATTTTTAGAAAGTGAACCTCAATCTAAACAGTTCGTGTAAAGCCGAGCATAGGAACCCCGCTTACTTGGACTTTTAGTTTTTTTAAAATTTCTCCGCAACAGCACTAAATGAAAATCAAACGTCAGCTATAAAAATAATCACATAATTTCCATAAATATCCGAAATTAACACATTTTTCAATACTTGAACTTTAAACGCTAAGTAGCCTATTTTTCTAAAAATCTAAATTCTTCGAAACCTTAAAATGTCAAGGATTCTTGAATATATCCATTTTCACTTAATTTTACCTACTAATCGATTGAAATTCTAAAACTATTTACCGCCCCCACTCAACTAATTTCTATCACTATAATATCATCATAATTTTAAACACAATTTTATCCCAAACTAACTCAGCTCCTTCGTAAAAAAAATAAACCCATCTCAAATCTAAATTCCAAACCCTCATGCCTTGACATAAAACTTGAGGGTACCTAAAAACGTAATACTATGACCTAACCTTCCCTATCAAAAGTGTACGTAACAAAACTACATTTCTAAAGGAAAAATTGAATCTTACCAGAAGGGAAACCGTGCGACAGAGGCGTTGCACTCCACGGGAGAGAGTTGCTCGTGACGGAAGACTGGGTGGTGCGGCGAAGATGCCGTCAAGCTAAAAGGCTGGGCACGGGAGAGAGAGAGAGATTAAGGGACGAACAAGAATAACGTAGAGAGAGTAGTGCATATAGAAGAATAAGACAGACTTTCAATGAGAATTTCGAACACATTTTCTATTGATATTACTGGTTACTTTATACAGAGTCAATATTCTATCTAAGGAATGTACAGTTTTTATGATAGCAGTTACAATATAAAAATAACAGTTACAAATCACTAATTCATTACAAAGAACAAATCCCATGATTATAGGCAGCGCTGATTGTGTTGACTGGCTGTTATGATTTTTGAATTTCTTGATTTGAGTCATCTTCCCTTATACGACCCCCGCAAGATTGAGCTTCCATCGGCAAGACCAATCTTGTTTCTTAAAATTTATGTCCGTTGCTTTGACAAAGGCTTGGTCATTAAGTCAGCTAGTTGATCTTGGGTATGGACATGTCGAACATGAATTTCTCCTTGCTAAACTAGATCACGCATGAAATGAAGGTCTATTTGAATATGTTTCATTCTTGAATGTTGCACCGGATTGAAACTTAGGTGGGTGGCACCAAGATTGTCACAAAGAATTGAAGGTTTGTCTTTGAGTGGAAAGCCAAGTTCCCGAAATAAGGCTTTTAACAACATTGTTTCAGCCACTGCATTAGCAAGGGCACGATATTCAGCCTCCGTAGTTGAGCGTGCAACTGCTCTTTGTTTCTTAGAGTTCCAAGAAATTAGATTGGAGCCAATAAAGGTAATATAGGCTGATGTATAGGTGCGGTCATCTATGTTTCCAGCCCAATCAGCATCGCTGTAAGTTGTAAGAAGTGGTGCTGCAGATTTTTGAATTTGAATTCCATGAAAGATTTTTTTTTTTCAGATACTGAAGAAGTCTCTTTGTGGCTGTCTAATGGGTTGTAGTTGGCTTGTGCATGAATTGTGATAGCTTGTTAACAGCAAATGAAATGTCAGGGACGTGTCAAAGACAAATATTGCAAGCTGCCTATCACTCTCCTGAACTCGGTACTGTCCACTGCAGCAGTGCCATCCATTAAATGAAGAGATGTTGTAATGGAGAGAGGTGTACAAACATCCTTTGCTCCAATCATATTTGTGGTTTCCAAGAGGTCACGAATATATTTGTGCTGTGATAAAAAGAGACCTGCAGAAGTAGGTATTACCTCCACTCCTAAAAAGAAGTGAAGTGAGCCCAAGTCCTTCAATGAAAACTGAATGCCGAGTTTATCAATAACATTAGCCACAAATTTTTTATCACTTCCTGTAATAACAAGATCATCAACATACACTAAGAAATAGCATGTAATTGAATCTTGGCGAGAGATGAATAATGAAGAACTAGCTTTAGAATTATGAAAACCAAGATCAACGAGAACATTCTTCAAGGCTGAGTACCAAGCCCGTGGGGCTTGTTTAAGGCCATAAATGGCTTTTTGCAGTTTACACACATGATCATCTTTTGACATATCTTTAAACCCAGGAGGCTGCATCATATACATATTTTCAGTCAAGTTCCCATGCAAGAATGCATTGTTAACATTCATTTGTCTGAGTTCCCATCCATTGACAACAGCAATGCTTAAAACAGACCTTATTGTGGCTGGTTTAACCATAGGGCTAAAAGTTTCTTTATAATCAAGTCCAGGACGTTGATTATACCCCTTTGCAACGAGTCTTGCTTTGAACCGATCAATTGATCCATTAGATTTCCTTTTTATTCTAAACACCCACTTACATCCCATAGGATTACAATTCTTGGGCGGAGGAACTAAGTCCCAAGTACCATGTCTCATAAGAGCAGTGAGCTCATTAGACATGGTTTCACGCCATTTGGGATGAGAAATGGCTTGACTTACACACGTTGGTTCAAGTGTGGGTTGTATGGGGTGGTTTGTGACTGTGTTGATCATTTTGGGTCTAAAGATGTTATTCCCTGACCTGGTGACCATGGTGTGAGTTCGGGAAGACTGATTTTGCGGGTGTGCCGAGCTATTAGGGGCATAGATTGACACTGGAGCATTCTCACTAACATCAACAGATTCTAGGGTAACATTAGGATCTGAAATTACTGGAGTGGAGAGAGAGGGAGTATTACCTGGAGGTGATGCGTGAACAGTGGCAGGTGTTTCCGAAATCACCGATTGCGATAGGGAGGCATGAGATGGCTGCACAGATTGTGAAGGTAATGAGGCCTCTGAGGATCGCGAGATGTATATCTCCGAAAAGGGAACACCAAAGCATGTATGATGTTGAAGAGAGCTTTCAATTGGATCTGGGCCGCTTGACACAATTGGGCTTTCCACTTCATCAAATAGGACATGCCGTGAGACATATAACCTCTTAGTGGATGGGTCCATGCATTTATAGGCATTTTGAGTTTGTGAATATCCCAAAAAAATACAAGGAACAGATTTGGGTTGTAATTTGTGAGTGTTATATGGCTTTGTGAGAGGATAACAAAGACACCCAAATTTTTTTAGTTTGAGGTAATTTGGTTTGTATCCAAAAAGAGCCTCAAATGGTAACTTATTTTGAAGAAGAGGAGTGGGTTGACGATTTATGAGATATGCAGCCGTTTGGAATGCATGAGGCCAATAATCTAGTGGTAGGGAAGCATCATGAAGTAAAGTGAGGCCCGTTTCCACAAGATGACGATGACGTCGTTCCGAAACACCATTTTGTTGGGGCGTATATGGTGTGGTGGTGTAATGACTTATGCCATGTAAACAAAGATATTTTTTTAAACTTATGAATTCACCACCATTGTCGGAATATAAACTCTTGATTTTAGAGTTGAAGCGTGTTTCAACAATATGCTTGAATTGGGGAAATATAGTAGACACGCTTGATTTTGCAACTATTGGATAAAGCCACATATATTTTGTATAATGGTCAACAAAAATAAGATAATAACGAGAACCATCAATACCAATATGATGTGCAGGTCCCCAAACATCGGTGTAAACAATACCAAGAGGAGCATGACTTTGAAAACTCGTAGAACGAAATGGTTGTTGATGTGCTTTATTAATAGAACAAGAAGTGCACAAAGACGAAAATTTTTTTGTGGTAAGCGGAAGAGAGAAATGATTAACAAGATGTTGAACTACTTTAATGGATGGGTGTCCAAGACATTTGTGCCATCCATCAATAAAGTTCTTTCATGCACATTGGCCACTATTTGTTGAGTTGAAACCACTGGTGAGTTGGGAAACACGTAAACGCCATTCTCACATGCACCTCTTAGTAATATCACCTCCGTTTTCTGTTCCTTCACAAGAAAATGAAATGGATGAAATTCAACAAACACATTGTTTTGTTTTGTGAAGTGATGAACAGAAATTAAATTCTTATGAATATTTGGAACGCAAAGAGTATCTCTCAAGATAAACGTTTTTTTAGCGAAATGTAAGGCTAGAGAACCAACGTGTGTGATAGTCAAACCTGTACCATCACCAAGAACAACTTCGTCAGTTCCATCATATTCAGAATGAATAGAAAAATTTGTGAGATCACTCGTGATGTTGTGAGAAGTTGCTGAATCAATGAGCCACTTGTTTTCATTGGCATTTGAGGAAGTAGCATAGTTTACCGTTACTTCATTTTGCTGTAACTGTGGACAGACCTTGGCAATATGGCCCAACTGATCACAGAGTTGGCACTTCGGCTGGAAGCGACGTTGATTTGTATTGGGCCGGCCCGAGTTTTGATTAGGCCTGCGCTGATCTTTGCCGTTGGATGGGCGATAAGAGGGCTGCTGCTTGGATTGCCCATTTGATTTGTTGAAGCCCTTCGACTGATGTCCTCCAGAGCTTCCATTTCTTCGACTGGTGAAGTTTGTAGTGGCTACAAGCTGTTGAGTTGCAGCTTCCATCCTTCTCAAATAACTTTCATGCCCCACTAGTAGATCATGAAGTTCCTCAAAGGCTAGGGATTTTTCCCTTGCCCGAATGGGAGCAGCTATTTCACGAAAGTCAGGTCCCAGTCCGTTGAGAACGTAAAGGGTGATATCATCATCGGAAATCGGATGACCAATGAGGGTGATTTCGTTGGCAAGGGCTTTTACAGCATGTAAGTAATCCGGAACCAATCGATTCCCACGCTGGATCAAGGTGAGTTCTTCCTTGTGTTGCATAGCCCGTGTACACGATCTACTAGCGTACAGAGTTGATAGTTTTTTCCAAGCCTCTTCTGAAGTCTTGGCAGTGGCGATGAGTGGGGTAATTGTTGTGGATGTGGATGCTAAGATAGCACTTAGGATTAGTTTGTCTTGTCTAACCCAATGATTTTTTTTTTAGATGGAGGGTGGAGTACCATCAGAGGATGGACATATGGAATCGCCATTTACATAGTCCATAAGATCATACCCAATTAAAAGAGCTTCAAATTGGGCACGCCACTGAGGAAATGTAGAGGGTGTAAGCTTCTCACTGATTTGGCAGTAATGTTGAAAACTACAAGGGGTGTGTCAGGAAAGGAAGATAGTGGTGGGTTTGGGTTACTTGAGGAAGACATGGCTAGTTTCGGATCAAGCTTCTCGTTAGAGATTCTTGTCTCTGGATACCATATAGAAGAATAAGACAGACTTTCAATGAGAATTTCGAACACACTTTCTATTGATATTCCTGGTTACTTTATACAGAGTCAATATTCTATCTAAGGAATGTACAGCTTTTATGATAGCAGTTACAATATAAAAATAACAGTTACAAATCACTAATTCATTACAAAGAACAAATCCCATGATTATAGGCAGCGCTGATTGTGTTGACTGGCTGTTATGATTTTTAAATTTCTTGATTTGAGTCATCTTCCCTTATAGTGCATAGGGAAGGACTGGCGTGGCTTACCAACTCGGTACTGCACGAGGTGACTGGAGGAGGTCTGATCGGCACCACTGGACTTCACCATGCTGTGGCTGGTGCACCCAACGCGGTGAGCTAGGTGTAGTGTAGTCTACTCTGTTTTCGGTGTGATGAAACAGGGCATCTATAAAAGGTGGTTTACTAAGGGTGCTGCAATGGCAGTGGCGTACAACGGAGGGGGGTCTGCTCACGGTTGATCAACTCCAACGAAGATGATGCTTCCGTGAGAGGTGCTTCCCATGGCTGCAAGCCACTTACTGCGGTTTGATCTCCTTGGGAAACCATCGTTCCATGTGACAAGGCTGAGGGAAAAATCGTGAGGTTGCTGGGCTGTCCATGGAGGCTGTCGGATGTTTTTGGTTGGGGGGGTTTGTTCGCGTGGCAGTGAGAAACCATCCTTCAGTGGTAGTGGTGCAGTGTCTGGGTGTTGCAAGGTGGCAGCGTGAGTGAGGAGATGGAAGCGGGACGTTGTTAGCCGTGTATGTAGTGGCCACTAATGCTGCATGGGCTACGGATGCTGCTGGTTACGGTGGTTGGTTCACGGTGGCTAGGAAACAGTGTTCGTGTGTGGGTTGACAGTGGTTGAGTGTGGACGAAAAGAATTGATCTGCTAAGCGAAGAAAATAAAAAACTTAGAGGGAAGGAAACTAAAGATGCGTGGGGAAGAGAAAATCTGAGAAAGGGGGTTGTTAAAAAAAATGAGAGAGAGCGAACATGTGAGTGCGAAGTGGGGGGAATTGGGGAGAAACTGTGTGAAAGAAACCAAAATACAAAATGACGGGAGAAACCGACGTGATCATGGTATTCGGGGAGAGGGATTTTTGGAAAAGGGAAACAAACTAAAAATCTAAGAGGAAGGGAGAAGAACCATCGAGTGAACAAAAAGACAAGTAGTGAAAAAAAAAAAAAGTTCTTACCTGCCTAAACGACGCCGTTTGGCTCCTTCACTGGCCTGGGTATTACAAACCTCCTAATGGCTAATAGCAAACCCAACCACACTCTGATCGTAGTAATTTCCATCTCCAAATCCTAGTTGATCTAATCTGTGTATTAATTGCCACACCTAGCTAGCTAGTTAGTTTAATCTCGTATCTATATAGTTAAAAGAATTACTATATAACTGATCTGTATATGAAATAATTAAATATATATAGTTGAGTTTGATTCCCGGTAGGTTATTCCTGTTGTGAAAAAAAGGATGACAAGAATTGAAAGAAAACATGAAAAGAACAGTCAAACAATCACACAATACAAGATTTACGTAGTTCGGCAACTTGCCTACGTCCACAGAAACTGCAGAGGATTTTATTTATTGAAGAATCACAAGTACAATGTATAGGGCGACTACTATGCCCTTTCATACGGCCACAGTAACATAAAATAACATACATATATAAATAGGGTACACGGCGGAAATTCTAATTTATAAAATAAAGTGATATTAGCTTGAGCAATGTGTTGAGCACGCATCGAGCGAACCTATTTACTGGCCAACTGCTCGAGCCATCTGTAGAGTGGCTCATAAGTGAACTCTCTGTTTGAACTCCGCTCGAGCGATATGTTAAGCAAACTGTCTTTATCGCATCCGGTCAAGCTGCTTGTCGAGCTGATCATGTGCGAAATCTCTGTCTGACGTCTCAGCTCGAGTGACATGAATGCGCTACTTGAGTGGATTGAACCAGGCTCCACAATACTCAACAATTCTCCCACTTGGAGATTGGCACAACCACTGTATTACCCTCTACCTCAAAAGATGATATCCTTCACCTCTGCAACTCATTACCCTTGTCTTCAAACTAGAAGAGCAACTGAAGTTTCGCAAAACTTCAGTTTCTCAAGTGTAACTGTGGTGCGCCCAACTTCTATGTATGGACACACATGAAAATCGAGGCACCGGGATGATGACAGCACGGTCAAGCACCCTATCGACATGTGCTGAGTGTGTGTAATGCAACACGTGTACAATAAACAATATGCATAAGCGAACAATTAACTTCAAATACAAAATAGCCAATGTCCCTACTCCAAAGGGTGGAGCCGCATCCACGGGCTCAGTCTCTTCAAAACCTGCTTCAAAATCTACAGTACCAAAAAATGGTACCGCAGGTAAGTAAAATCCAAAATGCTCTAAGACATAAATATATTAAAATAACTAACGCTGTGCATGCCCATGATGACCAAAGCGCAAAACCCAAGAAAAATACCATTTTTCGAAAATCACAATTTTTCCACGCATGCCAAAAATCACCATTTGGCATGAAACTAAAATCCAGGAATAAATTCATTAATTCCAATTTTAACCGTATGCACCATGGCCTCCCCTAGGGGCCATCCACATACTCTGGCTCTTTTCGTCACCCTACGGGTAACGACCGTGCGACTGATACACCACGAGTGATGCCCAGTTCCACGCTCACCGCGTACATAGACAAGCATCATTTGACCCCTGCCAGCACGAGGGGCCACGAAGTCGGATCGAGAGCGCTACCATCCCGTTCAAATCTTAGGCAACAGCCCCAGGGGACGACACTCAGTATATTCTGCTCCCGAGTATTCAGAGGAGCTCCACCTAGATAATACCCTATCTCGGCTTGGAGGTGATACACACGCATCCGAAAAGCCTTTTTCATATTAAACACAGTTTCCAAAACACACACCCACGCATGCGTGCACAATGCCATGAAATCGACCAATTACTAACAACCAACAGTTATCAGTAATTTTTTAATAACCAATATAGTCAAACCAGATAACCAAATCACAGTTTATAAAACAGGTTAGTGCAAAAATATACTTAAGTCTTAAGAATTCTTTTGGAGAAATACTTATAGCACTATATAATAATTTTAGGAGGATCACGGAGGTGCAAAAGGCTACTGGAAAGCAACGTAGCAGTGTAAAAACACTATGGCCGAAATACACAGAAAATCAAAATTCCAACGGGGTCAAACGAAAGCTAGGGAATGGTAGGGTAGGGCCTATGGAAGGTGGTAAAACTAATGGAAGCAACGGTTGGCCATAGGTGGTGGCCGAAACGGCGGTGGAAGGTAAAAAAGCTCAAAACGGAGATGAGCTCGTGGAGGTGGCTCCGGCGACTGATCGGAGCCGAAATTGGGTGGGTTAGGACGGCAAGAGGCCGGTGAAGAAGTGGTGAAGAAATGGTGGCCAATGGTGGCCGGACGGCGGCAGAATGGGAGGAGAAAGGCTACGGCTTCGAACTACTCGTGGAGGCTAATGCTGGCGCTAGCCGGCCTGAGATTTGAGTGGTTGGGTCGCCGGTCGATGGGGAGCTAAATGGTGCTGGCGGTGAGGCACACGGCGGCGGGTGGCGGCTGGTGGGAGGAGAGGACAGAATGCACTGGGAGAGAGAGAGAGAGAGAGAGAGAGGGAGAGAGAGAGAGAGAGAAACGAGAGAGAGCTGGCCGTGAGCGGGAATAAGCTGAAAGAGAAGAAAGAAAAGAAAAAGGGAAGAAGAAAAGGAAAGGAGAAAAGAAATGAGGTTCAATCCTCACAACTTTGGGGTCACAACTGATCCTCAAAATAACTATTTTTAAAACAGTACATTTAATAAATCAATATAAACTCAAAACTAATTAAAATAAAATATTAAACTCCAACAATAACATTCTTTTAAAATAAAAAGTAATTTAATTGTACAACACTAATTAAAATTATGAAAGCACATTAAAATAATTCCTGATTTAAAAATTGCAAAATAATCTTGCATAAATTAAATTAAAAGGCTCAAAATCAAATATTAAATTAAAAAGCCATTCAATAAAAAGTATGAAAAAATCGGGGTGTTACAGTAACACCCTTTGTCAACATATCAGTAAGGTTCTTGCTTCTATAAATTTTCTCAAGTATCAATCGGCCATCATCAAGTAGTGATCGAATGAAATGATACCTAATCTGAATGTGCTTAATCCAGGAATGAAATGCCGGATTCTTGACAAGGAATATGAAACTTTCACTATCACTGTGAAGAGTGCCCTTCTGATTCTTCTTACCCAACTCCTCCAAGAACCATTGAAGCCAAATCATCTCATTAGATGGCTTTGACACACCAATGTACTCAACTTCTATAGTAGCCAAAGAAACTGCTTTCTATAAGTTAGAACCCCAAGACACGTCAGTACTACCCAGAGTGTAAACAAAACCTGTGATACTCTTTCTACTGTCAGTGTCTCCAGCCAAATTAGCATCAACATAGCTCTGTACCTCTAAACTCTCTCCTGAGAAGCACAAGCACGTTTCTTAGGAACCTTTTAGATACCTTAGAATCTACTTCACAATTTCTCAATGTTTTCTTCATAAGTTACTCATATATCTGCTCACAACTCTCATTGCATGGGCAATATCTGGTCTTGTGCAAACCATAGCATACATAGGCGAACCAATAGCTAAGGCATAAGGAAACCTTACTCATGTAGTCTTGTTCCTCCTTTGACTTTGGTGACTAATCCTTGCTGAGTCTGAAATGACTGCCCAAGGATGTGCCAACTGGTTGGGCCTTATTCATATTGAACCTGCTAAGTACCTTTTTCACATACTCAGCTTGTGAGAGTTGCAACATGCCCTTGACTTTGTCTCTAACAATTCTCATGCCAAGAATTTGTTTTGCAGCTTTCAAATTCTTTATTGCAAAGTGCTCTGACATCTGCATCTTCGTATTATTGATCTCATCAATGCTAAACCCTATAATAAGCATAACATCCACATACAATAGCAGAATAATGTAAGAATTGTCAAAATGTCTGACATATAAATAGTGATCTGCCTGACATCTAATGTACCCTGAACTGCATATAAAACTGTCAAACTTTTTGTACCACTGTTTAGGAGCTTGCTTCAGGTCATACAAGCTCTTTTTCAGTCTACAAACTGAACTCTCATTTTCCTGTACTACAAACCTCGCAGGTTGATTGAAACATCCGAGCACAGTCCGAGTCTACTTTCTTAATATTTTTGGGCTTGTGTATGAAAAGCCCATTTGAGATTTATACAAATAATTTCAGAGTAGATTACGAGCCCAAAATTTATTTTGACAAAGTAGGAATATCATTGGGCTCAATGATTGGACAAATGCCCAATTAATAATTCACGGACCAAGGGGCCAGAATAATTAGAACTTGGCCCTATAAAATTTTTCTAAACTTCGAAGATATTGTTGGATGAAAGATTTATTTTGGTCATTTATGGCCTAAATTATTTATCGAGTCCGAGTCCATTAACGTGTCCATTTTTTCTTAGCACACTAGAGTTACAATTTTTGAGTCCCCTTCGTGATAAAATTTCTTAAGCCATTGCCTTCTATATATTTAGACCCATGGACGTAAACCAAGCCTCACATTCTACGTAAATTTCTATCAAACACGACAAGGCCAAGATAACATTGCCTAGTTTGGGTGGCGAAGTACTCTGAGATACTCTCAAACACTCTCACTATTATTTTCTACTTTATTATTACTTTTCACCTATTTTTACTGCTATTCATTACTTTTCACCTATTTTTACTACTATTCATTATTTTTCACCTACTTTTTACTACTATTTAATATTTTATTATTATTTTTCACTACTACTATTCACAAACATTTTCAAACACTTTTAGATTAGGTTTGGATGTTGAGATAAGATGAGAATTTTTTAAAATTTTGTAAATAGTGTTAAGATGAAAGTTTAAAATATTATTTTTTAATATTATTATTGTTTTGGGATTTGAAAAGGTTAAATTAAAATTTGAAAAAGTTGAATTGTTTATTATATTTTATATGGAAATTTGAAAAAGATGTAATGATGAGATGAGATGAGATGAGCAATCTCATCTCTCCCCCCAAACATAACCTTACTATTCAAACCAAGACTTAGTCCCACGTCACCACATGTCCCGGAAACAAGCACAGTAGCAAACTCCCCATGGCATGCACATCTCTATCCCTCTACATTCACGACAACTGTCCCTATATATATACAACACATACACGTTGGACCCCATCTTCTAAACTAGGGTTACCACTGCTTGGATTTTTCCGTGAAAAGACTACGTAGCTGCCGACAGAAGCACTAGCTTCACTGCCCAGTTTGTGTTCAGTAGTATTCTCCAAGCCTCACTTCCAGAATAATAAGACATCGTGAACAACCCACGCCGCCCAGCTGGCAACGAGCGAGATCTCATTGCCAAGGTCCTCCACGCAGTCTCTTGCATCGTAGCACCACCGCCGTGAAACCCAACTGCACCCAATCCACCGTAAGCCTCTGTTTCCCGCACCAAAACATAGAGCACCCACTCTCCACCGTGAGCCACTGCAAACCACCATCACCGAGAGCCCAACCACGTTGGAAAACACCACTTTCGACCTCATGGAAGGCCCATGTCTTTGCACCAAGAAACAAAGCACTTCCATAGCAGACCTTCTTTCCCAAGCCCGTGTTAGCCCTCGCTCCTCGCCGGAAACGACTACACCACACTACCACAACTCGGCCTTGCTACGCCCTGCACCTCCGTGCTGCACTGCCGCTGCCTCAAGCCACTGCCCTCCCTCTCGGTAACACCTCTGTCCCACACGCCGTGGCCGTTTCGCTCTTTCACTCTCCATTCTCCCTCTCTCTTGCTCATCTCTCTCTCTTTCTCTCTTGTACTCAGCTCGACAGCATCTTCGCCTCACGCCCTCCCCTGCTCTTCAGCCACTCCACCACCGCCTATCCGGTCCAGCCCTGTCGCATGCTACCTATTCCTTACGCATCTCGGTTTCTGCTCAATAAGCTGGCCTGCCGCCACACTCATCTTGCTCCTCTTTCATTTTGTTCTCTTTTTTGTCTTAAAATGTAATTTATCTATATATCTAGGTTAACGTAGTGGATTTATCAAAAAATAAGGTTAACGTAGTGGAAGGGATTATTATTACCCTTTTGCCCTTTTATTTTTGAAAGCATGAGTTGATTTTGTGTACTGGGTTTGAAAATATGAGTTTTATATTACGTGGGCTCCAGGTTATTTTTATTTGGACGTAGACATACTGGCTTATTACATTAAGTCGGTGTACTAATTTTTTTAATAGAATAACTATAGGTTGATTATGTTTTGGTTTTATATTTTAAACTCACTTTGTATGAGTTTTGTTTTAAATTCAGAATAAATAAAGATTTGAAATATATTATTAGTATTAATATATTCTTAAAATATGAATTCTTGAAGTGCATAATAAGTGCAAGATTTTTTATTTTGAACCCTTTAAAGAGATACTATTTAGTCTATTTTTATTAAAATAAATATTTCCTCTCCTACTTTAATCAGTTTTGTTATAATGAATCTTTAAACCAGAAATATATTTTGTGGCATAATTGTATTTATTACTAATATTATTATGCAATTTTAAGAAATATTCTATGATTAATAGTTATGTGGATATGGAGGAATTTAGGAAATGATGGTATTTTAGAATTGATAGAAATTTTAGGTTTTTGGAGGCATTAAAATAGGTACTTCAGGTGTAAATATGAGATATCTGTTCATTGAAGATTTATTTAAATTACATGAAATTTGAAACAATCTCCATTATTTGTTTTGCATAACTCATGAAATTCTATATAAGAATAAAGTACGTTCTGTCATGACTGGTGTAAACATAAGCAAAATTTTGACATTTTATTTCTAAACTGTGCAAAAGAGAGCGAATATGAAATTTTGTCCATAAATTATGTTTTGTGATTTCATTATGTTCTATTATAAAAATGTTCTGTACTCTGATATGATGTGATATGATTTCTAAAACCTTTGGCATGACATTCTATTTTTGTATCCAATCCGTTCTAACCTTACCATTGGTGTAAAACTGTGGCCTCTGTTCGGGTTGATACTAACTTTTCTATTCTAGTGCACCTACTTTGGAAACAAAATAGTTTTCTGCGTAGTCTTTCATGTGTGCACACTCGAGGCTCCAAGAATAATAAGAGGAAGATTCACATTCTGTTTCTGCTCTGTTGGTTGCCGATGTTTGCACAACCCTACCACAGGGGTTAAACATGAAATTATGTTCTGATATGATGTTTCAATTATGCCATACCAAAGGAAATTTTGAATAAGAATATTTCTAAACTCTCACTCCGATATTTTTGATAACATGTTCTGATGAATGTAAATGCTCATATTTATATACTAGTATATGTTCTCTACTTACTGAGTTGTTGATAACTCACCTCTTATTTCCATAATATTTTTCAAATAATTTTGATGCATCAACTGGAAATCAGGAATAGAGAATACTTACAAGTTTTGTTGATCATAGAAGATTAAGTACCTTAGGGTACAAGGACTTTTGGTAGTGTTGATATTTTATGCTATTTCAATATTTTGAGTAATGAATATTTCTAGTGTTTGTGGAAATGTTAGTGTATATAGGAACATGGATAATTGTGTTGAACAAATATGTTAATATGTTATATTGACTGTGGGTTATTTTAAAAGTGTTATTGGAGTTGATTTTAGATTACATGAGTTAACTCCCCGGACCCACGGGATGGGGCATTACATTGATGCATGTAAATGTCTTCTTCAAGATCTCCATGAAAAAAATCTGTTTTCACATCTAACTGCTCAAGATATAGATCTTCAGTAGCAACCATTGTCAATACTAACCTGATGGTTGTAATATTTACCACAGGAGAAAAGATATCAGAGTAATCACTACCATTTTTCTATTAAAAGCCTTTTGCAACAAGTCTGACCTTGTATCTCTTGCTGCCATCATGCTCAGTCTTCATCTGGTACACCCACTTTGTGCAATGCTTTCTTCCCAGATGGAAGTTCTGTCAACTCCCATGTCGGATTCCCTAACAAGGAATCCATCTCATCCTTCATGGCCAACTCCCACTTTCATCTTTAAAGTTTTCTCATTGCTCTGTGGTTCTCCACCATCTGTCAACAGAATGTAATTCAATGTAGGTGAGAAACGTTGTGGGGAACGAATAGTCCTAACTGACCTACGAACTGCAGCTACAAATGTGAACAACTCTAGACCTAAGTGTGGAATAACAGGAATGGGTGCACTGGACCCACTCTCTCCGTCACTCACATCTCTACACTGCGCTGTGACCTCTGGTCTCACAAACTCATACTCCTGAGGAATTGTTTCAACAATTGTACTAGACCTGTCCTTGTACATAACCTTCTCATTAAATATCACATTTCTGCTTCTTATGATCTTCCAACCTTACTCATCCCAAAAACGATAGTCAAATGCCTCGTCTCCATAGCCAATAAAATAACATTTCTTTGATTTTGCCTCAAGTTTACTACAAGCATCCGAATCAACATAAACATAATAAAGATAGGCAAAAGTTTTAAGGTCAGAAAATTTGACCTCTTTTCCACACCAACCTCCTCAAGTAGTCCACAATCTAACGGAATTGATGGCCTTCTATTTATCATGTAGACAGTAGTGCTGACTGTGTCTTCCCAGAATGTAGGTGGTTGTCCAACATGCATCCTCATACTTCTAGCACGCTCATTAATGGTTCTGTTCATACGTTCCATAACACCATTTTACTGTGGTGTCCCAGGAATAATCTTCTCCATTTTGATACCGTACGTGAGCTACACAATACTCTTTGAACCCCTCATCAATATATTCTCCACCATTGTCAGACCTCAAGCATTTCAGAGTATCATTTTTTTTACCCCCAGCTAGTAACAGTGCCCCTTTAGTGATCTTCTAGGTGATATCTGAGAATACTTCTGAATGGCCACAATCATCAAGCTGCCCCACAGAGATGAGGTTTTTTTTTCAATTCAAGAATGTGTCAGACCTTTTGCAAGGTCCACTTGTTTTTGTTCTTGTTTTGGAGAGCATTGTCAATGTCATCCATTCCCACCACGTTCAATGCCTCTCCATCAGCCAGGTACACTTTCCCAAAATTACTAGCAATATAGTTCTGCATTATCTCCCGATGGAAAGATATATGAAAAGAAGCCCCTGAATCCAGTATCTAGCCATCAACTGGACTATGAACTGCAAGTGGTAGTGCATCATGTACTTCTTCAGTAACCACATTAGAACTATCATTCTCCATCTTCTTCAGATTTTTACAGTTCTTCTTTATGTAACCAGCCTTGCCACATTTCTAGCAAGTTGTCTGTTCCCCAGGCCTTGACTTGCTCTTGTCCCTTTTTTTATTTTGATCCGCCATTGTTTGAGTTTCTGTCTTGTGATCTCCCCAGAGAATCAACATTCAGTGCTAAACTCGAACCCAAAGTCTCGCCAGAATCCCTCTTGCGCAACTCCTCAGCCAAAATCAAATCGCGAATATCATCAGATTTTAACTTTGATTTACCAGCATAATTGCTTTCAACTTGACACCGGAGAAAATTACGATTATTCTGTAGGCTAGTTTCAAAAGATGATTCACAAGAAAGAAATAAGAAAGTCGCCCCAAAAACACATAGAAAACGTCTCTAATGTCAATTCAAATTATCAATATTCCAGAATGACCCAAGTCAACCCATAAGCCGGGCTGTAATAGGTAAAAATCGACTGTATTGAAATTTTACCAAAAATAGCAAAATTTCAATAATAATGCCAAAATTAAATACATAATAAAATAAGTATTCTGCCAAAAATTTGATCCAAATCAAGTTCAAAATCACTTCTAAAACAGTAAATAAAATGTTACCATAAAAGGCAAAAAATAACTAAAAATAGAAAATTAGACAGAAAAATAGTGTAATTTAGCCTCGAAAATGATGCACACTGAGCAAACCCGGGCCCCCACAACGTGCGCGCTGAATAGAGCTTTCCGAATTGGGGTCATAAGTGCGATTCTGATACTTGCAGCAAAAGTTATGGCTAAAATACCGGAACTTGCCCAAAATTGCCCCAACCAAGGAAAGCTCACGATTTCCTGCCTTCTTTGCACTAATCTGCCACCTCAAGGTATTTCAGTGCAGTCAACGTGCAATCTAACAACTCAGAATCATCTGACTCAGATCCTCCTGCATCAGTCGCCTCGAGTTCACAGTAGCTTCATCAAGATCCACAAAACAAAGGCTCAAGTGTTTCACATTAAATACATCAGAAGTCTTCAAATGGCTGGGGAGGCATAACCTGTAGGCATTATCATTGACCTTCTGTAGGACCTCACAGGGTCCAATCTTCCGCTCTTTTAGCTTAGTATACTCTCCAACAGAAAAACGATTACGAGTTAATACTGCCCAAACAAAGTCACCAATATCAAAAAGTACCTAGCGACGATGACTATCTGCTTGAGTCTTGTACTTGGTATTGCTCTCGTGAATGGCCAGTCTCACTTGATCACGGATGCCTCTAAGTTGTTCTGCCATCTCATCTACCTTAGGATTCAAACGACCCACATGTGGAATGGGGGCTAAGTCCAACACACCAAACGGGTTTTTACCATAGGTAATGTCAAATGGACTCAGTTGTGTGGTTCTATTATTGGATCTGTTATAAGTCAATTCTGCTTGGGGAAGAGCAAGATCCCATTACTTTGGCTTAGTTCTAGCCAAACTCCTCAAAAGGTTGCCCAAACTCCGGTTTACTACCTCGGTTTGACCATCTGTTTGGGGATGTAGACACTACTGAAGTTCAACTTGGTTCCCAGTTTCTCCTATAAGCTTTTCCAGAAATGGATCATGAACTTGGTGTCACGATCTGAAGTGATTGACCGGGGAACACCACAAACAGGTACTCCGTTCTCAACATGTCAAGAGTAGCTCGGAGATGATCAAAGTGTGACGCCCATGTTGGACTATAAATGAGGATATCGTTGAAGTAAACTACAACAAATCTCCCTATAAATGTTTGTAGAACCTGATGCATAAATCTCATGAATGTGCTGGGTGCGTTGGACAGTCAAAAAGGCATGACCATCCATTCATACAACCCCTATTGCGTCTTAAACATTGTCTTCCACTCATCTCCAGGTTTTATTCTGATCTAGTGGTATCCGCTTATAAGGTCAATTTTTTAGAAGACCTTAGAACCGGACAGTTGATCCAGCATGTCATCTAGGGTTGAAATGGGAAACCTGTACTTCACTATGATCTTGTTAATCGCTCGGCTGCCAACACACATACGCCAGGAACCATCTTTCTTCGATACCAGTAGGGTAGGGACTTCACATGGGCTCATGCTCTCACGGATGTAGCCCATCTCTAATAACTCCACCACTTAACGCTACAACTCTTCAGCTTCTTTGGGACTAAGGCAATATGCAGGTCAGTTTGGTAAACTCGACCCCGGGATAAGGTCGATCTGATGCTGAATATCTCTCATAGGTGGTAACCCAAGAGGAAGATCTTCTGGCATCAGGTCAGAAAACTCTGCTAGTAGCTGCTGCACCTCTACTGGTAAATCTGGTTTCACGTCTGCTACACTATTCCCACAAGGCAACAGGGCATAAATCACAACTTCCCGCTCAATTTCTTCCAAGAACCTAGACATAGAGATAAGGTTAGTATTATTGGTCAATAGGGTATGAGTGGTTCCTTCCTGGCAAGGCGCCAACACAACCTTCTTTCCCTTGATACTAAGGGAATAAGTATTCTTCCACCCATCATGAACAACACAGCGATCATACTGCTAAGGCCTACCTAACAATACATGACAAACATCCATAGGTACGACATCACACCAAGCATTATCGAAATATTTTCTGCTGATCGAAAATATACTAGACATCGCCTATCTATTGTTACCTCACTGCCTTTATTTAGCCTCAACAATTTGTATGGCTTGGGATGAAGATCTGTCTTCAATTGTAATTTCTGGACAACTTCTTCAGAAACCACATTCTTACAACTGCCACTGTCAATGATCATCTTACAGACTTTATCTGTAACTGTGTAGGTCATGTAAAAAATATTGGTTCTCAACCAATCATCATCTGTATCACCCTTGGGAGTCAGTAGACTCTTGCGAACAACCAGGGTCTCATGGCCATCACCATACAATACGTCTACATCTTCGTCATCATCATACACAGGTTCTCCATTCATCTCAATATCTGCTTCCATATCTTCCTCAATCAAAAGAGTTTTGCCATTTTGATTAGTAGGCTTCCTGCAATCAGTCACTCTATAACCCTGTTCACAACACCTGAAACATCTAATATTAGAGTTAGAACTCTGACCCTGCAATGGCTGCTGGGCGGGACGAGATTCATGAGGGCGAACTGCTCAACTGGTTTGATCACTTCTAGTCACTGGCCTCCTACTCTGCTGTTTCTCTACAATGAGCGCACGCTAGAATGCTTCAGAAATTATCCACAACAAGTGAAGGCTAAGGACATCTTGTAGGGACTACCGTAATCCTCCCAAATACAGCGCCACCAACTGCTCTTTTATCTCAAATAGATCATTACGGGCTATCAATTGATAAAATTCTTCAGTGTAATCATCAACTGATCTCGTGCCCTGCCTCAACGAATGAAATCACTGAAATAGAGATTGAGTATAGTCAAAGGGAAGGAAGTGACCCTTCATCTTCTTCTTCATCTTATCTCAATCAGTAATCTTGGCCTTACTATGCTTATCTCGGGATCGCCTCAACTGCTCCCACCATGCAGATACTTTACCTTTGAGTTTAATGGCGACCAGTTTCACTTTAACAAGATTAGGAACCTCCTTATAGTCAAAAATCCGCTACACCTCATGCAACCAATCAATGAACCCTTCAGCCTGTAACGTACCAGAAAACTCAGGTAAATCTACTCAGAAGCCAAGGTCCCCATGACGTTCTTCCCGACCATGGTGCTCCCGGTATAAAGGACTCTAGTGAAATGGATTTTCAAAACTGGAATCGGAATCATGATCTTCCATCTCACGATCACCGAAATCCTGCGCTGTTAGACGCCGGTTTAACTCTGCAACTTGTCTCTGTAAATCTTCAATCATCACATCCAGAAAGCTACGATCATGGTTTGGGACTTCCTCATTCGAAACCTGTCCACGACGACCACAATCCCGACCACCAGCCATGAAACTGATGAGAATCACCCCAGCAAAGACGCTAAAGCTCTTATGCCAACTAACGCCAGACAGAATAACAATTATTCTGTAGACTAGTTTTAACAGATGATTCACAGGAAAGAAACAAGAGATTCACTCCAAAAATACAGAAAAACGTCTCTAATGTCAATTCAAATTATCAATATTCAAGAATGACCTAAATCAACCCACAACCGGGTTGTAATAGCTGAAAATCGACTATATTGAAATTTTACCAAAAATAGCAAAATCTCAATAATAATGCCAAAATTAAATACATACTAAAAGAAGTATTTTGCCAAAAATTTGGCCCAAATCGACTTCAGAATCACTTCTAAAACAGTAAATCAAATATTACCATAAAAGGTAAAAAATAACTAAAAATAGAAAATTAGAGGAAAAAATAGTAAAATTTGGCCTCGAAAATGATGCACACTGAGCAAAGCTGGGTTGTTAGACCTCCACGTAAGGTGGCCTCTAAAGCCACGGCACATGTCCTAGCCATGTCCGAGACATGCCTCTTGATCATGCCACGAGCATACCTTGGCCCGTGTCTTGTCACACACAGGGCGCCCAGCATGCCCATGGACCAGCCACATGCATGGCTTAGCCCATGCCTTGACACGCACGGGGCGCCCAGCACGCACGCAGGCCGCACAACCCAACGCACGCATGCAGGTCACAAGGCACGGCCCAGCGCACGAACACAGGCCACATGGCCATGCGCACGCCTAGGCACCTGCAGCCGGCCATGCACCCAGCCGCATGGCCCTTCTGCCGCACACCAGCGAGGTTAGTGGCATGCCCTCCAGGCATGCCATCCAGCGCATGGCTCTAGCCTGTGCCATGCAGAGCAAGCCAGTGGCATACCCACCAGGCATGCCATCCAGCGCATGGCTCCAGCCCATGCCTTGCAGCCGGCTCACATGGCTAGCCACCAGCAAGCCAAACATGGCACCATGCCATGCCCACCAGCCGGCTCATGCATGGCACCATGCCATGCACCACAGCTAGTCATGCCGAACCATTTAGCCATGGACCAGACTGAGGACCACCATGCACCACCCTAGCCGAACTATTGGCTCGTGCATGCCACGGCCATGTGGTCCATGCGACTATCCTTATTTATGTTATTTATTTTATTTATTTATTTTATTGCAAATGGACCTTTTGGGGGTTTCCAAGTTGTAACCTTTATAAATAAGACCCTTAGTCATTTCTTTAACATCTTTTGGCAAATTGACTAGAGTGGGGACATTGTTGAGAGATCATTTCGATGCTAGACACTTGAGCTCTTTTGGGTGCAATTCATTGAATTCCAAAGAGAGGATTACTCCATGCAATTCATTGAATTGGAGTAATCCATTTATCTTGTTTATCAACCTGGTGCAATTCATTAAATCCAAGTTGATTATCTTTATTTTGTTTCTTTTATCAATATATGAGGTTTATTCAATGTTGGTGCACATTGTGAATCAATTGTTGAATTACTTTTATTGTTCATTCAAGTTCATCATTTGTTCTTGAGTGTTCATTTTGTGTTCTTGGTGATTATCATAATTTCGACTCATTCAATCCATTCCATCTCATAGTTTCGGCCAACCACATTGTTTGTCAACCTTCCATAATTAATTCCCTTCTTCCACCTAGCCCTAGCCGAAATACACTTACCATATCTATCCAAGTCAAATTTGGCCAACCTCATTGCCTTATTGACTTACCTTGGCCGACCATTACTCTTTCCATAATAGGGTTTCCATACTTGGAAACCCTAGTTGACTCATTCCACACTCTTGGCTGGCCACCCTTCTATCTACAATCATATCCCTAGTTTTTAGAAAACCTTCCTAAAAACACTCACTAGCCTGTTCAGCCAAGCCTTGGCCGCCCAACATTTTTGCACTAGCTCCAAAACCCTAATCCTAAACCCTAGCCATCCATCACCCTATCCAAACCCTAAACTCAAGGTTCCAAGTGGCGCCATCCTAGTTCCACCCTAGTGCCGTGCACCCTTCACCATTGTGGTCCTAAACACTTAGCCATTTTCCACTTTCCATCCACTTCATACTAGCCTAAACACCTAACCTCACATTGTCCAAATTGCCACCATAGCCACCATTGCTCGTGAACCAAGTAAGAGAAGGACTGGGATTCGGTCAACCAAATGAGGTCATAGCCGAGGAGGACTTAGTGTTTAGGGACTTGACCGGGGTCCCTAACATGGGTGCCCTCGACGTCCACGCCGAATAGAGCTTTCTAAATTAGGGTCATATATGCGATTCTTATACCTGTAGCCAAAATTATGGCTAAAATACCGGAATTTGCCCAAAATTGCCCCAACTAAGGAAAGATCACAATTTCCTACCTTCTTTGTACTAATCTGCCACCTCAAGGTATTTCAGCTCAGTCAACGTGCAATCTGACAACTCAGTATCATCTGACTCAGATCCTCCTGCATCACAACCATTCTCATGGCTTCCTAACTATTTGGCAGTGAAGCCAACAGTATCAGTGCACGTATCTCATCATCAAACTCAATTTTAACAGACGACAATTGATTTGTGATGGTATTGAAATCATTTAAATGATATGCAACAGACGTACCTTCCGCCATCTTCAAGTTAAACAATTCTTCATTAAATGTACCTTGTTATTCGCAGATGGCTTTTCATACATGCTTGACAAAGCTGCCATGAAATCTGCAGTCGTCTTCTCCTTGATGACGTTCTGTGCAATAGATCTCAACAGGGTTAGCCAAATAACCCCCAGAGCCTGTCTATCTAATAGATTCCAATCAATCTCTTCCATGCTACCTGACTTCTTCCCCAACAATGGAAGATGAAGTCTCTTCCCATAGAGGTAGTCATTTATCTACATCCTCCAGTATCCATAATTTATGCTATCGAATTTCTCAATCCCAGATACATTCACGTCTTTTCCAGCAATCTTTTTCCTCAGACCTGAACCTTGGCTCTTGATAGCAATTGTTGTGAAAAAGATAATGACAAGAATTGAAAGTAAACACGAAAAGAAATATCAAACAATCACACGACACAAGATTTATGTAGTTCGACAACTTGCCTACATCCATGGGAGCTGCAAATGATTTTATTTCTTGAGGAATCACAAGTACAATGTAGGGGGAGACTACTATGCACTTTTGTACGACCATAGTAACATAAAATAACATATATATATAGGGTACACGGCAGAAACCCTAATTTCTCAAATAAAGTGATGTTCGCTTGAGCGCATGCCAAGCAAACCTATTTACTGGCCAACTGCTCGAGCTGTCTATCGAGCAGTTCACAAGCAAACTCTTTGTCTGAACATCGCTTGAGTGGTATGTAGAATGAGTGTTGAGTGAACTCTCTGTATCGCATCCGATCGAGCTGCTTGTACATCTAGGGATCACGCGCGAACTCTCTATCTTATGTCTCCGCTCAACCAGCCTAAATGCCCCGCTCGAGCGGACTAAGCCAGGCTCTATGGAACAACTGCTTGATTAAGATTAATTCAAATATTTTGTATGCTAGCTAGCTAGGATTTAAGTTTCTAATATCGGCTGATCAATATTAGGTAGTCTCAGAGTACTATGAACATATGATATGACTCGCATCTTATAACAAAATGACATGTCATTTTGAAATATATTTTTATGGATCAATAACAAGATGACACGTATGTATTAAAAATTTATACTTGCTTTATGTAAGCAATAATTTTAATGAAATTTTATTTTTTTGCATAGTATATGTGATGATATATTGACGGTCAACAACGCTAGCTAGGCTTAAAGAAAATAACACGAACCAACACTTTGTGGAGTCACACCACAATGCATCCCATCTCACGTAGGGCTGCGCATATAATCCGAAGAACCGCTGAAACCGATTAAAATGAACCCACTTTTATCGGGTTGCTATTTAATTGGATCTCCAACCCGACAAGAGTGTGTTAATGGTGTCAACCTGTCCGAGTATAAAAACATCACTATCTTCAAATCTCAAACCCTAGCCGCTCTCTTCAGATCTCAAACCTTGCGTGAGCCCTTTCCCCTCTTTCTCTCAACCATCGTTCATCTCCCTTCCTTCCTTCTTTCAATACCTACAAAGATTGTTCCTCGCGGTAAACAACTATTTTTGCGTTTTGAGATCTGCGTAAACAAGGTTTGATTTTGAGATTAGGATTATGTTGTGGTCTTTTTTATTCCGCTCACTATGAAGCTAATGAAAATGAAGGTTTGTAGAGAAGGACTTCGGAATGAAATGGTATGTGGTTAATCTTTTTGGTTTGGTTTTCTCTGGCTTCATATTTAATTTGCATTTTCAGAATTTTCAGTTAAAAATTTTGTGGATTTTCTTTTCTTCTTCTGTTTCATCATTTGGATCTTAGACATTGTTTTCTGTTGGAGCTGGTTCATAATTTTTTGTCTAATTATGATAAGTTTTTCTGATTTCTACGTAGATTTGGAGTAAGTTTTTCTTGGTCTTTCTTGTATTGAATGACATGGGGTAAATTTTTTCTGATTCCCATTACAGATTTGGAGTTCTAAGGGTATTTTTGGTTCAATTAATCTTCAAGTTTCTGAATTTTGTGGGTTTTTTTCTTGCTATTTGAATAGAATCAGTTGTGATTTTAGTTGTTTGGCTCATGAGGAAACGAAGGAAAAAAAATGAATTTTGAGGTTGAGTAAAGAAAATTAAATGGGTTCCTGTTGTGGTTTTACTTGTTTGGCACATGAGAAAACAAAGGAAAAAATTAATTCTGACGTTGAGTAAAGAAAAAATCTATTGCTGAGTATGATCAATATTTTACTATATCATCATGATCATGATTATCAACTCTTTTGTTGTGCAGGATAGATGCATGTTGCTGAGCAAATGATTTTGGACGATTTGGAGGCTAATCTTGAAAAATACAGTTGTGTTGAAAACAATGTTAGATCTTTAAATGATCTTTTTCCTGTGTCTAGTCCAGATTTAAAGAATCTTTAGTGGGTCTAGTACGGATATTTCAGTCCAGTATTTATCAAACTTAGTCCAATATTTAGTGGGTTTGTATTTGTTTGGTTTCCGAGAAAGTGTAAAGGGGAAGGAAGCGGTAATGTCAGAAATTTTTCTTGTTCATAATATTTTTCTTTGTTTTCTTTTAATCTCAGCATTCCTGTAGAGATCAGTATGAAAGAAATTATAGATAAGAATGAAAGTTGAAGTTTGATTAGGGGGAAAATAAATTGGTATATATTCAATAAAAAAATGGAAGCTGGCTCCTCCGCCTGAAGAAGAAGAAAAGAGTGCAAGATTTTCAATTTTAAATTAAAAATAAAAATAAAAATCGGGTCATACGGGTTCAACCCGATACTATTTTGGTCGGGTTGGGTCTGACCGGTTTGGCGCCTTAAATCTGTTTCCTCGAATCGGTTCTGGCACAAAACCAACGATATCACGCCGGGTTGCAAGCCTAATCTCAGGAGCCCAAAAGATTTAATTTATTAAAATTTCTCTACCTTTCGCATGTGCTCCAGGCACTTAAATAATAATAGATTTTTGGGACTACCAGGATTATTGATACTCTCCTAAAACTAATAGAATACGACTACCTTCTGGAATTTCATTCCTCATTGAAAATGACTACTACTAACGTTGATTACTACTACTAACTTTGGGACTCATCCCTTATTGATAATTATTGGAATAAGTCTAAGATAACTATGTGGACTATTATTCTTCATAGACTACCAATTCACTTAAGACTATGTCAATTCCTCCCGTCCCCAAAAGAATCTGACTCCGATGGATGCTTCGATTTGTAGAGCTCATAAAGATTTGGATTAAAACGTTGCACTTCTTCAGTTTGTAGCCAACAACAATTAGACAAGGGCCTATTCTTCCATTTGACAAGAAACTTCTGATATCCACCTCGTCTAGTAGAAACAACCTGGTCATCCAAGATCTCTTCTATACTTTCACGCAGCTTGCTTTGAGTGGGAAGGGCGGCTGTCGGAGTAACATGATGTGAAGAAGAATCGTGGCCATGATAGGCAATCAGCTCATCAACATTAAAGATAGGATTGAATTGTATTTCAGGAGGTAATTCTAGCAAGTAAGCATTGGTTCCCAAACACCACAACACCTTGAATGGTCCCACTTTACGTGAGTGTAATTTCGTTAGAACACCTTTGGGAAACCTTTCTGGGCGAATATTTGTGAGCACTAAATCTCTTGGCTGGAACTCAATATGTCGACGGTGGGCATCCGCTTGTTGCTTGTATGAAGCGTTGCTTTGAGTTATATGACAGCGTACCTCATTATGAACCTCTTGCAGATGATGATAGAAATCGAATGCTCCCTCGCTGATTCGCAGTGGTAATAGGAAGGGCACCAAGTCTATTGGTGTGCAAGGTTTGAGGCCCGTAACAACCTCGAATGGAGAATGCCCTGTGCTACGATTGACAGAATTATTATAAGCAAATTCTGGATGAGGTAGAAGGACATCCCAAGTAGTGCCATGGTTCGTAACGAGACAACGCAATAAATTCCCTAAACTACAATTCACGGATTCAGTTTGGCCATTTGTCTGGGGGTGGAAAGCACTGGAGAATTGAAGCTTTGTGCATGTCTTGGCCCACAACGTTTTCCAAAAATAACTAACAAATTTAACATCACGATCCGAGACGATAGCTTTAGGTAGGCCATGAAAGCGTACTACCTGTGCAAAAAAAATAGAGGCGACTCGAGAGGCATCTTAAGGGAGAGAACAGTGTAGGAAATGTGCCATCTTGGAGAATCGATCAACAACCACAAAAATTGAATCATGTCTCCGAACGGTTCGTGGAAGCCCAAGCATGAAATCCATACTTAAGTCCTCCCATGGTTTCTCCAACACTGGTAATGGAGTGTAGAGTTCTGTGTTTTGTTTTTGCCCTTTGGATAGCTGGCATACACGACAATGTTGTATGGCCCGTTGCACATCCCGTTTGAGGCTGGGCCAGAAAAAATTGTCTTCAACAAGATGGATGGTCTTCTCACGGCCAAAATGCCCTGCTATCCCTACTGCATGTAGCTCTCGAATAACAAAGTCCCTGATGCAGGTAGAAAGTAGGCACAATCTGTTGCCCAAAAAAAGGTAGCCATCCGTGATGGAATATTTAGAATATGGTGTGGTGTTACTTGAAGATATCTCCGCAAAATTGGGCCCAGTTTCGGATCAGTGCTATAATTCTCTTTAATGGACGTGAGGCCAGTGGTGGTCACGGCCAAGGTGGTGAGCAATGACTTTTTTCGGCTGAGACCATCTGCCACACGATTTCAGCCCCTGCCTTATGTTTGAGCACAAAGGAAAATTGTTGTAGATAATCTACCCAGCGGGCATGCTTGGCACTCACGTGTTTTTGGGACTGGATGTGTCGAAGGGAATCATGGTCGTATAGAGAATAAATTTCTAATGAATGAGATAATGTCTCCAATGGCGAAAGGATTGAACAATAGCATAAAACTCTAGGTCATATGCCGAGTAACGACGTCGTGTTTCATTGAGCTTTTCGCTAAAGTACGCAATGGGGTGCCCTTGTTGATTGAGAACGCCCCCAATGCCGATGGGGGAGGCATCACAAGCTACCTTGAAGGGTTACTCGAAGTTTGGCAGCCACAAGACAGGAGCTTCTATGAGATATTTCTTAATGGTTTGGAAGGCCTTTTTAGCGGCTAGAGTCCATAAGAAAGGTCCGTTCTTAGTGCACTCGATGACAGGTGCCATGATGCTGCTAAAATTTTGGATAAAACGTTTGTAAAAAGAGACGAGCCCATGGAAGCTACGGGCTTCGTGCACGTTTATGGGGGCTGGCCACTCTACCACGGCTTGCACCTTGGAGGGGTCGGTAGAAATTCCTTAGCCTAACACTATAAAACCCAAGAACATCGTCGACATTTGAGCAAAAGCACATTTCTTAAGATGAATAAAGAATCTTTCGAAGAGGAGAACTTGGAGTACTTGTCGAAGGTGACTAAGATGTTCAGTGTAGTTTTGACTGAAGATGAGGATATCGTCGAAATAAACCACCACAAATTTACTGATGAATGGGCGAAGGACTTGTGTCACCGCCCTCATGAAGGTGCTAGGGCCATTTGTGAGCCTGAAGGGCATAACCAGCCACTAGAATAGTCCATCTCTCATCTTGAAGCTTGTTTTCCACTCATCTTCAACGTGAAGCTGAATCTAGTGGTATCCGCTCCAAAGGTCCACCTTAGAGAAGATTTGCGCACCATGCACCACATCCAACATGTCATCTAAGCGAGAAATGGAAAAACAATATTTTACCGTAATCCTGTTAATGGCTAGGCTGTCAATGCACATGCGCCAACTTCCATCTTTTTTTGGAGTGAGGAGTGTAGGCACGGCACACGAGCTAAAGCTTTCACGGATAAACCCCTTGTCAAGTAGACCTTGGACTTGGCATTGGAGTTCTTTATGCTCAACTGGACTCATCCTGTACACAGGCATATTCGGGGAGGGTTGCGCCTGGCATCAAGTCCACTACATGTTGTATATCCCGCATGGGGAGCAATCTCTGGGGCAATTCCTGTGGCGTGATATCTTTGAACTCTTCTAAAATCTCCTCTATTTCGAGTGATAGGGGTTCAGTTGTTGGTTGTGCAATGGTCCTTCTTTCAACTGATGCAAAGATGACACCACATTCTTGGACTTTCGAAGTAAAGTGTCGAAGTGTCAGCACCCTGTCCTCTACCGTAATGGAATCAAAATCGTGAATTTTCTTGGGTTGTAGAACCACCTTCTTATTGCTGAAATAGAACGAGTAAGTATTTTATAACCACCATATTTGACCCTCCAGTCGTAAAGCCAGGGACCACCCAATAACAAGTGGCATGCTTTCATGGGGATAACATCGCAACACAATGTATCCACATAGTGTTTTCCCAAGGAGAAGGTGATTAAGCATTGGTGTTTCCTTGGGATTGATGTGTCATCCACCCAACTGAGTTTGAAAGGGTTAGGATGTTTTTCTACTGGTAATTTGAGCTTGTGCACTATCTCTTGAGAAATAAAATTCATTCCACTACCATTGTCGATAATGAGGTTAAGGGCCTTACCTCGATGTTCTGCCCTTGTATGGAAAATTTTTCCACGTAACCAATCATCTCTGTTGGCTTCTTCCTTTTTCTGTCCCACCAACACTCGCCAAATTACGCAGACGAGAAGCTTGGATCCTTCCAGCACCTCCTCTGAAACCGTCCCTTCAACGTCATCATCTCAACTAGAGCCCAAATTTTCTTCCCCCCTCGGCACCTAATTGTCGCACATTAGCCCTAGCTTCTGTTCTCGGGTGGGGCAGACCACTACAAAATGTCCCTTGCCCCCACACTTGTAACATTCCTTGGGTTTATTCCTTCCCATATCACACTTTAATAACGCCTTGTCTGGTGTATTAACCTCTTGGGGTGGGGGGTTATTGCGCGCCGGTGTATTTTCCTTAGTCGTGGCTATACCCCAATGGCTTGTAGATTTTCAGAAACTAAGTTGGCTACATTGTTGTTCTATTCGAAGAGCCAATTGATAAGCTTCTTCAATGCTCACCAAACGAACTATAAGTAGCTCTTTTTTAATGTCGTCCCTCAGCCCGGCTTTATATTGGGCAATAGATTGGCGCTCTGTCTCAGACACATGACTTCGAATGCTAAGTTCATGGGAACTTGTTGGTGTAAACATCTACGGTAGTGTTTCCTTGTCGTAGGAGTAACATTTCTTCAAACAGCATCTCTTCATAATCTATTGGGAGGTATTTTTCTTGCAGCTTCAATCTGTGATAAGGGGTTGATGGAGGCGATGCAAGTGTTCTTCCACGCTTTGCCACCAGACTCGGGCTTGTCCTTTCAACTTCATCTTCACAAATCGCACTATACGATCGGCGGCCAAGCTGAACTAGTCAAAATAATCCTCCAGAGATGTGATCCAATCCTGAAAGGCATAAGGGTCCAATTTTCCATGGAAGTCCGGTACCTCTAGTCTCACTCGTTGTGCTGCATCATCAAAGTTGGATTCTGAGGTTTCTGGCTGAGTTGCGAAGGTTTCCATGCGTAGGTGGGATGGATTCTCTCTGGAATATGTGCGAGGCATCCATCGGGATCCTTGGAAAGGTGTAATTGGCAGCATCTGCCCATGGTCATCACCGTTTGGGCCTCCCTCACAGAACATCCTGGATTCCCCGTTGTCTTGCCCATCATCCCATTTATTAGTGCCAAATCCTTCAGGTTCGTTAAACGCATGGTTCCACACAGCATCCATTCGCTTGGTGAGGGAACCTACTTGGTGGACTACCTCTAGAAGAAGGTCATCACGTTGCTGTTGTGATAGACAAGGGGTGCATGCGATTTAAAGTTTCATGTACTCTAGATGCTAACCCAAGCAATGGTTCGGTTTTTTTCGGTTTTAGAATAGTATTAGTGGATTATATAGTTAGTATAACTATACTAAAGTGATATATAGTGATATAGTATTAGTATAACTACTAATACTATAGTAATTTATATAGTTATTTATATATAGTGGATTACTAATAGTATACGTGTTAGTATTAGTATTAGTATTAGTATATATATAATAGTATCATATAGTGACATAGTATTTGATTATGTATGTTAGTGATAATATGTTAGTGTCTAACTTATTTATATATTTGATTATATATGTTAATGATAATATGCTTGATTACATATATGTTAGTGATAATATGATTGTTACATACACTTTTTATATGAGTGTATATAATCAAATTTATAGAAATGTATTTATAAAAATATATATTATAATTTATTATGCTACAAAATGTATTCATCCTTAATATATATAATTTATATTAATAACATATGATCAATTGTTCATGTATAAGATTAAAATTTTATGTTTTAAAATTAAAATTTTTAATGATAATGTTATATCAAATGTTATATTTATAAGATTAATTTTATGTTATATCAAATGTTATATTAATTTTATATTATTAAATTATCGTTATACATGAATAATAGGATTTTATGTTATATTAATTAGAAGTTTAGCATATAATATAAAATTATTTTATATATAATATACAAAAATTATATAAAAATTTAATATGTATATATATGAACCGGTCCTGTTCAAAACATCTAGTGTTAGAAAAAGGAAAATTAGAACCTAACCAGTTTCAACCGGTTTTAAAAAAAATGAAACTGGTACCGGACTGAACCGAACCGATAGCTCAGTTTAGTTCACCGGTTTTTTTTTTCACACAAATTATATCTTTTTATTTTATATTTTATATTTTTAAAAAAATTTGCTTTTCTAAGTATTTTTAAATTTTTTTTAGTTTTTAAATTTTTTTTTTTTTAGCCATGTGACATGACACGTACCCGAAAATAGGCACAGGGAATGCCACAACGGAATTTCCAATAGAATATTCAGTTATAAAAATATGGGAGATGGATTTCAGCATTAAAATTGTACGTGCAATACATGAAGCAAAGTAAAAAAGTTGAAAATTCAAAGAGCGAAAAGATAAACGTGGAAAACTAGTCCATAAGTCTCGATCGAGTGTCATTTATGTATTTGGAAAAGAGACGAGGTCCATGCAGCTTCACGTGGCTGGCCAATATTCAAAGAGTTATGTTATATATGTCATCATCGGCATGGCATTATCTATATATATTAGATCATCAACTCTTCGAAAAAAAAAAATAAAGTCCACCATTTGAAAAAAAAAATAATAATTTTTCATTTCAAATTTATTTCCACTTATTTTAAAAGGAATGTGTGAGAGTTGTAGATTCTGAAATTGTAAATATTATATTTTTAATTAATTTTTACGATGATCATCAATTTAATAGTTGTTAAATAATTTGGCATTATCAAAATATAGAGAAAAGATATATATATATTATATAGCATTAATTTCCATAAGCAAAAATACAGTACGTCCCTTTCCAACTATGATCTGTAGTCCAAAACGTCCTAATGAAAACAAAAGAAATTAAAGATATTGCACTGGGTCAGATCATTACGTGAGAACTACTTCGGAAGCGCTGATCAACATCAAGCTGGACCTTCCATGCATGCATGCTGCATCGCTAGCTGTCACTCTCTGCATGATGACATTAGCTTCAGAATACAGCAATACTGGCGGAGGGTCCTTGACTCTTTGTTGTACATCTTTTTCAAGGACCTGCAGTTTTCAAAACCACGTGACGTGATCAAAACCTCAAATACTTGCACCAGAAATAAGACGACAGACAGATGTTTTATAAGAAATATTAATATTGCTGTATATGCAGAGAGATAAAATGTCTTAAATTAGAAAACTACATGTACACCCAAAAATTATTGGGAGTCCTACATATCATTGTCTCTTGTATCGATCTTCGTTCTAAAAGTCAAGTTACGTAATATCCCATACGATAAGCACAAGAATAAATAGTTTATTGTTTAAAAATAAAAAATTATTATTATTTATAAAGTTCTAATGAAATTTTAATTATATCGTTGATTAGTATATTTCAATATAAATGTCCTAAATCACATGGTCTATATTCTAAAAGGACTAATCAATAATATTATTGAAGTTTTATTAAAATATTATAAAGAACAAGAACTTTTTGTTCTTAAGTAATGTAAGACTTTATACACTACCTACCTTTATGCTTATCATATGATGTATCACAAGATAAGCTTTTCTTTCTCCTGGTATGGATCACAAGAGTACAAACAAGACAGCATAAACAAATCAGAATGAAGCAAGGAGCTGCTAATGAAATAACAAGCTGGTAGCTTATAGTAGTACTTCGTCGTTTTTGATGAGGTTTCACAGCAACATGATGAGAGTCTGAGAGTTGGTTTTTGTTTTGGATTAATGGAAAGCATCAAAATCAAGGTGCAAATCCACATGACTTACAATAAATTTCAGTTTAGTTTGGTGCATATTAAAAACTGACAAAATGCTTTGGACATTTCAGAAGGATCGATATCATTAAGGTTGTTGGGTGCTATAAGAGTGGCCTTCTTTTTCTGTCATTGATTTATTCCCTTATCTTCCACTTTTGATCACTAAACTCCTGTTTAGTACTAAAATTCAGCTAGCACATGTCAGATGAAAAATTAAAAATTTGAAATTTTTTTATAAATTAGCTCTTACCTGCATGCATTTATAGAGACACAAATTTTTCTTTATAAAAGGTCTAATAGGAGGAGTGAAGTAGTTCTTGATAAAGTCCAAGATAAATTTATCTCTAAGCCGTGTGGGACTTTTCAACACGTCCCTCACGTGTAGGCCGATATTTCCTATACCATCGTCGTGGGTAGGTCATAGGAACCCATCATCGGTCATAAGTTAACTTGCTCTGATATTATATAGAAATAGCTATTTCTCCTCATAAAAGACCTAATATAAAACTATAATTTTAACGTTGTGAAGGATGTGCCCAGTACCACACTCTTTTGTATGCCCTGCAAGTAGTATGGTCAAAATTGAGAACTTTGAAATATTGTAGTATTTGTAAAACTCTCATATCCAGACAAGCAATACTGATCAGTGAAGGATACGAGTAGAACTTTAACAAGTGGGGTACGCAGGTAAGGAGAACTCAATTTGCATCCTCACAGTTATATGTAGATTCATTCTATGTTTCCATGAGACACTCTCTGTGCTGCAGACGAATATAATTGAAAACCAGGCCAGCAAAGGGAAGGCACAGAAAGACATGGAGAAGAACGAGATCAAACCCATCACAGCACAAGAGCCTAAGATAAACTACAGAGGAATTAGAGCCATGCCATATGTTATAGGTAAGAAAAAGAGATATGCTCACTTGGTTTTTTCTGCTGCATAATCTTTTTTCCTCTAATATTTGATGACCCAAAAATGCAGGCAATGAAACCTTTGAGAAGCTAGGGACGATTGGCACCTCAACAAACCTTCTGGTCTATCTCACTACTGTTTTCAACATGAAAAGCATCACTGCTACAACTCTTATAAATGTCTTCAATGGCACCACCAACTTAGCTACCTTACTCGGAGCTTTCTTGTGTGATACCTACTTTGGCCGTTACAAGACCTTGGGATTTGCCTCAGTCGCCTCTTTTTTGGTACTACTGCTAGTACTCCTATTTATCAAATACCAAACTAAGTTAAGACCATACAAAAATGATAAAGTATCTATTTGATACCTTGCAAAACGGTAACATCATTCTAATCTGTTCTTTTTCTTTTTTTTCCTCTCTTTTTTCCTTGAAATCAGGGGATGCTCGCGCTGACTTTTACAGCAGGAATTGCAAAACTGCATCCTCCCCACTGTGAAACAGAAGAGCCTGGGGGATGCCATGGCCCAACACCATGGCAACTGGCTTTCCTATTGGGTGGACTCGGATTTCTAGTTGTTGGGGCTGGTGGCATTAGGCCATGTAACTTGGCCTTTGGTGCAGACCAATTCAATCCCAACACTGAATCTGGCAAGAGGGGAATCAGCAGCTTCTTCAACTGGTACTACTTTACCTTCACTTTTGCCATGATGGTGTCTTTGACAATAATTGTGTATGTGCAATCCGATGTGAGCTGGGCTTGGGGTTTAGCCATTCCTACCTTTCTGATGTTCTTATCCTGCGCACTTTTTTTCACGGGCTCACGAGTCTATGTGAAACTAAAACCTGAGGGTAGTCCTTTTTTGAGCATACTGCGAGTTATAGTTGCTACAGTCAAGAAGAGGAAATTGAAGTTACCAGAGCAACCATGGCTCTCCCTTTTCAACTACATTCCCCCCGGTTCTATCATCACTGAGCTTCCTTACACCGATCAATTCAGGTAACGTAAACGGCTTATTTACTATTTATTGCGAGTTTATTATTCCTTAAAACTATTAATATCTGTTATTTTTTAAAATAATGTAGATCACGCTATATTTCTTCTGAGTTTTAATACTTACAAGTCGGTATACAAATATACTACTTACACAAGGAAGTGTACAAACTGACGTGGCTGAATGTAGTCCATTAGATTGTAATACTCTTTTATTATAAAGTATATGTAACGTATTACATTAATCTTTTTATTGTCTAAGATTTCTGTATACACCAATAATTTAATTCATATAACAAATCACTAATCATACTCAGTTACCACACATCAACAAAACAAAAGAATTAATATTCAGTAATTCTCAGATTTGTCGACAAAGCTGCAATCAGAACCCCAGAAGACCAACTAAACTCAGACGGATCAGCTGCCAATCAATGGAGACTCTGCAGTATGCAGCAAGTGGAACAAGTAAAATGCTTGATGAGAGTGATTCCCATATGGGTTTCAGCCAGTATATACTATGTTGCCCTAGTCCAACAGCAAACATATGTTGTCTTCCAAGCACTTCAATTCGACAGACGCCTAGGCAATGCTGGTTTCAAGATCCCTGCAGCCTCCTATACCGTCTTCAATATGCTTGCCCTCACTATCTGGATACCTATCTATGACCGAATCATAGTCCCAGCACTACGAAGATTCACAGGAAAAGAAGGTGGCATCACTTTCCTGCAAAAGATGGGTGTTGGCATAGTTATTGCCATAGTCAGCATGCTTGTATCCGCCATTGTCGAGGAAAGGAGAAGAACTTTGGCTCTCACAATGCCAGTCGGTATAGAACCAAGAAGAGGTGCAATTTCTTCTCTGTCTGGTATGTGGTTGGTACCTCAGTTGACATTAATAGGATTGTCTGAAGGATTTACAGTTGTTGCTCAAGTTGAGTTCTACTACAAGCAAGTCCCAGAAAACATGAGAAGCATTGGGGGGTCTTTCTTGTTTGTTGGTTTTGCTGTGTCAAGTTACTTTAGTGGTTTCTTGGTTTCTATAGTTCACAAAACAACTTCTGGGGCTGCAACTGGTGACTGGTTGCCTGAAGATCTTAACAAGGGGAGATTGGATTACTTTTATTACTTGGTTACTGCAATGGAGGTCCTAAATTTCGGTTACTTTATCATGTGTGCAAAGTGGTACAGGTACAAAGAAAGTGTCGGCAATGTTCAAGAAGTTGACATGGAAAAAATGCCATCCGAAAAATCTACAGTTTGATACCTGAGCAATCAAACTGATCACCATCCCATTTTTATAATAATCCCTTTTTTCTCTTTACTTTATTTTGTGAACTATGTAACAGAAAAATAATGCAACAGCAACCAATTAGCTGCAATCATATATATATTAAAAGAAGGCATCAACCTTGTTGTTCTTCACTGTCAAGAACATATATACTATAACTAAAGTGCAGGAATTTGTATAATTTTCCTTTCTGAGTTTCACTCTGATTTTATGGTCTGGCCGGTTTCCATAAGTTTGCTTAACCAGTGGCATATGGAGACTATGGTTCCTGTCATATNTAGGAGGGGACCTACCCAAAGATTCCATAATAATTGTGTACTACTTAATTATCTTCACACTTTTGTCTCCCAAATTTAAATGTCTGACCCCACAAATATACTTTTGAAATTTTGGACACATCATTTTACATCTCATTCTTTTTTTGTTTATCTTTGGCAACAACTTCGCCCTACCCCCATTCACTCCCCACGCCAAACTCAAGGAAAAAAAATTTTCACTACAAATATTCAGAATTCCTTCTTACATATCATGATGATTTCTCATGGCATTATGGGATTTATTATTACAAGAAATTAAAGAGAATATGATTATAATTTGGTGTAACATCACCCTTTCTTTATAATTACAACTACAAAAAATCACAAATATCGATGCATCAAAACTTGCATTTTGTGATTAAAACGAGATATTAATTATAACTTAGTTTTCAATAAAATTTAAAACTTTTTCAATAAAAAGGATAACAACTAGTACTGAAAAAGAAAGAATATCATCCTAAGTCTTGTAATATTGCCATCGAGGGGAAGCCAAATCATGAAGAAACCAACTGTTTCAAAAATCATGCCCTAGAACTCCAGTTGTTGGTAGTACAGTAGTGTCAAATCCCAAGTGAAGATCGAGAAAAGGCAAAATTATTAAAAGTATCCTTGTCATTTCCATAGACAGATCTATCATTAATATTGAACTTGTAACTAAGAGGTGGATGCTACCAAGTTATAACTACTAAAGGTCTTTGAGACTTGTTTGCTTCTACTTTAAGACTTGCTTGTTTGCTTTTCTACTTCACACAAATGCAAGCACATATTGTATAAAAGGCGATTAAATATATGAGTTCTTTTATTTATAAGTCACTGTATATAAACATCATTTATTATAAAACTTATTATCATTACAAAAATAAAAATAAAATTAAAATACCAATATTTTTAATATTGAATGGTGTGAAAATGTTCAGTAAAGAATGAAGCAAAGAAATATGCATAGCATTTCTTTAATGAAGCAACGAAATGTTTAAAAAGAAATTTTGAACATGCTATGGGTCCAAATAAAGTTTATTTTGGTGGAATATAGATTTTTATTAGGCTTGATAATTAGGTTAAAATTGTTTAATATTTTATAGACAAATTGAAATCTAATTATTTCGTAATTGGCCCCAAAAAATTTACTTAACAAGTTGGATTAGTTTAGAATTTGAGAAGAGGCCCTATGGAAATTTTGGGAACTTGGCACATAAAATATGGGCAAGGCCGGCATATTTTTCAGTTTCCTTCCCTCTTTATCTCTCCCACATACAAGCATACCTGCCTTGTTCGCGTTTTGGAAACTACCATTATCAATTTATCAAGTCATGGCCATCCAATCACCACCCACGTAGGAAGCAAGCTTATGCCCAGTGGTTCACCATCGCCATAGAACCCCGACCTCAATTCTCAGTCCCTTTCATGCCACAACCAGTCACGGCCTATCCGACAGTGAAGATCATTGCACCACCCCCGTTTCGCAATGAAAGACTGCTCGATAAAGCAGTCTTGTATGTCGTTCACCACAAACACAACTGCACTGAGAATCATCAAGCACGAAGCCCAGCCTTGTTCAACCACCGTGAGCCACTCACCACTGAACCAGCCCCTCCATGCACATTCGTAGTACCTCCAAAAGCCAACCACTGTAGCCCTCCACCATAACCTCTCTCCCTCCATCATCAAAACTCCCCAAGCCGCTAGCCTCCATCTCATGAAACCATCTCCACACACAAACGCAGCAACCAATACTCCTCCATGCACAATGGAAACCACCATCACCGAGGCCCTGTTCTAAGCAAGAAAAACATAGCATTGTTTCCCCCATTGCGAGCCACCTTGTAAATGTAGTGTCAATACATTTATTTATTAGTTATCTTTAATCTTTGACCCTCTAATGTTTTGTGACTTGTGGATGGTGGACATGTGGCCAAATCTGGGACCTTGAAGTTATGTTTACTAGGCTGGTGAATCACGTGTTACACACATGACTTGTAAGCTGCAACAGAAAGGCCTTAACCTTGAGCCGCAGGATCTTGACACGTGGTGGCATCTGATTTCTCTTATATATATTGCTATCCGATGCTTTGTAACCCTAATTCACTTTGTACATTCTGTGAGAGAAAGGGGCTTCGAGCGATAGAGAGAACAGAGAGGGGGAGTCTAGGGTTTGCATTAGGGTTCTCACTTAGAGGAGAAAATCGACGTGATTTTCTGGTGTGTGAGAAAGGCTGTGTAAATGAGAGGGATTTTGTGGCTTCTCCGTGATGTATATCGTCTATCAATAAAAGCTCTGAGACCATTCCTGTCGTGGATGTAGATCATTAGGGTCGAACCACGTATATCCTGTATTGATTCTTTTATTCCTTTATTTTCTGTTAATCTCGTTTATTATTCTTGCTATAGTTTTTGTTCTTGTTTAATCTTGTTCTGTTCTACACTTTCGTATTATTTTTGTTTTCTGGATCTGTTGGTTTAAGAGGCAGGGTTAGTTGTCTCAGTTTACAGATACTTGATATCAGTTTCTCTGATTTATAAGTTCAGTTTATTCAAAATATTTCTTGATTGAATTTGTACAAGTGATTCTTGCTTATTCTTGAACTTGTTCTTTATTACTTTTGAGTCTTGTTTGGTGAGTCTCAAGGGTTTGATTTCATAACACACCTTCTGGTGCACACAGCCCCGTAATAAACCATGGAGACCGCCCCCAACAGCCACATTCACAGCCCTTGTTTTGCATTCATAAAAACAGAGCATTATCGCACGCACTCTCCTCCACATCGCAGCAGCCACAGAGAGCCAGTTTTACACCGTTTCTCCGCCGCGAGTCCCGTGGTGCCTTTTGGAGTCCTCACTATGCCACCTCCATTTCTGACCAACATAACCGTAAGCCTTTCTCTCTCTCTCTCTCTCTCTCTCTGTAGCCCTGGAAAGCAGCTGCCACTCCTCGCCAGAAAATACAGGGACAAACCACGTTGCATAAGTGCCCTCGTACATAAGTCCACCTTGCCTCTCCAATGGTTAGCACGTCTATGATTAAATCCCATAAATAGCACGTTATGTAAATACCCCTACTAATGAGTGTTTACCCCTGCTAATAAGTGTTGACCGTAGGATTAATATTTTATGTTATGATTGTAATAAAATCAAGAGAAATTAGGTGTTTGAAGGTGGAAAATAATTTAGACTTTCATGTATTAGTCGTAGATATTTTAGTAGATATCTATTATTTTGGAGAGTGAAGATATTTTTAGCGTTACGGTAATTTTAGATTTTTAAGAAAAATAGATTGTTTTATAACTTTAGGCTTAAATATCAAAATATGCATTTAATTAGAGATTTAAGCATGTTACGTATATATTTTATAGGGGGCGATTGATATTCATTCAACATTATTATGAAAAAAATTTAGAAAAGTTGAAAAGTCCATATAAATGGGGTTCCTATACTAAACTTTGCATAAGCTAATGGACTAAGATTGATTTTAGAAAAAAAATATACATGTTTTGTTATAAAAGGAAAATTTAAAAAAACACCTCGGTCATTTCGTCTGCATTACTGATCATGAAATCTGTATATGATGAAAAAAATATTTTCTGTCATGACTGGTGTAGACATAAGCTATTTGTGGCATTCTGTTTCTGAACTGTGCAAAAAGATCGAATATGAAAATTTATGCATAATTATATGACAATGATCTGAATCTGTTGTGTTCTGGATATATTATGTACTTTGTTATGATATGATGTGATCTCTGAAAACCTCTTGCATGACATTTTTTTTCTATTCTGTTCTGACATTACTACAAGTGTAAAACTGTGACCTCTGTTCGGGTTGGTACCAACTAATCTATTTCTGGTGCACTCACTTTAAAAGAAAAGTGATTTTCTACATGATATTTTCTGTGTGATCTCATATTGGTCTAGCCGATGGAAGCCTAATCTAGCGGAGGTGTATAAAGGATGATTGCCAAAATCAAGCAAAAGTCAACACCAAGATTTAAGCCTTCAATCCTGCTGTACAGAATATTCTGAAGTTAATGTATATTCGTGTTACTACTGTATATTCATAGCCATGATTCTTTTGTATTTCCTTAATTGGTTTTGTAATACGTTTGTATATAACTTGCATCAACTACTAAATGAAAGTGTGGGAAAATTTCTATTAAACCTTGCAGTGAAATTCTCTATATAGACCTTGAGTAATTGAGCAATCCTTGTAACGCCCCAATTCCAGAAGGGTCGGAGTGTTACTTCTTGTCACCAAAAATTGTATCTCATCGTATAAATATAAACTTCAATTCCTCAATTACTCATAGACCTCATTGTTTTAAACCATCTACTCAAAAATAATTAACTAAGAATACGACAAAATCTCAACAAAAAAAAAAAAGAATGCCAACTTTCCCAAAGTACTAAGTCAACATAGCAAAACGAAATTATTCAATAAAATTCTCCAACAACAAGTACCTTATTTGTATTTAATACACTATGCTCACATAGCTTATCCATGCTTCCTATTCTTGAGCTTCCGTTGAAGTATCCAAAATATCTGAAAAATGTTGTGGAGATATGGGGTGAGTTATCAACAACTAGAGAACATATACTAACATGCAAACATGAGCATTTACAGAGTACGATATGCAGAACAAAATATTTCTCAGAGTTATCATGCAGAACAAAAACCTGTTTTCAAACTTAATAGAGCGATGGTTTTAAGACATATAAAACCCAGAATACTTTGGCATAACATAACCTAAGCATCATCATCACATCAAAATAGAGCATCTCACAAACCAGAGACCATGTTTCACTCACGTGGTAGGGTTGTGCTATCCCCGATGGCCAAACCAGGCATAGATAGAGGTGAATACCTTTCCCTTATTCTTCTCGGAATCACGAGTGTGTATACAGAAAAGATCCCATAAAACCAATTTGTTTTCAAAGTGGGTACACTCAGAGACAGAGAAGTTGGTACCAACCCAAATAGAGCAGAGCACAGCAAAGACAAAATTAGATACAAAATCAATATACCATACCAAAGGTTTTCAGATGCCATATCAAAAAAAAAAAAAGAGTATCGAAACATATTCAGATCATTTTCACAAACTGAAAACAAAAGTCGAAGCATCTTTCTAAATCATTGCACAATTTTTTAGATTTTCAATATCGCTTTTCTTCATATTTCAGAGACAACATGACAAAATACAGTTCATGTCTACCCAATGCATGTCAGAAATATTTTCTCTTTTTCATATTGATTTCATGAGTAATGCAAATAAAAGATTGAGGTTATTTTTCTCAAGTTCTCATTTCCTAACAAAGCATGCAAAATTTTCAGAAAGTGAACCTCAATCTAAACAGTTCGTGTAAAGCCTAGCATAAGAACCCTGCTTACCTGGATTTTTAGTTTTTTAAAATTTCTCCACAACAGAGTTGAACAAAAACCAAACGTCACCTATAAAAATAATCACGTAATTTCCATAAATATCCCAAATTAACACATTTTTCAATACTTAAACTTGAAACGCTAAGTAGTCTATTTTTCTAAAAATTTAAATTCCTCAAAACCTTAAAATGTCAACGAGTCTCGAATATATCCATTTTCACTTAATTTCACCTACTAATCGATTAAAATTCTAAAACTATTTACCGCCCCCACTCAACTAATTTCTATCACCATAATATCATCATAATTATAAAGACAATTTTATCGCAAACCAACTGAGCTCCTCCGTAAAAAAAATAAATCCATCTCAAATCTAAATTCCAAACCCTCATGCCTTGACTTAAAACTTGAGGGTAAAAACGTAATAACATTACCTAACCTTCCCTATCAAAACTGTACGTAACAAAACTAGATACCTTTCTAAAGGAAAAATTGAATCTTACCAGAAGGGAAACCGTGCGACAGAGGCGTTGCACTCTACGGGAGAGAGTAGCTCGTGACGGCAGACTGGGTGGTGCGGCGAAGATGCCGTCAAGCTAAAAGGCTGGGCACGGGAGAGAGAGAGAGTGATGAGAGAGAGAGATTACGGGACGAACAAGAACAACGTAGAGAGAGTAGTGCATGGGGAAGGACCGGCGTGGCTTACCAACTCGGCACTGCACGAGGTGACTGGAGGAGGTCTGATCGGCACCACTGGACTTCACCATGCTGTGGCTGGTGCACCTAACGCGGTGAGCTAGGTGTAGTGTAGTCTACTCTGTTTTCGGTGTGATGAAACAGGGCATCTACAAAAGGTGGTTTACTAAGGGTGCTGCAATGGCAGTGGCGTACAGCGGAGGGGGGTCAGCTCACGGTTGATCAACTCCAACGAAGATGATGCTGCCGTGAGAGGTGCTTCCCATGGCTGCAGGCCACTTATTGCGGTTTGATCTCCTTGGGAAACCATCGTTCCATGTGACAAGGCTGAGGGAAAAATCGTGAGGTTGCTGGGCTGTCCATGGAGGCTGTCGGATGTTTTTGGTGGGGGGGGTTTTGTTCGCGTGGCAGTGAGAAAACAACCTTCAGTGGTAGTGGTGCAGTGTCTGGGTGTTGCAAGGTGGCAGCGTGAGCAAGGAGATGGAAGCGGGACGTTGTTAGCCGTGTATGTAGTGGCCACTAATGCTGCATGGGCTACGGACGCTGCTGGTTACGGTGGTTGGTTCACGGTGGCTAGGAAACAGTGTCCGTGTGTGGGTTGACGGTGGTTGAGTGTGGACGAAAAGAATTGATCTGCTAAGAGAAGAAACTAAAAAACTTAGAGTGAAGGAAACTGAAGATGCGTGGGGAAGAGAAAATCTGAGAAAGGGGGTTGTTAAAAAAAATGAGAGAGCGAACAAGTGAGTGCGAAGTGGGGAGAAACTGTGAAAAAGAAACCAAAATACAAAATGACGGGAGAAACCGACGTGATCATGGTATTCGGGGAGAGGGATTTTTGGAAAAGGGGAACAAATTAAAAATCTAAGAGGAAGGGAGAAGAACCATCGGGTGAACGAAAAGGTGAAAAAAAAAAAGGTTCTTACCTGCCTAAACGACGCCGTTTGGCTCCTCCACTGGCCTGGGTATTACAAACCTCCTAATGGCTAATAGCAAACCCAACCACACTCCGATCGTAGTAATTTCCATCTCCAAATCCTAGCTGATCTGATCTGTGTATTAATTGCCACACCTAGCTAGCTAGTTAGTTTAATCTCGTATCTATATAGTTAAAAGAATTACCATATAACTGATCTGTATATGAAATAATTAAATATATATAGTTGAGTTTGATTCCCGGTAGGTTATTCCTGTTGTGAAAAAAACGATGACAAGAATTGAAAGAAAACACAAAAAGAACAGTCAAACAATCACACAATACAAGATTTACGTAGTTCGGCAACTTGCCTACGTCCACGAAAACTGCAGAAGATTTTATTTCTTGGGGAATCACAAGTACAATGTATGGGGCGACTACTATGCCCTTTCATACGGCCACAATAACATAAAATAACATATATATATAGGGTACATAGCAGAAATCTTAATTTCTAAAATAAAATGATATTTGCTCGAGCGGTGTGTCAAGCACGCATCGAGCGAACCTATTTACTGGCCAACTGCTCGAACCATCTGTCGAGCAACTCATAAGTGAACTCTCTGTCTGAATTCTGCTCGAGCAGTATGTTGAGCAAACTCTCTTTATGGCATCTGCTCAAGTTGCTTGTCGAGCTGAGCACGCGCGAATTCTCTGTCTGACGTCTCAGCTCGAGCGGCATGAATGCCCTGCTTGAGTGGATTGAGTCAGGCTCCACAATACTCAACAATTCTCCCACTTTGAGATTGGGACAACCACTGTATTACCCTCTGCCTCAAAACATGATATCCTACACCTCTGCAACTCATTTCCCTTGTCTTCAAGCTAGAAGAGCAACTGAAGTCTCGCACAACTTCAGTTTCTCAAGTGTAACACCATTTGTCAACATATCAGCAAGGTTCTTGCTTCCATAAATCTTCTCAAGTATCAATTGGCCATCATCAAGTAGTGATCGAATGAAATGATGCCTAATCTGAATGTGCTTAATCCAGGAATGAAATGCCGGATTCTTGACAAGGAATATTGCACTTTGACTATCACTGTAAATAGTGCCCTTCTAATTCTTCTTATCCAACTCCTCCAAGAAATCTTGAAGCCAAATCATCTCGTTAGATGGCTCTGACACAGCAATGTACTCAACTTCTGTAGTAGACAAAGAAACTGCTTTCTACAAGTTAGAACCCCAAGACACGTCAGTACCACCCAGAGTGTAAACCAAATCTGCGATACTCTTTCTACTGTCAGTGTCTCCAGCCAAATTAGCATCAACATAGTTTTGTACCTCTAAACTCTCTCCTGAGAAGTACAAGCACGTTTCTGAGGAATCTTTTAGATACCTTAGAATCTACTTCACAGTTTTCCAATGTTTTCTTCATAAGTTACTCATGTATCTGCTCACAACTCTCATTGCATGGGTAATATCTGGTCTTGTGCAAACCATAACCTACATAGGCGAACCAATAGCTGAGGCATAAGGAACCTTACTCATGTAGTCTTGTTCCTCCTTTGACTTTGGTAACTGATCCTTGCTGAGTCTGAAGTGACTGCCCAAGGATGGGCCAACTGGTTTGGCCTTGTCCATACTGAACCTGCTAAGTACCTTTTTCACATACTCAGCTTGCGAAAGTCGCAACATGCCCTTAACTCTGTCTCTGACAATTCTCATGCCAAGAATTTGTTTTACAGCTCTCAAATCCTTTATTGCAAAGTGCTCTGATATATGTCTCTTCAGATTATTGATCTCATTAATGCTAAACCCTGTAATAAGCATAACATCCACATACATTAGCAGAATAATGTAAGAATTGTCAAAATGTCTGACATAGAAACAGTGATCTGCCTGACATCTAATGTACCCTGAACTGCACATAAAACTGTCAAACTTCTTGTACCACTATTTAGGAGCTTGCTTCAGGCCATACAAGCTCTTTTTCAGTCTACAAACTGAACTCTCATTTCTCTATACTACATACCTATCAAGTTGATTGTAACACTCGGGCACAGCCCGAGTCTACTTTCTTAATATTCTTGGCCTTGTGTATGAAAAGTCCATTTGAGATTTATACAAATAATTTCAGAGTAGGTTACAAGCCCAAAACTTATTTTGACAGAGTAGGAATTTCATTAGGCTCAATGATTGGACAAAGGCCCAATTAATAATTCACGGAATAAGGAGTCAGAATAATTAGAACTTGGCCCTATAAAATTTTTCTAAACTTCGAAGATATTGTTGGATGAAAGATTTATTTTGGTCATTTATGGCCTAAATTATTTATCGAGTCCGAGCCCATTAACATGTCCATTTTTTCTTGGCATATTAGAGTACAATTTTCAAGTCCCTTTCGTGATAAAATTGCTTAAGCCACTGCCTTCCATATATTCAGACCCATGGATGTAAACCAAGCCTCACCTTCTACGTAAATTTCTATCAAACACGACAAGGCCAACATAACAGTCTAGTTTGGGTGGCAAAGTATTCTGAGGTACTCTCAAACACTCTCACTATTATTTTCTACTTTATTATTACTTTTCATCTATTTTTACTATTATTCATTACTTTTCACCTACTTTTTAATATTATTTAATATTCTATTATTATTTTTTACCTATTTTTTATTACTATTCATAAATATTCTGAAACACTTTCACTATTCAAACCAAGACTTAGTCCCACGTCCCCACGTGTCCCGGAAACAAGCACAGTAGCAAACTGCCCACGGCATGCACATCTCTATCCCTCTACATTCACGACAACTGTCCCTATATACATACAACACGTACACGTTAGACCCCATATTCTAAACTAGGGTTACCACTTCTTGGATTTTTCGGTGAAAATACCGCGTAGCTGCCGACAGAAGCACTAGCTTCACTGCCCAGTTCGTGTTCAGTAGTATTCTCCACGCCTCACTTCCAGAATAAGACACCGTGAACAACCCACGCCGCCCAGCTGGCAACGAGCGAGATCTCATTGCCAAGGTCCTCCACGCAGTCTCTTGCATCGTAGCACCACCGCCGTGAAACCCAACTGCACCCAAGCCACCGTAAGCCTCTGTTTCCGGCACCAAAACATAGAGCACCCACTCTCCACCGTGAGCCACTGCAAACCACCATCACCGAGAGCCCAACCACGTTGGAAAACACCACTTTCGACCTCACGGAAGGCCCATGTCTTTGCACCAAGAAACAGAGCACTTCCATAGCAGACCTTCTTTCCCAAACCCGTGTTGGCCCTCGCTCCTCGCCGGAAACGGCTACACCACACTACCACAACTCGGCCTTGCTACGCCCTGCACCTCCGTGTTGCACTGCCGCTGCCTCAAGCCACCGCCCTCCCTCTCGGTAACACCTCTCTCCCGCACGCCGTGGCCCTTTCGCTCTCTCACTCTCCATTCTCCCTCTCTCTCGCTCATCTCTCTCTCTTTCTCTCTCGTACTCAGCTCGACGGCATCTTCGCCTCACGCCCTCCCCTGCTCTTCAGCCGCGCCACCACTGCCTATCCAGTCCAGCCCCGTCGCACGCTGCCTATTCCTTACGCATCTCGGTTTCTGCTCAATAAGCCCTGCCACCACACTCATCTTGCTCCTCTTTCATTTTGTTCTCTTTTTTCTCTTAAAATGTAATTTACCTATGTATCTAGGTTAACGTAGTGGAAGGGAGTATTATTACCCTTTTGCCCTTTTATTTTTGAAAGCATGAGTTGATTTTTTGTATTGGGTTTGAAAATATGAGTTTTATATTTCGTGGGCTCCAGGTTATTTTTATTTGGACGTAGACGTACTGACTTAGTATATTAAGTCGGTATACTAATGTTTTCAACAGACTAATTATAGGTTGATCATGTTTTGGTTTTATATTTTAAACTCACTTTGTATGAGTTTTGTTTTAAATTCAGAATAAATAAAGATTTAAAATATATTATTAGTATTAATATATTCTTAAAATATGAATTCTTGAAGTGCATAGTAAGTGCAAGATTTTTTATTTTGAACCCTTTAAATAGATACTATTTGGTCTATTTTTATTAAATAAAATATTTCCTCTCCTACTTTAATCAGTTTTGTTATAATGAATCTTTAAACCAGAAATGTATTTTGTGGCATAATTGTATTTATTATTAATATTATTATGCAATTTTAAGAAATATTCTATGATTAATAGTTATGTGGATATGGAGGAATTTAGGAAATGATGGTATTTTAGAATTGATAGAAATTTTAGGTTTTTGGAGGGATTAAAATAGGTACTTTAGGTGTAAATATAAGATATCTGTTCATTGGAGATTTATTTAAATTACATGAATTTTTATAGTTGACGATTAACAATTGTTTAATACTGTTGTGGAGAAATAGCTAAGAAATTCAGGTAAGCGGGGTTCCTATGTTAGACTTTGCATAAAAATAAAATGGACTGAGGTCAATTTTGGAAAAATATGCATGTTTTGTTATGAAGAGAAATTTGAAACAATCTCCCTTATTTTTTTTTTGCATAACTCATGAAATTCTGTATAAGAATAAAGTACTTTCTATCATGACTGGTGTAAACATAAGCAAAATTTTGGCATCCTATTTCTGAACTGTACAAAAGAGAGCGAATATGAAATTTTGTCCATAAATTATGTTTTGTGATTTGATTTTGTTCTGTTCTGAAAATATTCTGTACTCCGATATGATGTGATATGATTTCTGAAACCTCTGGCATGACATTCTATTTCTGTTTCTAATCCGTTCTAACCTTACCATTGGTATAAAACTGTGGCCTCTGTTCGAGTTGATACCAACTTTTCTATTCTGGTACACCCACTTTGGAAACAAAATAGTTTTCTGGGTGGTCTTTCATATGTGCACACTCGAGGCTCCGAGAATAATAAGGGGAAGATTCACATTCTGTTTCTGCTCTGTTGGCTGCCGATGTTTGCACAACCCTACCACAGGGGTTAAACATGAAATTCTGTTTTGATATGATGTTTCAATTATGCCATACCAAAGGAAATTTGAAATAAAAATATTTCTAAACTCTCGCTCTGATATTTTTCATAACATGTTCTGATTTTGTATTCCAAAAATAATAATATTTTGTTCTGCATTATGAATTCAGTAAATGCTCATATTTATATACTAGTATATGTTCTCCGCTTACTGAGTTGTTGATAACTCACCCCTTATTTCCATAATATTTTTCAAATAATTTTGATGCATCAACTGGAAGTCAAGAATAGAGAGTACTTACAAGTTTTGTTGATCATAGAAGATTAAGTACCTTAGGATACAAGGACTTTTTGGAGAGTCTTTTTGGTAGTGTTGATATTTTATACTATTTCGGTATTTTAAGTAATGGATATTTCTAGTCTTTATAAAAATGTTAATGTATATGATTGAGGTACTTCTGATGTGTCTTTATATAGGAACATGGATAATTGTGTTAAACAAATATGTTAATATGTTATGGAGACTCTGGGTTATTTTAAAAGTGTTATTGCAGATGATTTTAGGTGACATGAGTTAACTCTCCGGACCCACGGGGATGGGGCATTACATTGATGCATGAAATGTCTTTTTCAAGATCTCCATGAAGAAAGCCTGTTTTCATATCTAACTGCTCAAGATACAGATTTTCAGTAACAACCATTGTCAATACTAACATGATGGTTGTAATATTTACCACAGGAGAAAAGATATCAGAGTAATCACTACCATTTTTCTATTAAAAACCTTTTGCAACAAGTCTAACATTGTACCTCTTACTGCCATCATGCTCAGTCTTCACCCAGTACACCCACTTTGTACAATGCTTTCTTCCCTGATGGAAGTTCTGTCAACTCCCATATCTGATTCCCTAACAAGGAATCCATCTCATCCTTTATGGACAACTCCCACTTTCATCTTTAAAGTTTTCTCGTTGCTCTGTGGTTCTCCACCATCTGTAAACAGAATGTAATTCAATGTAGGTGAGAAACGTTGTGGGGGACGAATAGTCCTAACTGACCTGCGGACTGCAGCTGCAGATGTGGACAACTCTGGACCTAACTGTGGAATAATAGGAATGGGTGCACTGGGCCCACTCTCTCCGTCACTCACATCTCTACACTACGCTGTGACCTCTGGTCTCACAAACTCAAACTCCTAAGGAACTGTTTCAGCAACTGTACTAGACCTGTCCTTGTACATAATCTTCTCATTAAATATCACATTCCTGCTTCTTATGATCTTCCAACCTTACTCATCTAAAAAACGATAGTCAAATGCCTCGTCTCCATAACCAATAAAATAACATTTCTTTGACTTTGCCTCAAGTTTATTACGAGTATCAGAATCAACATAAACATAAGAAAGATAGGCAAAAGTTTTAGGGTAAAAAAATTTGACCTCTTTTCCACACCAAACCTCCTCAAGTAGTCTACAATCTAACGGAACTGATGGCCCTCTATTTATCATGTAAACAGTAGTGCTGACTGTGTCTGCCCAGAATGTAGATGATAGTCCAACATGCATCCTCATACTTCTAGCACGCTCATTAATGGTTCTGTTCATACGTTCAGTAACACCATTTTACTGTGGTGTCCCAAGAATAGTCTTCTCCATTCTGATACCATACGTGAGCTACACAGTACTCTTTGAACCCTCCATCAATATATTCTCCATAAATATATTCTCAATCATTGTTAGACCTCAAGCATTTCAGAGTACTATTTTTTTTTTTACCCCGAGCTAGTAACAGTGCCCCTTTAGTGACCTTTCAGGTGATATTTGAGAACACTTCTGAATGGCCACAATCATCAAGCTACCCCACAGAGATGAGGTTTTTTTTTCAACTCAGGAATGTGTCTGACCTTTTGCAAGGTCCACTTGTTCTTGTTCTTGTTCTTGTTCTAGAGAGCATTGTCAATGTCACCCATTCCCACCACGTTCAATGCCTCTCCATCAGCAAGGTACATCTTCCTAAAATTATCAACAATATAGTTCTGCATTATCTCCCGATGGGAAGATGGATGGAAAGAAACCACTGAATCCAGTATCCAGCCATCAACTGGACTATGAACTGCAAGTAGTAGTGCATCATGTACTTCTTCAGTAACCACATTAGAACTATCATTCTCCATCTTCTTCAGATTTTTACAATTCTTCTTTATGTAACCAACCTTGCCACAATTCCAGCAAGTTATCTGTTGCCCAGGCCTTGACTTGCTCTTGCCCCTGTTTTTTTATTTTGATCTGCCTCTATTTGAGTTCCTGTCTTGTGATCTCTCCAGAGAATCAACATTCAGTGATGAACTCGAACCCGAAGTCTCGCCAGAATCCCTCCTGCGCAACTCCTCAGCCAAAATCAAATCGCGAATATCATCATATTTTAACTTTGATTTACCAGCAGAATTACTTACAACCATTCTCATGGCTTCCCGACTATTTGGCAGTGAAGCCAATTGTATCAGTACACGTATCTCATTATCAAACTCAATTTTAACAGACGATAATTGATTTGTGATAGTATTGAAATCATTTAAATGATATGCAACAGACGTACCTTCCACCATCTTCAAGTTAAACAATTTCTTCATTAAAAGTACCTTGTTATTCGCAGATGGCTTTTCATACATGATTGACAAAGCTGCCATGAGATCTGCAGTCGTCTTCTCCTTGATGACGTTGTGTGCAATAGATCTCAACAAGGTTAGCCAAATAACCCCCAGAACCTATCGATCTAATAGATTCCAATCAATCTCTTCCATGCTGTCTGACTTCTTCCCCAACAATAGAAGATTAAGTCTCTTCCCATAGAGGTAGTCCTTTATCTACATCCTCCAATATCCATAATCTGTGCCATCGAACTTCTCAATCCCAGATACATTCACTTTTTTTCCAGCAATCGTTTTCCTCAGACGTGAACCTTTGCTCTTGATTGCAATTGTTATGAAAAAAATAATGACAAGAATTGAAAGTAAACACGAAAAGAACAATCAAACAATCACACGACACAAGATTTACATGGTTCGGCAACTTGCCTACATCCATGGGAGCTGCAGATGATTTTATTTCTTGAGGAATCACAAGTACAATGTAGGGGGAGATTACTATGCACTTTCGTACGACCACAGTAACATAAAATAACATATATATATAGGGTACACGGCGGAAACCCTAATTTCTCAAATAAAGCGATATTCGCTCGAGCACACGTCGAGCGAACCTATTTACTGGCCAACTACTCGAGCCGTCTGTCGAGCAGTTCACTAGCGAACTCTTTGTCTGAACACCACTCGAGCGGTATGTAGAATTAGTGTTGAGCGAACTCTCTGTATCACATCCATTCGAGCTGCCTGTATATCTAGGGATCACGCGCGAACTCTCTGTCTGATGTCTCCCCTCGAGCGGACTGAGCCAGGCTCCATAATACTCAACAATTCTATTGACTAACTTTCCTAAAAGACAAAGCTACAAGAGTTGCTTAATTAGGTCACGCACGGTCGTACTTCTCTAAAGCATGATATCATCAATCAAGACTACACAAACACACACACACATATATATATATATATATAATGGATAAGACAATCCCTTGCATGCACCTACTTATATATATATAAATATATATTAGTTATTTTGCAACGTCTATGTTATATACGTCTAATGCATATACTTCCGATCGATTTAAGCAAGTGGTCTTAAGAATCTTATGATTTGGTGTGTGATATTTTCGAGGTAACAGCTACTTTCCAACCATTGATATCATGATGTGGTATTTCCTTATTATATACAAGTGGAGGATATGGAAAGTTTGGTGCTGCTGCACTAGGCCTCTTTCTAATCTACAGCAATATATATAATGCAACTTGTAATAGGTACAATGAATACAGATAAAAGTAGAACTCGCGCGGATCTACCTTCTTTTAGGCATGCATTAAAATGTATATATGTAGTACTGTAGTTTTATTTTTATAGGTTTCTTTTTACAAGAATTAATTGGTTTTAGGATTTTTAGATCAACTAGTCTCAAACTCTTCTACTTATACACGCGGGCGGGTATTCTTCAACTGACAATTAGGGTAATTAATAAAATTGGAGATTGACCTTTTCCTTAAAAATAAAAGGAAAAAAAAGTGGAGGATATGGAACAGCGGCTTGTTTAAGATTAATTCAAATATTTTGTATGCTAGCTAGCTAGGATTTAAGTTTCTAATATCGGATGATCAATATTAGGTAGTCTCAGGGTACTATGAACATATGATATGACTCACATCTTATAACAAAATGACATGTCATTTTAAAATATTTTTTTATGGATCAATAACAAGATGACAAGTATGTATTAAAAATTTATACTTGCTTTATGTAAGCAATAATTTTAATGAAATTTTATTTTTATGCATATGATATCATGGGATGATATATTGACGGTCAACAACGCTAGCTAGGCTTAAAGAAAATAACACGAACCAACACTTTGTGGAGTCACACCACAATGCATCCCATCTCACGTAGGGCTGTGCATATAATCCGAAGAACCGCTGAAACCGATTAAAATGAACCCACTTTTATCGGGTTGCTATTTAATCGGATCTCCAACCTGACAAGAAGCGGATTTGTGTTAATGGTGTCAACCCGTCCGAGTATAAAAACATCACTATCTTCAAATCTCAAACCCTAGCCGCTCTCTTCAGATCTCAAACCTTGCGTAAGCCCTTTTCCCTCTTTCTCTCAACCACCGTTCCTCTCGCTTCCTTCCTTCTTTCCATACCTATAAACGTTGTTCCTCGCCGGTAAACAACTATATTTGCGTTTTGAGATCTGTGTAAACAAGGTTTGATTTTGAGATTAGGATTATGTTGTGGTCTTTTTTATTCTGCTCACTATGAAGCTAACGAAAATGAAGGCTTGTAGAGAAGGACTTCGGAATGAAATGATATGTGGTTAATCTTTTTGGTTTGGTTTTCTCTGGCTTCACATTTAATTTGCATTTTCAGAATTTTCGGTTAAAACTTTTGTGGATTTTCTTTTCTTCTTCTGTTTCATCGTTTGGATCTTAGACATTGTTTTCTGTTGGAGCGGGTTCATATTTTTTTTGTCTAATTATGATAAGTTTTTCTGATTTCTACATAGATTTGGAGTAAGTTTTTCTTGGTCTTTCTTAAATTGAATGACATGGGGTAAATTTTTTCTGATTCCCATTACAGATTTGGAGTGTAAGGGTATTTTTGGTTCAATTAGTCTTCAAATTTCTGAATTTTGTGGGTTTTTTTCTCACTATTTGAATAGAATCTATTGTGATTTTAGTTGTTTGGCTCATGAGGAAACGAAGGAAAAAAAATGAATTTTGACGTTGAGTAAAGAAAATGAAATGGGTTCCTGTTGTGGTTTTAATTGTTTGGCACATGAGAAAACGAAGGAAAAAATTAATTCTGATGTTGAGTAAAGAAAAAATCTATTGCTGAGTATGATCAATATTTACTATATCATCATGATCATGATTATAAACTCTTTTGTTGTGCAGGACAGATGCATGTTGCTGAGCAGATGATTTTGGACGATTTGGAGGCTAATCCTGAAAAATACTGTTGTGTTGAAAACAATGTTAGATCTTTGAAGGATCTTTTTCTTGTGTTTAGTCCAGATTTAAAGAATTTTTAGTGGGTCTAGTATGGATATTTCAGCCCAGTATTTATCAAACTTAGTCCAATATTTAGTGGGTTTGTATTTGTTTGGTTTCCGAGAAAGTGTAAAGGGGAAGGAAGTGGTAATGTCAGTATTTTTCTTGTTCATAATATTTTTCTTTGTTTTCTTTTAATCTCAGCATTCCGGTAGAGATCAGCATGATAGAAATTATAGATAAGAATGAAAGTTGAAGTTTGATTAGAGGGAAAATAAATTGGTATATATTCAATTAAAAAATGGAAGCTGGCTCCTCTGCCTAAAGAAGAAGAAAAGAGTGCAAGATTTTCAATTTTATATTAAAAATAAAAATCGGGTCATACGCGTTCAGCCCGATTCTATTTTGGTCGGGTCGGGTCTGACCAGTTTGGCGCCTTAAATTTGTTTCCTAGAATCGGTTCTGGCACAAAACCGACTATATCACGCCGGGTTGCAGGCCTAATCTCAGGAGCCCAAAAGATTTACTTTATTAAAATTTCTCTACCTTTCCCATGTGCTCCAGGCACTTAAATAATAATAGATTTCTGGGACTACTAGGATTATTGATACTCTCCTAAAACTAATAGAATATACTACCTTCTGGAATTTCATTCCTTATTGAAAACGACTACTACTAACTTTGGGACTCATCCCTTATTGATAATTATTAGAATAAGTCTAAGATAACTATGTGGACTATTATTCTTCGTAAACTACCAATTCACTTAGGACTATGTCAATTCCTCCCGTCCCCAAAAGAATCTGACTTCGATGGATGCTTCGATTTGTAGAGCTCATAAAGATTTGGATTAAAACGTTGCACTTCTTCAGTTTGTAGCCAACAACAATCAGACAAGGGCCTATTCTTCCATTTGACAAGAAACTTTTGATATCCACCTCGTCTAGTAGATACAACCTGGTCATCCAAGATCTCTTCTATACTTTCACGCAGCTTGCTTTGAGTGGGGAGGGCGGCTATCGGAGTAACATGATCATGTGGAGAAGAATCGTGGCCATGATAGGCAATCAGCTCATCAACATTAAAGATAGGACTGAATTGTATTTCAAGAGGTAATTCCAACAAGTAAGCATTGGTTCCCAAACGCCACAACACCTTGAATGGTCCCACTTTATGTGAGTGTAATTTCGTTAGAACACCTTTGGGAAACCTTTCTAGGCGAATCTTTGTGAGCACTAAATCTCTTGGGTGAAACTCAATATGTCGACGGTGGGCATCCGCTTGTTGCTTGTATGAAGCATTGCTTTGAGTTATATGACAACGTACCTCATTATGAACCTCTTGCAGATGATGATAGAAATCGGATGCTCCCTCGTTGATTCACAATGGTAATAGGAAGGGCACCAAGTCTAGTGGAGTGTAAGGTTTGAGGCCCGTAACAACCTCGAATGGAGAATGCCCTATGCTACGATTGACAGAATTATTATAAGCAAATTCTGCATGAGGTAGAAGGACACCTCAAGTAGTGCCACGGTCCATAACGAGACAGTGCAATAAATTCCCCAAACTACGATTCACGGATTCAGTTTGGCCATTTGTCTGGGGGTGGAAAGCACTTGAGAATTGAAGCTTTGTGCATGTCTTGGCCCACAACGTTTTTCAAAAATAGCTAACAAATTTAACGTCACGATCCGAGACGATAGCTTTTGGTAGGCCATGAAGGCGTACTACCTCGGCGAAAAAAATAGAGGAGACTCGAGAGGCATCGTAAGGGCGAGAACAGTGTAGGAAATGTGCCATCTTGGAGAATCAATCGACAACCACAAAAATTGAATCATGTCCCCGAACAGTCGTGGAAGCCCAAGCATGAAATCCATACTTAAGTCCTCCCATGGTTTCTCCAACACTAGTAATGAAGTGTAGAGTTCTGTGTTTTGTTTTTGCCCTTTGGATAGTTGGCATACGTGACAATGTTGTACGGCCCGTTGCACATCCCGTTTAAGGCTGGGCCAGAAAAATTTGTCTTCAACAAGATGGATGGTCTTGTCACGGGCAAAATGCCCTGCTATCCTTACTGCATGTAGCTCTCGAATAACAAAGTTTCGATTCTGATGCTGGTAGCAGGTAGGCACAATCTGTTGCCCAAAAAACGGTAGCCATCCATGATGGAATAGTTAGAATATGGTGTGGTGTTACCTGAAGATATCTCCGCAAAAATTGAGCCCAGTTTCGGATCAGTGCTATAATTCTCTTTAATGGACGTGAGGCCAGTGGTGGTCACGGCCAAGGTGGTGAGCAATGACATTTTTCGGCTGAGATCGTCTGCCACACGATTTTCAACCCCTGCCTTCAGCGTCATCATCTGAGCTAGAGCCCAAGTTTTCTTCCCCCCTCGGCACCTGATTGTCGCACATTAGCGCTAGCTTCTGTTCTCGGGTGGGGCAGACCACTACAAAATGTCCCTTGCCCCCGCACTTGTAACATTCCTTGGGTTTATTCCTTCCCATATCACACTCTAATAACGCCTTGTCTGCTGTATTAACCCCTTGGGGTGGGGGGTTATTGCGCGCCGGTGTATTTTCCTTAGGCATGGCTATACCCCAGTGGCTTGTAGATTTTCAGAAACTGAGTTGGCTACATTGTTGTTCGATTCGAAGAGCCAATTGATAAGCTTCTTCAATGCTCACCAAACGAACTATGAGTAGCTCTTTTTTAATGTCGTCCCTCAGCCCGGCTTTATATCGGGCAATAGATTGGCGCTCGGTCTTAGTCACATGACTTCAAATGCTAAGTTCATGGAACTTGTTGGTGTAAACATCTACGGTAGTGTTTATGTTAAAACCTCACGTAAGACGGCCTCTAGAACCACGGCACATGTCCGGGACATGCCCCTTGATCATGCCACAAGCATGCCTTGGCCCGTGTCTTGTCACACACGGGGCGCCCAGCATGCTCATGAACCGGCCACATGCATGCCTTGGCCCGTGCCTTGACACGCACGGGGCGCCCATCATGCAGGCCGTGCGCGCGCCACGCCTCGGTCCCAGCAAGGTTAGTGGCTTGGAGAGGGCCAGCACACGACCAGGCATGCGCATGCCCCTGCGCCGCGTGGCCCTGCGCATGAACGCAGGCCGCATGGCCTTGCGTAGGCACGCAGCCCGAGTGGCTTTGCGCAGGCAGCAGGCCGCGTGGCCTTCGGCAGGCACGCAGGCCGCATGGCCCAGCGCACCCCTGCAGGCCGCATGGCCCTGCACGCCCCCTCAGGCCACATGGCCCTGCGCGTCCCCTCAGGCCGCATGGCCCCGCACGCCCCCTCAGGCCGCATGGCCCCGCATGCCCCTATAGCCCGCGTGGCCCTGCGCCCCCATCCTGGCCGCATGGCCATGCGCCCAGCCACGCGCACGCCCACCAGGCGCACGCCCAGCCAACGCACGCCCATGCGTGCGCCCATGCAGCACAGGCAGCCGGCCATGCCCACAGCCACATGGCCCTCATGCCGCACGCCAGCGAGGTTAGTGGCATGCCATCCAGTGCACGGCTCCAGCCCGTGCCATGCGGAGCAGGCCAGTGGCATGCCATCCAGTGCACGGCTCCAGCCCGTGCCATGCAGAGCAGGCTAGTGGCATGCCCACCATGCATGCCATCCAGCGCATGGCTCCAGCCCATGCCTTGCAGCAGGCTCACATGGCTAGCCACCTTCAGCAAGTCAAACATGGCACCATGCCATGCCCACCAGCCGGCCCATGCATGGCACCATGCCATGCACCACAGCTAGCCATGCCGAGCCACTTAGCCATGGACCAGACCGAGGACCACCATGCACCATCCTAGCCACACCCTTGGCTCATGCATGCCACGGCCATGTGGTCCATGCCTCTATCCTTGTTTATTTTATTTATTTATTTTATTTATTCTATTTCTTTATTACAAAGGGGCCTTTGGGGGTTTCCAAGTTGTAACCTTATAAATAGGACCCTTAGTCATTTCTTTCACATCTTTTGACATTATTCCTTTGTGGACCATTTTGTTCTTGAGATCATATTCGGTGCCTAGCACTTAGGCTCTTTGGGGTGCAATTCGTGAATTCCTAAGGAGAGAATCACACTTTGCAATTCGTGAATAAGTGTGATTAAAGTTATCGATCTTATGAGTATTTCCATTCCATCTCTTGTCTTCCATTTATTCTCTATTGATCTTGATAATTGTGTTCATTGTTCATACATTGTTCATGTTGTTCTTGAGTAATTCGGCCAACAAGTGTTTTCCCATAGTCCATTTGATCTTCTTTCCCTCCACATACTCGACCAACCCTTGTTGCCCTACTTACCATATTCGGCCATCACTTCCCAAGAATACCCTTCATCCAACCCTTTCCCTCAATAGCCGAGATATACTTTCCATACTAGACCAAGTCAAATTCGGCCACCTTAGCCTTATTTGAACTAGTCTAGCCGCCCACTCTACTTACCATACTAGGGTTTCCATATTAGAAACCCTAGTTGACCCAATCAAACCCCCTTGGCCGGCCATCAACCTAATCCTAGACACATCCCAAGTTTTTAGGAAACTTTCCTAAAAACTCTCACTTGCCCATTCGGCCAAGCCTTGGCCGCCCCCCACTTTTGCCCTAGCTCCAAACCCTAATCATCCCATCTCACAAACCCTAGCCGACCACCTCACTCATCCAAGACCAACCCTAGTCCAAGTGGCGCCAACCCTAGCTCATCCTAGGGCCGAACCCTTTGCACCACTGTGGCTCCAACACTTAGCCATTTTTACCACCTTCCATACACTTCCCATTAGCCCAAACACTAACCTCATCGTGCCCATATTGCCACCATAACCAATCTTGGGCGTGGACCAAGCAAGTGAAGGACTTGGAGTCGATCAACCAAAGGAGCTTGAAGCCGAGGAGAACATAGTGATTAGGGACTTGACCGGGGTCCCTATCAGTTTCCTTGTCATAGGAGTAACAGTTCTTCAAGCAGCATCTCTTCATAATCTATTGGGAGGTATTTTTCTTGCAGCTTCAATCGCATATCTTCCCAATCTGTGATAGGGGGTTGATGGAGGCGATGCAGGTGTTCTTCCACGCTTTGCCACCAGACTCGGGCTTGTCCTTTCAACTTCATCTTCACAAATCGCGCTATACGATCGGCGACCAAGCTGAACTAGTCAAAATAATCCTCCAGAGATGTGATCCAATCCTGAAAGGCATAAGGGTCCAATTTTCCATGGAAATCCGGTACCTCCAATCTCACTCGTCGTGCTGCATCATCAAAGTTGGATTCCGAGGTTTCTGGCTGAGTTGCAAAGGTTTCCATGCGTACGTGGGATGGATTCTCTCTGGAATATGTGTGAGGCATCCATCGGGATCCTTGGAAGGGTGTAATTGGCGGCATCTGCCCATGGTCATCACCGTTTGGGCCTCCCTCACAGAACATCCTGGATTCCCCGTTGTCTTGCCTTTCGCATGTGCTCCAGGCACTTAAATAACATTAGATTTTTGGGACTACCAGGATTATTGATACTCTCCTAAAACTAATAGAATACGACTACCTTCTGGAATTTCATTCCTTATTGAAAATGACTACTACTAACGTTGATTACTACTACTAACTTTGGGACTCATCCCTTATTGATAATTATTGGAATAAATCTAAGATAACTATGCGGACTATTATTCTTCGTAGACTACCAATTCACTTAGGACTCCATCATATATACTAGTCATGTTACATGCATTTTTGTATTCCGAGACTACAGAATATTAGTTGTTATCCGGCCAATATTGGCGCCCCATTGACCCGATCTGATCAAGAAGTGTTCTTGAGGCCACAAATTGGAATCACAACGAATTGATCATGATCTGGATCTCCACAAGTCCTCTAGGCCATGCATATAACATATTGTTCCAATATTGTAGGCCCCTTGACCCTAGACTTCTATCCATGCTACGTAAATTTAGGATCCCATGCATGATCAGTACTTCTAATTAACAAATTACTTCGCGGAATAATCTTAATTCAATATTGAAAGGAAAATGCTAATTAATTAATTAACATATATACCATAAATTTTACTTACAAAGTTTTACTAACTCTATATGATTGGTCATGAGTTGGTGACGGATCACCAATATAATATTATGCTTTAACTTTGATTTGAATTTAATTTGATCCGTGAAACAGCCTAATGTAAAACTTGTACTACATATTATAGCATAATTACCCATATTAAAAATGCCAAAAAAATTACTAAAAATCCCCAAAGACTCAATCTATATTATATATATATATATATATATCTATAAGCTTCTGCAAATCTACGCAACAAGATCATGACCAACAAGATCTGCTAGCTGCTGGTTTTCAGGAGCCGGGACTCGGTCAGGAATTCCTAGGTATATATATATATAAGATCGAAGAGGATACGAATAAATAAAATTATTCATATTAAAGTGAGATTAAAAAGAAAATGGAAGTTTCTTCTTCAGTAGTAGTACTGGAGCAAGACAGTAGTACTCCACCCCCTACTCCTCCTCATCATTCTTCAACTAAAAAACTAGGAGGATGGAAATCTATCGCCTACATCATTGGTAACGTGCCTGTATGGTGCTTTTCTTTTTTTCTTTTTTTCCCGGCACTTCAAAATGGATAATTAATTGTTTTGCGTTTTTTTGGTGTATTTTTCGTGGATTTTTTAAGGGAACGAATCCTTTGAGAAGTTGGCATCGATGAGCTTGATATTCAATATAGCAGTTTACCTGGTGACGGAATACAACTTGAGAGGTATATTTGTTGTAAATGTGGTCAACATGATCTGGTATGGAACCTCCAACTTTGCATCAATTGCAGGCGCTTTCATTTCTGATGCTTATCTAGGCAGGTTTCGTACTCTCATCTTTGGTTCCGTTGCGTCTCTCCTGGTAATTAAATTGACCTGCTCTTTCTGATTTCTAATTAATCATGAATAACTGGGAATGGATTTTGCAATCTTTTCAAGTCATATATATGGTTGCATTTCACAGGGTATGGGGACCATGACCCTAACTGCAGCTCTACATCAGTTAAGACCGGCCTCCCTGCAACGTCAGGCAATCCCAATGCCCAAAGCCCCTAAGTTGGCAGCTAGCCTTCCTCTTCATGGCTCTAGCAATGCTATCCTTGGGTGCAGGCGGCATCAGGCCCTGTAACATAGCCTTTGGAGCTGATCAATTTGACACCCAGACCGAGAAAGGAAGAGCACAATTTGAAAGCTTGTTCAATTGGTGGTATTTCTCCTTCACGGTTGCTCTCATTGTGGCCCTCACTATTGTTGTCTACATTCAGACTAACGTCAGCTGGGTTTTAGACTTTGCCATTCCTACTGTCTGCCTTTGTGTTTCCATAGCCATTTTCTTGACCGGCCGTATTAAAGTTGATGTAATTTTCATAATTACTGCTATGCATGTTCTGTTTAAAGCTTTGCTATATTTAGCTTGTTATATTTAATTTACATGTATCGGAACTCATATTCCCATTTAATGCCTTGTGTGTATCTGTGTGATTGAATAGTCTGTAACCAAGAAGTTTAAAGGACAAGGAATTTCCAGAATCAATCCTACAAATTAGAGGATCAATTGAGTTTTCCCTTCACTTTCTCTGTTTTTGCTCTTCATTTTCATTATAACTCCAACAATTGGCATTAGAGCTTGTTTGATCGGAAAAATGGCGATATGGCATAACCTAGTTCTTCTCCTACTGTTCCAATATTCAATGGAGAAAACTATGAGTATTGGAGTATCAAAATGAAGACTCTCTTCATGTCACTTGATCTTTGGGATCATGTGATAGAAAATGGGGTCACTGTTACTGTAGAAGGAACCTCCGAAACAAACCAAAACAAGAAAGACAAACAAAGAGATGCTAAAACTTTGTTTGTTCTACAACAAGCTGTCAGTGAAGCTATCTTTCCAAGATTGATGAGGGCCACGACTTCAAAGCAAGCCTGGGAGATCCTGCAACAAGAGTTTCAAGGTAATCTCAAAGTTAAAACCGTTAAGCTTCAAGGTTTAAGAAGAGAACTCGAGAATTTGAAAATAAAAGAGTCTGAAAATGTAAAAGACTATTGTTATTGGTGGAGTTTGATTCTAGTGTGGTGGTGGGATGGTTAAGTTCGGGTATTTGTCGATATTGGTATCTATGGGATTTTTGGGAGGAAGTGAAAGACCTTGTTAGTTCACTTCAAGTTCAGTTTCGGCATAATAATAAACAAATTAATATGGTGGTGGATTTTTTAGCTAAAGAATGATCTAAAGGTAGAATAGTTTATTTCTTTGGTGATGAATTGGTGCAAGGTCGCCTTCGGGGGTTAGTTCGCATGGATAAATTGTGTTTATCTTTTATTCGACATTGATGTATTGTTTTATTTGAGTTGTTATTATTGGTTTTCCTCCACCTCAGTAAGGGTTTATTAATAATACGAGGCTTTGACCTCACTTTTTTTTTTTTTTTTTTGAAAAAAAAAAATAATGGCTTATAGAGTTGCAAAATTAGATAATAAAAGTTTCTAATAATGATAATGATAAATTCATTTCTTATTCTTTCCTTGCCCACCGTGATCCTGCTGCGGGGACATACCACGTTCCATCTAGACTAGCATCTTCCTCTGTACTTGCTCTTGAACTTCAATGCGTATTCTCTCCTCCTGGTCTCTTTTTCACTCCTGCAAACGTGTCTTTGAATCAGACTATCGCGATAAGAGAGACTTCAACTCCTGCTGTCTCAACTTCATCTGCTCAATTTCTTGGCGTGCTGCATCTAAATCCTTGGTAAGATTATTAACTTTCGTAGTCAAGATCTTGGAGTATGAACCGACATGCTTGAAAGAACGTCCTAAACCTCTTACCAAACCAGACTTGCTCTCAAGCACTTGCGTGAATATGTCCATATCACTAGAAGAGGATTCCTCAGAGGCTGACTGCATTTCAATCATTTTTTCCTGCAATTACAAAGAAAACACACAATACGTAACATATTAAAAGAAATGAGGAGTCAAACATAATATGTATTCACAAGTTGCATAATTTATTCACAGAAAATAACCTCGCTTGCATAATTGTCTTTAGCAATAGGGTCAATCCACTCACTGTGTTCATCAATGTGAATAGCAGCATAAACATGAATGAGGGAGAAGCTTTCAGGATCATTACGTTTCTAACAAAGCCACATTAGTACCTAAATAAAAGACTATGATAAAAATGAGTGAATTTTAATAAGTTATTAATTACCATTTTATCAGCAAAACGCTGGAATGAGCTTGAACCAGCACGATGGTGGATTGTCAAAGCCGTTCTATTCTGTACATTGATAGAATTTAAATGCTACAAGATTAATTAAAAATGTTAATTATAATATATGGAACTAATATATTAGTATATAAGTTACAGTGGATAAATCTAGAATACCTGATAATCTAGACTTGTGAAAAGATCACAACACTTCATCCAATCATCTAACTTCATTTTCTAAAAATGGGACTGAACAACCTCTTCCAACGTCTCGAATTTTTTGAAGTGGTCAGGATATCGTCCCTTGTGACAATGAAATAATGTAGCTGTCAACTCACTCACAATTCACACATCCTCGCTACGGCCAAGTTGAGGTCGAATTCATCCTAAGAAGTGAATAGCGTCAAAAATATAAAATCAAAACACTTCTAAAAAAATTTACTATTGTATATAAACTCACCAGTACACGATTTCGAATGTGATCCTTAACCTCATTCGAAACATCTCTCCATGATCGCACATAAAATGGGGCATAAGTTTGGACTAGTGTGCCAACATAGGAGGAAAACGATGATGCACTATTATCCACTCCCCCAGTGAAGTTATCAGGAATGTTGATCTTGATTTTTCAATGCCTTCTATTTTTTTCTAAAGCAAGGCCATGTGTTAAGCCACGTCCACGACGTGACAAGACATCAGCTAATATTTTTAAAATTATTAAATACAGTTCCTAAAGTATTAAAATATAATTAGTTATAAGTAAAATTTCATTACTGGTAGGTATCGACTGGTTGTCTCAACTTGTTTAGGAGCAGAGTCCTCAGCTGGGGGATGAGGCATATTTCTTCGTTGTCGTTTTCGTGGCATCCTTGAAAATGATTAATATTTTTAAAAGAATATTATAGAATAATTTATAAAAAAAGATATTGTATTGTCACCTATGTAAATAAAATATTTAATACTTTTATTTTTCATCTCCAGATGTATGTTCCATGCTTGTTTCATAATCGACTTCAATAACATTTTCTTCATCATCATCTTCTTCATCGACTTCCTGTTCGGACTCTTCTTCTTCTTCTTCTTCTTTTCTTCTTCCTCACTTACTTCATGAACTGAATGATCATTTAATACGGATGGGTCGAGATGTATGGGTGAGACGTCATCTCTATAAAAGGGGATTAGTTCAAGTGCACCGAGGTCAATAAATAAACTAATACCCTCTCCATCTTCCTGGTAGGCCTCTATAATCGGAGTATCATCTTCATCTCCACTTTTATCATGATCCGCTACCATTCCTGCATCATAGATATTCCAAGGAACAAATTTATGTACGACTCACCAAGTTATCTTTCCACTATCTTCTCAACGTCAGCCTAGACCTATACTAGATCTTGTTTATTCGACCCAGTCTGGGCTCGATGTTGCTCCCCATATTGGGAGTACTAGTCAGCCGCTGAAGGGTACATCTACGGGGGATGTGCGACTTGCTTGGGTTGATGCGGTGATCTCAGATCTTACTATGCATATCAACTAACAGATAGACAGACAGATCCCGGCTCTAAAGGAGACTGTCGCCGAGATTGCCCATCATGTAGATATTCTAAATGAAAAGGTCACGACATTGATTGAGAAATTCCGCAGTACATGATTTGTGAACAATACATTGATCTGAGTGTTTTTTACAAAACTTTTTCATATTTTGTACTTTATTTTTATTATATGTAATAAACAATATTATTTAATATATCTACTACTTTTTAATTTTAATTCTCAATATTTTTAATGTTAGCTTATCCAACTTTAATATAAATCACTGCGCTTCAATTCTCAATCTTTTTTAATTTGAAACATCCAACTTTAATATTAAATCAATTAACGTTCAAACATTAGCGCCAAAAATTTACATGTTCGCATTTAAGTAGCCTCAACATTCGAATGCCCAAGGCCGTTCGAACGTGAATATGTATACGTTTGAATATAATACAATTTCTCGACTGCCTTTAGTGATGGTTTCCACAAACTCTCACAAAAAATATTTTTTGGTGATGGTTTGGGGACTATCACAATTGTCAAACCGTAAAAAAAAAAAACTCATTTATGTTGTAATGTGAAACAAAAGTGTGAAGAATCTCTTCAACGTAGCCCTTGTTGGGAAGCTCATCTCAACTAAGCCACTCAACAAACAAACTTTTCATGCCACTATAAAAGTTATTTGGAGCTTTGTTATAGGTTTTATGATCAATGACATTGACATCAACACTTTTCTCTTTACTTTTCTAACTCTCCAAGAGAAAGTACGTGTTCTTACAAATCGACTCTGGAACTTCAAAGGATTCCACATGGTACTCAGGCAATGGCCTCTTGGTCTTAGCTTCCAAGAAGTTCCCCTAAACTACTCAATTTTTTGGATACAAATTCGCAGTTTGCCTCTCTAGATGCTAACCCAAGCAATGGTTCGGTTTTTTTCGGTTTTAGAATAGTATTAGTGGATTATATAGTTAGTATAACTATCCTAAAGTGATATATAGTGATATAGTATTAGTATAACAACTAATACTATAGTGATTTATATAGTTATTTATATATAGTGGATTACTAATAGTATTAGTATTAGTATTAGTATATATATATATAATAGTATCATATAATGATATAGTATTTGATTATGTATGTTAGTGATAATATGCTAGTGATAATATGTTAGTGTCTAACTTATTTATATATTTGATTATATATGTTAATGATAATATGCTTGATTACATATATGTTAGTTCTAATATGATGTTTACATACACTTTTTATATGAGTGTATATAATCAAATTTATAGAAATGTATTTATAAAAAATATATATTATAATTTATTTTGCTACAAAATGTATTTATCCTTAATATATATAGTTTATATTAATAATATATGATCAATTGTTCATGTATAAGATTAAAATTTCCAATAGAATATGACACGTGCCCAAAAATAGGCACAGGGAATGCCACAACGGAATTTCCAATAGAATATTCAGTTATAAAAATATGGGAGATGGATTTCAGCAATAAAATTGTACGTGCAATACATGAAGCAAAGTAAAAAAGTTGAAAATTCAAAGAGCGAAAAGATAAACGTGGAAAACTAGTACTCCATAAGTCTCGATCGAGTATCATTTATGTATTTGGAAAAGAGACGATCGAGGTCCATGCAGCTTCACGTGGCTGGCCAATATTCAAAGAGTTATGCTATATATGTCATCATCGGCACGGCATTATAAAAATATATAGAAAAGATATGATATATATATATATTATATAGCATTAATTCCCATAAGCAAAAATACAGTACGTCCCTTTCCAACTATGATCTGTAGTCCAAAACGTCCTAATGAAAACAAAAGAAATTAAAGATATTGCACTGGGTCAGATCATTACGTGAGAACTACTTCCGAACTTGGGCACTATAACTATGTAGTCAACAATGGAAACGCTGATCAACATCAAGCTGGACCTTCCATGCATGCATGCTGCATCGCTAGCTGTCACTCTCTGCATGATGACATACGCTAGCTTCAGAATACAGCAATACTGGCGGAGGGTCCTTGACTCTTTGTTGTACATCTTTTTCAAGGACCTGCAGTTTTCAAAAACACGTGACGTGATCAAAACCTCAAATACTTGCACCAGAAATAACACGACAGACAGATGTTTTATAAGAAATATTAATATTGCTGTATATGCAGAGAGATAAAATGTCTTAATTCTGACTACTGCTTGATCTGGTCTGACAACGACTTTATTAGTAAATTAGAAAACTACAAGTACACCCAAAAATTATTGGAGTCCTATATATCATGATCTCTTGTATCGATCTTCGGTCTAAAAGTCAAGATACGTAATATCCCATACGATAACTATAAAGATAGATGCTGTATAGGATTTTACATTGATTGAAAGTAAAAAAAAATTTATTATTTATAAGGTTTTAATGGAATTTTAATTATATCGTTAACTAGTATGTCTCAATAGATATCTCAAACCACATGGTCTATATTTTAAAAGGACTAATCAATAATACAATTAGAACTCTATTGAAATATTATAAAGAATAAGAATTTCTCATTCTCAAATAATGTAGGACTTTATACACCACCTATTTTTATGCTTATCATATGATGTATCACAAGATAAGCTTTTCTTTCTCCCTGGTATGGATCACAAGAGTACAAACAAGACAGCGTAAACAAATCAGAATGAATCAAGGAGCTGCTAATGAAATAATTAACAAGCTGGTAGCTTATAGTAGTACTTCGTCGTTTCTTGATGAGGTTTCACAGCAACATGATGAGAGTCTGAGAGTTGGTTTTTGTTTTGGATTAATGGAAAGCATCAAAATCAAGGTGCAAATCAACATGACTTACAATAAATTTCAGTTTTGTTTGGTGCATATTAAAACTCACAAAATGCTTTGGACATTTCAGAAGGATCGATATCATTAAGGTTGTTGGGTGCTATAAGAGTGGCCTTCTTTTTCTGTCATTGATTTATTCCCTTATCTTCCACTTTTGATCACTAAACTCCTGTTTAGTACTAAAATTCAGCTAGCACATGTCAGATGAAAAATTAAAAATTTGAAATTTTTTTATAAATTAGCTCTTACCTGCATGCATTTATAGAGACACTCATTTCTTTTCATAAAAGGCCTAATAGGAGGAGTGAAGTAATTTCTTGTAAAGTCCAGGATGAGTTTGTCCCTAAGCCGTGTGCGACTTTTCAACACGCCCCCTCACTTGTGGGCCGGTATTTCCGGTACCATCATCATGGGTAGGTCGTAGAAGTCCATTATCGGTCATAGGTTAACTTGCTCTGATATCATATAGAAATAACTATTTCTCCTCATAAAAGGCCTAATATAAAACTATAGTATTAACGTTGTGAAGGATGTGCCCAGTACCACACTCTTTTGTATGCCCTGCAAGTAGTATGGTCAAAATTGAGAACTTTGAAATATTGTAGTATTTGTAAAACTCTCATATCCAGACAAGCAATACTGATCAGTGAAGGATACGAGTAGAACTTTAACAAGTGGGGTACGTAGGTAAGGAGAACTCAATTTGCATCCTCACAGCTATATATAGATTCATTCTATGTTTCCATGAGACACTCTCTGTGCTGCAGACGAATATAATTGAAAACCAGGCCAGCAAAGGGAAGGCGCAGAAAGACATGGAGAAGAACGAGATCAAACCCATCACAGCACAAGAGCCTAAGATAAACTACAGAGGAATTAGAGCCATGCCATATGTTATAGGTAAGAAAAAGAGATATAATCACTCGGTTTTTTCTGCTGCATAATCTTTTTTCCCCTCATATTTGATGACCCAAAAATGCAGGCAATGAGACCTTTGAGAAGCTAGGGACGATTGGCACCTCAACAAACCTTCTGGTCTATCTCACTACTGTTTTCAACATGAAAAGCATCACTGCTACAACTCTTATAAATGTCTTCAATGGCACCACCAACTTAGCTACCTTACTCGGAGCTTTCTTGTGTGATACCTACTTTGGCCGTTTCAAGACCTTGGGATTTGCCTCAGTCGCCTCTTTTTTGGTACTACTGCTAGTACTCCTATTTATCAAATACCAAACTAAGTTAAGACTATAAACAAATGATAAGTATCTATTTGATACCTTGCAAAACAGTAACATCATTCTAATCTGTTCTTTTTTTATTTTTCCTCTCTTTTTTCCTTGAAATCAGGGGATGCTCGCGCTGACTTTTACAGCAGGAATTGCAAAACTGCATCCTCCCCACTGTGAAACAGAAGAGCCTGGGGGATGCCATGGCCCAACACCATGGCAATTGGCTTTCCTATTGGGTGGACTCGGATTTCTAGTTGTTGGGGCTGGTGGCATTAGGCCATGTAACTTGGCCTTTGGTGCAGACCAATTCAATCCCAACACTGAATCTGGGAAGAGGGGAATCAGCAGCTTCTTCAATTGGTACTACTTTACCTTCACTTTTGCCATGATGGTGTCTTTGACAATAATTGTGTACGTGCAATCCGATGTGAGCTGGGCCTGGGGTTTAGCCATTCCTACCTTTCTGATGTTCTTATCATGCGCATTTTTCTTCGTGGGTTCACGAATTTATGTGAAGCTAAAACCTGAAGGTAGTCCTTTTTTGAGCATACTGCGAGTTATAGTTGCTACAGTCACGAAGAGGAAATTGAAGTTACCAGAGCAACCATGGCTCTCCCTTTTCAACCACATTCCCCCCGGTTCTATCATCACTGAGCTTCCTTACACCGATCAATTCAGGTAATGTAAACGGCTTATTTACTAATTATAGCGAATTTTATTATTCCTTAAAACTATTAATATCTGTTATTTTTTAAAATAATGTAGATCACGCTATATTTCTTCTGAGTTTTAATACTTACAAGTCGGCATCACAAAGGAAGTTTACAAACTGATGTGGCTGAATGTCGTCCAATGCTCTTTTATTATAAAGTAGATGTAACGTATCACATTAATCTTTTCATTATCTAAGATTTCTGTATAGGCCAATAATTTAATTCATATAATAAATCACTAATCATACTCAGTTACCACTCATCAACAAAACAAAAGAATTAATATTCATTAATTCTCAGATTTATAGACAAAGCCGCAATCAGAACCCCAGAAGACCNGTGGCTGAATGTCGTCCAATGCTCTTTTATTATAAAGTAGATGTAACGTATCACATTAATCTTTTCATTATCTAAGATTTCTGTATAGGCCAATAATTTAATTCATATAACAAATCACTAATCATACTCAGTTACCACTCATCAACAAAACAAAAGAATTAATATTCATTAATTCTCAGATTTATAGACAAAGCCGCAATCAGAACCCCAGAAGACCAACTAAAGTCAGACGGATCAGCTGCCAATCCATGGAGACTCTGCAGTATGCAGCAAGTGGAACAAGTAAAATGCTTGATGAGAGTGATTCCCATATGGGTTTCAGCCAGTATATACTATGTTACCATAGTTCAACAGCAAACATATGTTGTCTTCCAAGCACTTCAATTCGACAGACGCCTAGGCAATACTGGTTTCAAGATCCCTGCAGCCTCCTATACTGTCTTCTCTATGCTTGGCCTCACTATCTGGATACCTATCTATGACCGAATCATAGTCCCAGCACTCCGAAGATTCACAGGCAAAGAAGGTGGCATCACTGTCCTGCAAAAGATGGGTGTTGGCATAGTTATTGCCATAGTCACCATGCTTGTATCCGCCATTGTCGAGGAAAGGAGAAGAACTTTGGCTCTCACAATGCCAGTAGGTATAGAACCAAGAAGAGGTGCAATTTCTTCTCTGTCTGGTATGTGGTTGGTACCTCAGTTGACATTAATAGGTTTGTCTGAAGCATTTACAGTTGTTGCTGAAGTTGAGTTCTACTACAAGCAAGTCCCAGAAAACATGAGAAGTATTGGGGGGTCTTTCTTGTTTGTTGGTTCTGCTGTGTCAAGTTACTTTAGTGGTTTCTTGGTTTCTATAGTTCACAAAACAACTTCTGGGGCTGCAACTGGTGACTGGTTGCCTGAAGATCTTAACAAGGGGAGATTGGATTACTTTTATTACTTGGTTACTGCAATGGAGGTCCTAAATTTCGGTTACTTTATCATGTGTGCAAAGTGGTACAGGTACAAAGAGAGTGTCGGCAATGTTCAAGAAGTTGACATGGAAAAAATGCCATCCGAAAAATCTACAGTTTGATACCTGAGCAATCAAACTGATCACCATCCCATTTTTATAATAATCCTTTTTTTTTCTTTACTTTATTTTGTGAACTATGTAACAGAAAAATAATGCAACAGCAACCAATTAGCTGCAATCATATATATTAAAAGAAGGCATCAACCTTGTTGTTCTTCACTGTCAAGAACATATATACTATAACTAAAGTGCAGGAATTTGTATAATTTTCCTTTCTGAGTTTCACTCTGATTTTATGGTCTGGCCGGTTTCCATAAGTTTGCTTAACCAGTGGCATATGGAGACTATGGTTCCTGTCATATTGAAAACAGCACTGTTTTAAATCATTGGAAACTCAACAATATAATTGTGGCTCAGCACTTAATTAGGAGGGGACCTACCCAAAGATTCCATAATAATGGTGTACTACTTAATTATCTTCACACTTTTGTCTCCCAAATTTAAATGTCTGACCCCACAAATATACTTTTGAAATTTTGGACACATCATTTTACATCTCATTCTTATTTTTTTTTATCTTTGGCAACAACTTCGCCCTACCCCCATTCACTCCCCACGCCAAACTCAAGGAAAAAAATTTTTCACTACAAATATTCAGAATTCCTTCTTACATATCATGATGATTTCTCATGGCATTATGGGATTTATTATTACAAGAAATTAACGAGAATATGATTATAATTTGGTGTAACATCACCCTTTTCTTTATAATTACAACTACAAAAAATCACAAATATCGATGCATCGATCAAAACTTGCATTTTGTGATTAAAACGAGATAGCAAGTTCTTTTTTCTTTCAAAATGAAGTTTTCCTTAAGAGATCGTGCAAGTTTTGTCAACATTTATGAATTATGACTTAGTTTTCAATAAAATTTAAGACTTTTTTATTCTAGACTAGAGGTACGTACCCTGATCAATTATTGATAACCTTCACTTTTGATGAAGAAATCAAAAATTCCAAAACCAAGTTTTTCTTATACAGAAAAAAAACCTTCAATTACATTATATTATTTATAAATATTCAAGCAAAATATACTAATTTACATATAAAACAATAAAAAAAAAAAAACTACTAATTAATTATAGTGTCTCCAAATTAACACTGGTAATCTCAAAAAGTAGTGCATCATGTAATGTCCCAATTAAAGCTATATACACTTGGAGAATTCCTTAGGACCGGTCTAGCTGTTATTAGCCAAATAACAGTCTGCCAATCTCTTAGTTACACGTATGACTTCATTACACTTATCCTAAACCAGCAAACATCAGAAAAATGGCAATCTCTCTTCTGCGGTTTCAACCCGAAGGAACTGATCCCCTCCCCCCTTCGTTGAATCTCAACCAGAAGGAGAACTTCCCATAAATCCAAAACTCCTGAATCTCAACTCCCAAATCTTCTCTTCTTGCCCTCACGAAACCCAAAGCCCATAAACCAGTCCACCAACGTTGACCCTTCTCCTCAAACCACAATCTGTCAAATGTATTTGATTTTAAGAAAATAGTTTTTCATTGTTGTTGTTGTTGTGAATAATCGAATCGTTTGAGATAAAAGCTTACAAAAGTGGATTGAATGAACCAAAGATGAAGAATCAAGAATCGTTGGTATAAAGGAAGAGAAAGGTCGCCGACCGCTGGATTTGGAACTGAATCAATGGTGGATCTTTGTCGCACGGGTTGGGTAGGGGAGTTTCTGGGGATGGGGCTTCGGTGGAAGAGGGAAGAAGAAAAGGGGATGACCTGCCGCACCGTGAGAAACACGCTCGGGGTCGAGTTCCCGCCGCACTGTGAAGTCGAGCTCCGTTGCGGCTCTTGGTCGATCTTCGTCGCACGAGTTAGGTAGGGGAATTTCTGGGGTTGGGGGCTTTGGTGGAAGAGCGAAGAAGAAGATGGGCTCGTGTCTTGGGCAGTGCAAATGAGAAAGGGGCTAGCTTGATTTTATGTGGTCTAGTGTATTTCTCTTTCAGTGTTTTCCTTACGTGTCTTGAATTGAATGGAGGGCTGGTTTTTGGAGATTAACAGCCGGACCGGTCTGAAGCGCTTCTCATAAACTTGGCACCTGAGCAACCTTGAAACAATTATCCGAGGCGCCTGCATGCACACCATCTTTAGCCAAATGATCTACCACAGAGTAATTCCTCATGAACTAAAAGTAAGCTGTACAAAAAGGATAACAACTAGTGAAAAAGAAAGAAAAACATCCCAAGTCTTGTAATATTGCCATCGAGGGGAAGCCAAATCATGAAGAACCAATAATAATATGGTTGAATCTATTTCAAAAATCATGCCCTAGAAGTACTCCAGTAGTTGTTGGTAGTACAGTAGCGTCAAATCCCAAGTAAGGATCGAGAAAAAGGCAAAATTATTAAAAGTATCCTTATCATTTCCATAAACAGATCTATCATTAAATATTGAACTTAAACGTAACTAAGAGGTGGATGCTACCATCCAAGTTATAACTACTAAAGATCTTTAATTAAGACTTGTTCGCTTTTCTACTTCACACAAATGCAAGCACATATTGTATAAAAGGAGTTCTGTTATTTACATGTCAGTGTATATAAACATCATTTATTATAAAACTTATTATCATTACAAAAAAATTAAAATTAAAATACCAATATTTTTATTATTGAATGGTGTGAAAATTTTCTATATCAGTAATGAATTTGATGTACTGATCATAAATTAAGAAGCATGTAATAGAATATTTTTTTCAATATAAATATAAATATTTATATATATATTATATTAGCCCTTTAAAAATCATGCAATTATGAGTTTGGTAGTTTTAAGGAAGAACCCAACTGCCAGTCTCACTTTGGGCTCTGACTAGTTGTTTTGAAAAAAACAAATGGCCTTTTCGAACAAACTTTTAAACGATATGTCAATATATATCCAACCTATTCTTGGACAGCAAAGCTATCGGACAAAGCAACTTTAGCCATGTATTCATATTTATAGCTTTGAAATTTGTGCGTTCCCATTTAGATCATACAGAGTGCACTTGCAATTGAAAATGATTGTTTTTTCATTAGAGGAAGGGAAAAAAACACAAAACAAAAGAAAAAAAAAATAAGTAGATCTAGAAACTGATATAACTTGATGTGGTACGTCAAATTATAGAGTTAATTTATAAAATAGATCTAACAGATTCTATAAAATTAAATTAATTTATGAGTTTACTTTACATAATCCCTTTGTGTTTATAACACTCGTGGGAAAGGAAATAACCAAGTCTGACTTTGCTGAACCAAGAGATTTTTTTGTTTTTTTTTTGCACAGCTGAACCAAGAGACTTGCGCATGCATGCATCTAATTCCGCACACAATTTAATTAAACTGCTTCGAATAATGAAGTATGCGAAGGTCAAAATGCAGGGACCATTAATGCCCAATAAATTATCCCAAATCGTACTTAGTGTCAATAGAGGACCCCCATGGACTGTCCGACATAAGCCATTAATCTAATAATATATGCTGCTGTGGAGTTTACTTTGTCTAAGAATTCCATACGAGCATCATTGAATATTGTTGGATTCGTATATAATATTTCTGTAAAATTAGACCATTCCATTAAGTTTGATCAAACAATTTGAAGATCTATATATGTAAATCTGAACTAATTATGGAATGGGAATTTCATGAATGCTTTGACTAGACCCATAAATAAATGAGAATACTTGAGGAGATAAAGCATTAACAAAACCTATCTTTATATTATGGAAAATAATACTGTCACTTGAGTTTGTCTCCACAATTTGATCGCTCATGTATTTTATTTCAGTTATTTTTACTTTTTATTTAATATTTAAGAAAGTGACTATTAGTGTATTGTTTTTTTTTTTTTTAAATATTTAAAAAGTGTTTGAAAGGAAAAGTATGCAATTTGTACTAAGAGCATGCCTAGCAGTCAAACCTGGGGGCGCCTGTAGTAGCAAACACCATGTTATAGGATATGCTATGTTTATGGAGAGTGCTCGATCTACCAGTTTGAGACTTTGAATGACGAGGAGTCTTTTTCTTCTCTCTTCTCTGTTATGAGATTTTTTTTTATGTAAGCCTAATTTAGGAGAACTTTAAATCGTTCACGGAAACCACTTTGTTTTCCATTGGACTAAAGGTCTGAATGAAGACTCAGTGGTCCGAGAGAACCTCAGAAGACGGTACTCTTATTAACTCATTCAGAGGAAAAATGATCCCTAAGAGAGAGGGAAAGCCTAGGCGTCTCCATCAGGAAATGAAAATGGCAAACATATAGGTGGGAAAGGGTGGAAAAAGAGTAGAACTTCTTCCTCTGATTTGTAGCATCTCTCTCTTTATATAGCTAGCGCACACACAAACGCACAGAGACAGAGAGACAGAGATATAGAGAGAATGGAGAAGAATCTGAATGATGGAGGAACCATGGAGAATAATGAGAACGATCTTAGAACTAAAGAGCCTAAAATTAACTACAGAGGATGGAGAGTCATGCCATTTATCATAGGTTAGCTTATTGTTTTCTGTTGCATGCCCCCCCTTCTGTGACTGACCTTTACTTTCCTTCTTCTTTTCATTTTGAGTTTTGTTTGTTGTAAATCCTGTGTTTCTGATTTGCACAAGATTTCAGGGAATGAGACTTTTGAGAAGCTGGGAGCCATTGGCACCTTATCCAACCTCTTGATCTATCTTACTAGTGTCTTCAACATGGAGAGCATTACAGCTGCAACCATGATCAACGTCTTCAATGGTACCACCAACTTCTCCACCTTGATTGGTGCTTTCCTGTGTGACACTTATTTTGGTCGCTATAAGACATTGGGGTTTGCAACAGTCGCCTCCTTTGTGGTACTTCTACTGCTTACCATTCATACTCCTTTTTGTAATCAATTTGCATCCATACGACGAAAATTTGTTTCTGAATAAAGCTTATATGTTATAAATTATATGACATAGACAAGAACTGAGGTCCAAGGAAAACAGAAGGGTTGAGAAGGCTGTATAAGAAAGATGTACCTCTTCATTTGCTTGATGCAGAATTTTAGCTCATTCAACTTCTGTCAGAATGCATCTGATGTCTGATTTGTCTATTTTTGTAAAGGGTTTGCTTCTGATACAACTAACAGCGGCAATCAAGAAGCTGCATCCACCCTCCTGTGGATCAGGAGAGATTGAAACTTGCAAAGGGGCAACAGCAGGGCAATTGGCATTTTTACTGGCTGGGTTTGGATCTCTAATAGTAGGGGCTGCTGGCATTCGGCCATGCAACCTGGCCTTTGGAGCCGACCAATTCAACCCTGAAACAGAATCTGGGAAGAGGGGAGTCAATAGTTTTTTCAATTGGTACTTCTTTACCTTTACTTTTGCTCAGTTGGTATCCTTGACACTCATTGTGTATGTGCAATCCAATGTGAGCTGGGCTATAGGTTTAGGAATTCCAGCAATTCTCATGCTCATTTCGTGTGCACTCTTTTTCATGGGTTCAAAAATGTATGTGAAAGTTAAAGCCACAGGTAGTCCTGTGACCAGTCTGATACAGGTTATAGTGGTTGCTATTAAGAAAAGGTCGTTAAAACCACCAGAACAGCCATGGCTTTCCCTATTCAGCTATGTTCCTCCTAGTTCTATTAACTCCAAGCTTCCATACACCGAACAATTCAGGTAGGAAACTTTTAAGAATTTTGAAATTGAAGATCACATGAACGAACACCTGGGTGTAAAAACTGAAACAACCAAAATGTTCAATTTGGCAGATTCCTGGACAAAGCCGCAATTGTGACCCCCGGAGATGAAATAAACCCAGATGGATCAGCAACTGATCCTTGGAAACTATGCTCCATGCAGCAAGTGGAGGAAGTGAAGTGCTTGGTCAGAGTGATTCCTATATGGATTGCAGCCCTCATATATTATCTTGTCATAGTTCAACAGCATACTTACGCAGTATTCCAAGCCCAGCAATCTGACAGACGCCTAGGAAACAGCAACTTCAAGATCCCAGCTGCATCCTACATTGTCTTTTTGATGCTGAGCATGACCATTTGGATACCCATCTATGACAGAATTGTTGTCCCATTCCTCCAAAGGGTCACTGGAAAAGAAGGCGGCATCACAGTCCTCCAGAGGATGGGAATTGGCATATTTCTCTCCATTATCACTATGCTAGTATCTGCTCTGGTGGAAGGGCGTCGAAGGACAATAGCTCTAACCAAGCCAACTCTAGGAGTTGAACCAAGAAGAGGTGCTATTTCCTCAATGTCAGGTCTCTGGTTGATTCCTCAACTAACACTAGCTGGACTAGTTGAAGCATTTGCAGCCGTTGGCCAAGTTGAGTTCTACTACAAGCAATTCCCTGAGAATATGAGAAGCATTGGTGGATCTCTTTTATATTGTGGCATGGGAGGTTCAAGTTATTTGAGTAGTTTCCTGATATCAATTATTCATCGAACAACAAGGGGGGCTGCAACCGGGAATTGGTTGCCAGAAGATCTTAACAAGGGAAGATTGGACTACTTTTATTACACAATTGCTGGTATAGAGGTGCTGAATTTGGGCTACTTTCTAGTTTGTGCAAGGTGGTACAGGTACAAAGGGACGACTGGCAAGGATGATACCCTTGAAGAGAAGCTTGGATCAACACAATCTGGAAAACCAATCGCCTGATGATGATAAACAAGTTCATAGCTAATCTTTATTGTATTAGGCTATATATATATATATATACACCATCTTGAATAATATTTTTAGAGGCAGTTTAAGGTCCATTACTTATGTACCGACTTTATGTAGGTTCAGATCAGTTGAATAGAAAATGCCAGTTTCTGATGCAGAGTTAGCTAAGATGCATAGTCACTTTGGTTGGTTATAAAAAAAGGTTATTAAATAATTATAGAAATATTATTATTATTAAATCAAGTACTATGATTTTCCTCTGAAAAATTATATTTGCAAGAGCCGGTAAATACACACCCTCCACACAATTATTTATTATATTTTATATAAAAAAAAATTTAATAATTAAATAAAATAAAATAATTTGAAATAATTTGTTTTACAAAATAAAATGTTATAAAATGGTCGGAATGCACGTTGAAGTTGGATTATCACATATTAAAAACAATGAAAATGGAGCTTCTGGAGCATTGACCAGCAGATGGAATGCTTTGTCAATGTCAGATATTATTCCAACACAAGGTCATTGTCAGATATTATTGCAAAAGGAAGTGACACACTTACCTTTTGCACTAACTTTCAACATTTCATGATCAATCCCATCATGTCCTGTAAAGAAAAAAATAAAGAGAGAGAGAGAGAAAAGTGGGAACAGAGAGTCGTATTGGTATTTTTTTATATTTTAAAATATTATAAAATAAAAATAAAATTTCCCCCACTCAGCACCCGCACCCTCTAGAATTTGCAGAAAGGATGTTGTTTGAACCGATAGATGATTGATGAATGGATATTTTTATTTTTTTTCTTTATTACTTTTTTTAATAATCAAGTAACTATTCTTGAGTTTATGTATTTTTTTGTAAAAAAAAAATATTTACAGATGTTATAAAAATAAATAAAAGAAAAGAGAAAAAAATTCAAAAATGCACTTGAACCATCGGTAGGTTCATCGATTCTGTAGCATCATCCAAAAACGTCAAAAACAGAGTAGGAGGAAAAGCATTCTACGTCTTTGATATATATCGTAAAGTCATGTCATTCAATAATTCAGTAGTCCTTTAATGGTTTACGCGTTTCCTTGACCAAATCTCAGTTTTGCTCCAAAACTTAATCCCAATTTTAGTTTGGTCACAAGTTAACTAATGTGAGATAAAATTCTTTGCATGGGACTAATATATAAGAAATATAAATAAAATAATTATAATTTTTTAATAGATCCAATTTTTTTTCAAACCGACCTCACAGCACTTGCGCACTCCACAACTATATATAGCATTACTCTATTAGATACAATCTTAAGATGCATGTCTTATATTATCATTAAAAAAAAATATTCATGCAAATCCTATATTTATTTATTTATTTTTCTTAAAAAAAAATGTACAAGACTTGCACACCGCAAGATTCTAATCAAGAAATCGAAAGAAAGTGATAAAAGCTTCGATATTATTGTAGCATTCGATGTACCCAGGCATTGAAAGTTGAGTCCCGAACTAGTTGGGCAGGACAACATGTACATGAAGTAGCATCTATTTAGGTAGATGGGCGGTCCATTATTATCGTAGCTTATCAACTTAGTTCATATTCAAACAAGTAGTTAAATGCTGCCTTTGCTTAATGCCTGCAATGTCAGAAACAGTTCAACCAAAAAAACTTGACCGAAACTAACAACTTTAAGCACTGATTTTTCCTTTGAGAATTTGTCATCAGACCTCATGTGTTGTGTTTATCAACTTTTTTAACGTTGAAACACTCGTTCTACCAACATTATATGCCATTAATATAATAAGCACTTCACTATTATCGAGCACCACAAGAGGCGACTTGAGAGAGGTCCAAAAACACACGGGAAGAAAATAGATAAGAGCTGACCTCAGCCATTTGTAACCGCTGAAAATGGACATTATAGTGTCATATTTAAAAGGTTGTTTTGAGGGTAAACTCAGAGGGACATGTTTGATTACATGTCTTCACTCTCAGCGCTTGAAGAAGCAGGCAGCTTTCACAGCAGCATTTGGTAAGGATTAATATATGAACTTTCCTCAGACTGTGTATGCTTGCTGAATTGTGTCTATGTCTAGACCCTTCAGTCTCACCACTGATTCCACGTGACCTTTCAGTGTATGGAGTTCTCTCAATCTGCACGGCGCAATGAGAACAAAAAAGTCAGACTAAGCAGAATTGTGTAAAAAATGAACAAACACATTACTAAGATCGCCACCTACCTTGCAATTTCAGCTCTTCTTTTGGCTTCTTCAGCCATTTGATTGAGTTCTGTGACATGTGTTCGTTCAGTAAACATCTTCGTGTCCGGTGGCTGCAACCCATGCAATGTTCTCTGTGCATGTGCCCATTGGAGCTCCCGCTGTTCCTTCCCAAAGTCCTTTTGTCTTGTGAAAGCAATCTACATTTTCGAGAAATCAATCAATAATAACTAGTAACAAACATAGAATAATGTACTCCAACAAACCGATGCCATTCATACCCTCTGCTCAATGACAAGATCCCAAGCCCTCCCACTTAGAGCATAGCGTATAAAGAACTTTATGGGATCAAGAGGGAAGTAGAAGATTATGTTATACAGCCAGATCACGCCGGCCCAACCCCATCCAATCCCTTCAATTGCAGCAAAGCTCCAATTCGCATAGACAGCAATCAAAGTAGCAATCTGCCGGCAGTAAAAGATTAGGAAAAACACTTTTGTCTTTAACTACTAGCACTGAATGCAAAATGAAAAACAGTAGGTAGTTGGCTCACCAGCTGAGCAATAATAAAAGCCACTACAAGCAACATCCCAGGACGCTCAACAAATGACCAACTTCTAGATCGTGTCACAAATATGAGGGCCTGACTAATGATGCTCACTTGCAGATATATTGCTGAAGCCAGCTTCCGGATGTCATCATGAGCAGTTTTTTCTAGAGTTGGCACCCCAAATGTGCGCTGAATAAGCACCCCCAAAAAGAAATTAATTAGTAAGTAACCAAAAGAACCGTCCAGAGCCATATAAATAGACAAGAATTCTAATAAATATGCTGCAAAAAAAAAAATGAACACATTTGATTCCTAGGGGTCATGCAAGGCCTACAGATGACAACGAAGGTGGGCCATCTTACCGGAAAAAAGTCTGTCTTGTATGCAGCCCAGAAAAATATAACCGTCATCATTGCCAAGTAACTACCAAGAACAACGCCTGTGGTAAAAATCTCAGCTAGCTTCCAACTATCCGGTAAAGGAGACGGTTTCACCCTATCTTTTGATATGGTCATAATAGTACCTGACATGTCATAATGCAAGTAACAAAGCTCAAAGATACTTGCAAACAGCATTAAAACTGCTAGTTAAAAAAATATATGAAACTTAGAAGAGCATTTAATTGGTTAGCACAGCAGAAACCTTTTCACTACCATGATAGAGCGAGCATCAATTAACAACAGTACCACCATAAGAAACTGTTATGTGAATAAATATGGAGCTAAAAGAGACAGGATTCGCCTTTATCTATTCAGTGAAATTTCAATAGCTACTAAACAAGATCAGTGAATGCCTGTTTTTGAGCAACTACGTTACCTATTTAACGTGCAAGAAATAATTATATAAATTGTGCTGCACACGCACACAAGTGGGAGGGGGGAAAGAAACACGAAAGTGAAGAAACCACGAACCATCATTGAGGATGGCAATTATAAGCACCATAAAAGGTGGAAAGTCAAACTTCCATATGAGCGCCAGCAACATGAAGCCAAGCTGTAACCATATCAAACAAGCAGAACATATTCAGAAAATAACTCACTAACTCATCAAATATAAGCATCAACAAAGACCTGCCATAAAGCACATAGATGGCGCCATCTATGCTATAAAATCAAAGAAACAGTTGGCTTACCACAATACGAATAGTAATGGAAACTGCATAAATCTGACAAGCAGAAGACGAATTTTAGTAAATTGATCAAATATGTACTTGTACTCAAAACCAGAGCTTAGCATACTTGACACAAATAAATTTAGAACTATCATGACAATAAAAATTGGCATTGATCATAACTACATGTCGACAGTCAAACTAAAACTATAAGCATACTAAATCAAACTTGAAACCTATGCCCATTTGCTTACTGTGTAATTTTTCATCCTCTGGAAGATTGCCCGACTGGTCAAAACAGCACTAATGATAACACTAAGACCAGGTTCTGTGAGGACAATGTCCGAAGCACTACGAGCTGCATCTGTTGCATCAGCGACAGCTATCCCAATGTCAGCTTTTTTTAGGGCAGGAGCATCATTCACTCCATCACCAGTCATGCCGCATATGTGCTTCCTCGCTTGCAAACGCTTTACAATTTCATATTTGTGCTCTGAGCAATTAATATAACAATATAAGGACAACATAGCACTACGACTGGCAACCTATAGTGACAATTAAAATTAGCTGAGACAGAATACATTTCAAACAAGAAATGCAAATCAAAATACCAGGGAAAACACCAGCAAAGCCATCAGCTTTCTCTATCAGCTCATCTATTGGTAAAGCTGCAATAGACTCATCCTTGTCCTGTCCTAGCAAAGCTGATGAAGGATACATGTTAGTACCCATTCCCAACCGACGTCCAGTTTCCTTTCCAATTGCAAGTTGATCACCTGACAGAAAACACAAGGCTCAGAAACATAAGCCAACTACTAAAAACAGTATTGCTGCATCTTCAAGAGAGGGTGATTACAGGTTCAATATTAGAAAAGCTGATCACCAGCACTATGAATACAGAAGAAAAAAGAAACGTTTCAGTTGATTAAAGGATAAACGAGAATGGTAGAATTATAGCTTATATAAAATGATCTCACCCACCAAGACCAGTGGTTGTGATCAAAGCAGCTTTGAACTTCTACATCCAATATGAGCTTTAATCCAAATATGGACCCACATTTGGAACCAGATTGAAAGACTTTAAGTCTCATTTTTGTAAGGGCTCCCTCACATGCAATAGCATTTTATTTATGCGTTAAATCTTTTTTTTATAAGTAAGAAAGACAATTTTATTAAATCGAATATAATAGGCAATGTCATGTATACAAGAAGTAAACAAAAGAAAACGCTTAAATACATTCTAAGGAGCAGAAAACAACAAACAATCATGAGCACAAGCTCCGTTAATCACTAAAGCAGAAAACCAAAGCAATAAAGAGTGCACAAAAAAATTCTGAAGTTCCTCCAAAGTACGCTCCTTATCACTGAAACACAGCTCATTCCTTTCCAACCAAATACAAAAATTGAGACACAAAGGAACCATTTTTGCTTATAAAGATTTAAAAGCATCTATGAAGTTGCACTTCAACTACCGGACTTCGGGCAAAACCATGGCTTCCAATTACAATATAACGCACCTGTAATCATTTTCACATTCACTCCAAGATTTAAAGCCCTCCTTATTGTCTCTGCACTGTCATGCCTAGGTGGGTCAAAGAGAGGCATTAGACCGATGAACTGCCATGGTCCTCCAGCACTCTCCTTCCTTCCTTCCGGAACTTCCTGCAGAAAATGGATGAAAATCCAATCAAGGAGTGTTGGAATTGTATTAGTAAAATATAATATAACAACAAAGCACTGATGCACATCTTCTGTAGTTATGATAGGATTTGAAAAGAAAGAAACAGATATCCCGCTACCTGGTATGCTACAGCAAGAGATCGTAAACCTCGTTCTGCAAACTTATCGATCACGGCATGAACTCTGCGCTCAATTTCTGACTTATTATGTGCGAGGTTCAGAATCTAACAATCATATGGCACACAAGCTTAGGGTGATATTGTGTCAAAGGACTGCCACATACAAAAGTTAGGGAGGGCAACTTACCTGTTCCGGTGCACCTTTGCTGACTCGGTGCATTTTACCATCACGGTCAATATAAGTCAATGCTGTCCGCTTATCAGTAGGATTAAAAGGGAGAAAGTGTACTTCTTGAATGCCAGCACGTGCCTTTCAGGAGCAAGAATGGAATATTAAAAAAAACAAAAACAAACTGGAATCAAAATAACTAAATCAAGTGAAAAAATGAACATAATAAATTTCCTCCAAGAAAAAGAATCCTGATTTCACTACCATAATTAATGAACTATGAGTAACAACATTACCATCACCCAGAAAAAATATTGAACCACCCTGACTTCAATTAAGTTACCTCCTTTGGATCAGCCAACATCCCAACTATAGCAGTATCAATTGCATCTTGATTCTCTGTTCTAGAGGCTCGAGCTGCCATCAGAACAACAGTATCTGCATCAACTCCTTTCGCGAAAACCTGAAGAGCTAAACTCTCAGGCATGTGTTTAAAACAAGTATTTTTCCAATCTTATTACAGGAAGAAATACAGCTGTAACCAAGCAAGCAACAGAATCACCTAACTGACCTCAATAAGAGCCTTGTCAACGGTAAGCTTGTTCAACGTCAAAGTTCCAGTCTTGTCACTGCAAAGGACATCCATGCCTGCCATCTCTTCAATTGCAGTCATCCTTTTTGTGATAGCTCCCTGCCATCATTGTTACCATATTCCATCACAAACCATAAACTCCCAATGCCACATTCAAATGGACAACTAGCACAACCCAACGAACCTGCTGAGATAGCCTATGAGAACCAATAGCCATTGTCACAGAGAGAACTGTAGGCATGGCAATTGGAATTCCTCCAATGAGAAGTACAAGAAGATTGTCAATTCCAGGACGATACTTCCGATCTTGGATGGGATACATAACAATAAGTTCTATAACCATCCCCACAGCAATTGAACAAATACAGAAATTCCCAATTGCAGTCAAGACCTACAAAACCAGGTAAAAAGAGATATACTTGAAATGAAAATTGTGAAAGACACGGAATAGTGATCAAGAATCAGATAGAGTGCATCAATCCGCTTGCCTGTTGGAAATGGCCCACTTGGTTGGTGGTATCAACAAGGTGAGCAGCCTTTCCAAAGAATGTATGGACCCCAGTGGCAATGACCACCGCTTCAATTTCTCCCTGTTTGCAAGTCGAACCAGAGTAGACACCATCTCCTGGACCTTTCGTGACTGGAAGGGACTCACCAGTAAGTGCAGACTGTGAAGCCCAAATCAGAAATTAAGAAAAATGGAAATTTACCAATTGTAAGGATGAATACAGAATACATAACACTCAATAGTAGGAGACAAACCTGGTCTATTTTTAATGGATCTCCTTCAAGAAGTCGAGCATCAGCCGGAATAATATCTCCCAGTTTAACACTGACAATGTCACCGGGAACTAAAACCGCAGCATCATGCTCACTCCATCTTCCATCTCGAAGAACCTTTATAACAAAATCATCATGATTGAAACCATCTCAGAATCACCCTTAAATAAACATTGACCCGGGACCATATACGCAACCCGAATTTAAAGATCGTTAATTTGCAACAGAAGAGCAAGCCATCAAATCCGTTACCTTTGCTTTTGGCGCGAGACGAGCCATGAGAGCGGCCGCAGCATTACCAGCATTATTTTCCTCGATGAAACTAATTGTTGAGTTGATGAAAAGCAGGACTATAATGCCTACAAAATCTTGCCAATCCGGGGGCTTCCCCTGCAGAAATTTAAGGCACAATTAAACAAAGTCATAGCGAACCAACAAATTCTCGAAGAAATAACGAGAAGAACAAGAAAAGCAGAGTACTCACTCCTCCATTCGCAAGCGCAATCGACATGATGGCAGCAGCTTCCATCACCCAAGACAGAGGATTCCACATGAACCCCAAAAATTTCAAGAATTTGCTCTCCTGAAACACAACGAGAAGACAATATTAAAAAGCAGAAGACCAACGTCTGACTTCACCATAGAACGAGGAAAACCATAGAAATGAAACAGTACTTTTTTCTCTTCAAGCTTGTTGTGGCCGAAAATGGTTAGCCTCTCCTCGGCAGCCTCCGTGGTGAGACCCTCTCTGCTACATCTCAGATTCTCTAATACTTCCTCAATGGGTATGTTTTCCTACACTCACGAAGTCCAAAATGTTAACACAGAAGAACCTCTTACAAGAACAAAAACCACAGCACAGAAACAATAAGCAACCAAAAAAAGGCTTCAAATTGTTCAGATCTATTACCAAATCCACAACTTCCTTCAAAACAGCGTCCAAAACTTCAGACTTGTCCCCCATCTCTTCCCTTTTCTCTAACACGCAGTCACACTCTCTAACTTCCTCTCACAACAGAATCATTCACAGATCAGAACCCATCAAAGAGCCACCATGTAACACACAAAAACTCAGAATTGGAACAGAAACCAAGCAAAACCCAGTTTTAAAACAAAAAACAAATAAAAACCCGATTTTGAACCCAAATTAAGGTTAGAGACCAAAATGACGATAGTCCACCAACACGAAATCTGCAGGAAAACCAGGGAGAAGAACCGCTAAAACAGCAGTGGAGTGGTGTCAAGGCAATAAACAGTCGCAACCCTTTTGTACTCTCTCTTTCAACAAAATATCGAATAAGCCCCTGCACTTTTATATAAAGCACTTGGACCTTTTACTCCTTACTTTACGCTAGTACGGATTTGTATCCGACTTCATGCCGAAATATAAGGTTTAGCAATATTCAAACTTTAGGTACGGTTTCGATAAAAGAAATTATTTTATCTCATTTATTTTATCTTATTAATATAATATTTTTAAATTTTTATATAAAATAAAATAAATAATTCAGTTTTTTAAATTTTAAATTAATAATAATATTCAAATAATATTTTATTTAATTTTTAACTTTCATCTAAAATCATTTTATCTATCAAGACTTAAAAGTTATCATGCAGTAATCAGTATAGCAATATTAAATTTATAACTAAACTCTAGAAAATCTCAAAACTAACTAGAGATATACAGATTTTTTTTAAAAAACTCTTTTAATATTTTTGTTTTGAATTGAAGATATTTTTATCAAATTATTTATAAGATATAATGCTAGATATAGCTATGGAGTATGCAAGCACCATGTAATTTTTTAAAAAGAGATTAGAGTTTATTATTAAAAAATTAATTTTTTGTATGTAGATCCAGTATTTATTCTTTTTTTTTTCAAAAAAATTGTGCAGCACTTATATATTTCACGATTGTAAATATTATTTTTTTAATTATAAGAATCATATTTTTATATAAAAGAGTAATAATTTATGCAAGTCCCAAATATATAAGGCACTTGCATTTTCATAATCATGAAAGAAAAAAAAAATTAATTATATTTTAAGTAATCTATACCATACATTATTTACATAACATATACATTACTTAAATAGTAAGATTTAATTATTAAAATTTAAATTTTAAAATTTATCTTTTAAATAAAATTATCTCACGTATATAATTTGTGATATAGAAATCTTAGAAGAACATTACTAAAAAGTTATTTTTCTTTATAGTAAAGCGATTTTTCAAAGTCTTAAAATCTTTTTTCCGTTCTACTAATTGCATGAATTAATGCTATTACAAGCGCCAGAAGAGAACTCTGATATAGACATCATCATTATTGATCATTTAATGGAATGAGGACACCAACCAAGGCCTTGAATCGTAAAGCTCACGTGCATCCCCTAATCTTTTCAAACACTGCCACGTAACTTGTTTGTTTAGTCTTGTTTGGATTAATTTCACTTTAATTTATTTCATTTTATTATTATAATTTTTTTAAATTTTTACTCAAAATATAATACATAATTTAATTTTTTAAATTTTAAAATAATAATAATATTAAAAATAATATTCTAACAATATTTTATTCAACTCATCTTAAACTCTCGCAAACTTTATTGCCTTTTAATTCAATTAACTAATAGGAAATCAGGTTCTCCAATTTATTTATATAATAAGTGAGTAATGGTTGTATCCTCCTTAATTTATATTACTGATTTTGTTACTTTAATGTGCTAGGTAACTTATTAAAAAATTAAGAATACAAACGTAAAGAAAATCTAGAGTTTTAATCTTCATCTTTTGTACTTTTAGATGCTACTTTTAGACACAACCCCTCCCCATAGGAATGGGCAGGGGGCCCGCACCCCGCTAGCCCACCCATGCCCGCCCCACAAGGAGAAATTCTAGCGGGAAGTAGGCTAATCCCAACAAGGCCCGCCCCGCCCCTCGTCCTGCTAGGACATATATTTATATAAATATATATTTATACATATATATATAAATATAAATAAATTGTACATATTTATATATAATTTGTTAGAGTTGTATTTACTTCAATCAATTGAGTCTCACATTACTTAAGTAAGACTATTGTATTGTCTTGATTTCCTATATAAATGTTGGCCTAAGAGGTCAAAGCAATGTAATAAAGTAAATACAACTCTAACAAATTATGATTATATTTACAAATTTTAATTTACAACTTTAATTATGTGAAGATTTGGGTCTTAAAAATTATTTTTAGACCCAAAAATAATTTGAAGTATAATGGATCAAGGGTACTATTAGATTGGGTGGGAGACGGGATGGATGAGATGTCCGATCCTACCTCTCGACACTGAGGCCTCCCAAGGTGGAGTGCGGGGTGCAAACCCTACCTCAGCATGGGCGGGTGCGAGGAATGGTCGACCCTACTCCCGCCTATAAGGGTAACACCCCTACCTCCCCATGTGTTGGTGACTCGTCACGGGCGGCTCACTGGCCCAGAGGTGGCCTGGGTGGCGTAGGGTTCCCCGATTGCCCTTTTTGTCATGGGGAAGGGCTTTTAAAAAAATATATATTTATATTTATATATTTTTGTAGTTTTTATGACTATTAGTTTTTTATTCAAGTAACGCGTGTCAAGCATTGCTTGGTTGGTTAGTATTGGCGTGACTCTTTCTAAATTTTTAAAAGTTTACTACGGATTTCTGACTGCATGGATCAATTTCATCTTTATCAAAATTAAATGAATTAAAAAAATTCAACTAGAAAGTCAAGTAGTAGTTTAGTTTTGTAGCAACAACGTGAATTATTTTTGTATTTAACCTAAATTATTTTGGGTGATGATATTTCAAATAGTATAAACAGTAGAGCACATCATTCACGTCAATTAAATTATATGATTTGATTTGTAATATTTAAATATTTAAATATTTTATTAAGTATGTTTTACACACGAACTTGAGAACAAAATTTTCCCCACACTACATCAACACAATTGATTTTTAAGTTTTTAAATCTTTTAATTTTTTATGATTAATATATGTTTCCCACATTAATAATGCTGCTGTAGTAAGGAGAGGAAACTAAATCTAGTAACATTATTATTAGCTTTTCGGTTAATGAAACATTTGCTATAAATTTTCTCATTTTCCATTCAAAATAAAAGAAATTAAAATAAAATAAAATAAAAACCCTAAAATAACTCAAAAAAATGTGCATGGTAGACACCAAATTGTCTCATTTGCTATAAGGTGCATGGTAGACACCAAATTGTCACCTATTCTTTTTTCCCCACATATGTTCCTTTAGCCACATTTCATTCCAAGTGTATGATTATCCAAAATATATGTACCTTATAATTTCCAAATTTGGATGTGCACATATTTTGCATGTTGTGATTTGTCAGCACTATCTTATCTGTTTTTATCACAAGTGTACGTTTTGAGCGGTGCTTCTCTGTAAATTATTCAAAAAGTAGTTGTACCATAAAGATCTATATAGTCAATTATATGGGTTTAATTATTAATTTTAAAATACCAAGAAATTCATGATAATGATAGTTTTTATTTTATATCTTATAATTTTTAATTATATTAGTTGATACGACAAATATATAAGCCAGCCATGCATACATGCACCAATCAACAAAAGTCACAGCTGCTAATAATCCTAGCTTCTGCCAAAACACTAATTGCTCAATAGAATAATAAATAAATAAATAAATAAACTTACCCATATAATTAAAAAAGTGAAACAAAGAAAGCATAATTGGGCCACAGCTCGAGGGCAGGACTGCAATTAGATGAGAGACTTTAAGTAAATATTATTTTATTTTATTTTTTCATTCTCAGTCAGTAAAAGTAATCATTGCAAAGTTTTCAATACCGTACTGGAAGCCGTACTAGTCATGGCATTGAAATAAAATATCTCGATATCGGTACTATTTTGTATATTGTTTTGAAATAATATTTCGATACCAATACCGTTTCAGTACCAGTACCGTTTCATATACCGTTTCAGAATAATTTATACCTAAATAAATTATATATACAAGCATTAACTGTATTCTAAAATAACAACAAAATAAGTCATAAACTTTATACTTCTCAATACAAGTTTTAAGTTATAACTAACATAAGTTCTTAAGTTTTAAGTTACAATAAATATCATATTTAAAAAAAAAAAAGTTACAACAAATATACTTTTTCAAATACCATCCAAACATGATGCAGAATGTGTAACGGCCGAAATACTTGTTTCGATCGGTACAGGTTGGTACACCTGATATTTAAGACAGTACGAAATAGAGGTATTACTTGTACCGGACTAGTAGCCGGTATGGTACGGTATTAAAAACATTGAATCATTGAATAGGGATCATTTATTTTAAATTTTTCTTATTTTATTCTTTTTAAATTAATTGAATTTTTCTACTTATTATTCATACATCATATATTTAGTAAGAGAAAAAATAAAAATAAAAATATATATGATATATAATGTGAGAATAATAAAAAAAAATGAGAAGAATTTTTTCTTGAAATTCAAGCTTGTGAATTCAATTTTGTCGGGAAAATAATAATAATAATAATAATAGGGTGTGGCTAGTCTCGTCCAAGTTGACCGTCGGGTTTTACTGTTCAGTGTAAAATTTTTATTTTATTTTATTTTATTTTATATATTTTTTTTACATATTTAAATATATTTAAAAAATAAAAAAATACATCAATATATTTAAAATTATTTTCTTAATTATTAAGTAAAATATATATATATTTTAACCAAACAGTCATGGAGTAGAAGGATAAAATAGTATTTCTCATAATAATAATAATTGTATCCAAAAGGTCATGAGAGTCAGTGATGATACCGATGATTCTGCTTTTCCTTCTTTTATCTTTTTTTTGAAAAATATTATTTTAAGTTTTATTATAGTTTATTATTATTAATTTTCTGTATCTTCTATTTGTGTACAGCTAGGGATACATAGACACGACACCAATATGAGATTGATGAAACTGGCCTACATAGTTTATCTCAAAGTATTACAAGGTCAAAAAAACTAAAAACTGATTAAAAAAAAAGTAAGGTTGTCATTTTTTTTAAAAAATAATAAAATTTATTATTAAAAAATTATTATTTTTATATAAATATTTTATTTACTCATTTTTAAAAAAAAATAAAGGCACTCTTTATAAGTATAAATATTATTTCTCTTATATAATAATTAATGATGTTTAAAATTTGGTCGATGTGACACTGAATCTTTTCAAAAAAGAATAAATATAGATAGAAGTTATTGTTTGGAGAAGTCATTTTACATACATGATGTGGCATTATTTAGACCACATACAGAAAAGATAGAAAAAAAAAAGATCTAACGACAGTCACGTAATGAATACACTGCTATAATGACTTCTATGTAAAATTACTCTTCAAAAAATAATAAAGATGATAGTCATGATTTCATATTTTATAATAATAATTCAACTTCGGGCATCCGAAAAGTCATGAGAGTGTTTTCAAAAAAGAGAAAAGTCAAGAGAGTCAGTGATGAGTCATGAGTCATGACCGATGATTCTGCTTTTCCTTCTTTTCTTTTTTATTTTTATTTTTTATATATATATTATTTTAAGTTTTATTATTGTTTCTTGTTATTATTATTTTATATCTTCGATTGCGTACAGCTACGGATATATATAGACACGACACCAATGTGATGTTGATGAAACTGACCTACATAGTTTGTGTCTCAAAGTATTTCAAGGTAAAAAAAAACTAAAAATTAATTAAAAATAGTAAGGCTAGATTGAATTATAAGTTGTGCAAGTGTCATATAATTTTTTTAAAAAATTATGAGATTTATTATTAAAAAATTAATTTTTTTAATATAAATTTTATATTTATTTTTTTTTTAAATAAAGATGTGATATTTATGTATTCTATAATTATAAATATAATTTTTTTTATATAATAATTAATTATGTTTTAAATCTGGTCGATGTGACACTAAATCTTGTAAAAAATAAGAAAGATGAAAGACATGATATCATATTTTAAACAATTATATTTTAATGGAGAGATATTTTTTTACATGGTTAATATGTATGTGGTCGATTACTTTTGAGGAGCCGGCCCTAGTTTTAGAGAGACTCTTCTTCTCTCTACAAATCACCAATAAATCAAAACCTGCGGAGAGGGGATGAGTTTCGTCCCTTCTCCATCTCTTCTAGTTTTCTTTTTTTTTTTTTTTCTTTTTAGTTATTTTTTATGGGCTAAGTATGGCAGAAGATTGATCTATTGTTCTCTGGCATCCGACGACCACCACGCACCCTACCGTAAGTCTCCCAAGACGCCGATCCTTCAGACGGGTGAAGAATTTCTCCCAAAGGCACTGCACTTGAGCCACACTCGCGGTTCAAAGTGGGCGAGTGAAATCCACGCAACACTGCAAAGGATGCTCTTATGATGCCACGCGCGGCTTTTTTGGGTGCAAGGCCACCGGTAACTTTAGACTTGATTGATCGCCATACCTTCAGGGTGGCGCATGGCTCTCACGCGCCATCACAACTACTTTATTTGTCTTTTTTTCTCAAAGGTTGAAAATGTGATTCTATATCTTTCCGAGACGTAATTCATTTTTTCTCATGTATCTTTAATTTATGTTATGTCTTTTGTTTTAGAAAAATAAAAACAAAAAAATACATAGTTTTTGGACTTTTGTCCATAGAGTGTTTCTTAGACTTTTGTTTATAGAATATGTCTTCTACTCCGTCTTAAACTCCGTCTTAAACAAAGCATTGGATTTGTAAATTCTGTCTTGGACAAAGTTGTGTTGTCTTTGTTTATAGAGGATTGCAGTATGGACTAGACCATATCAGTTATAATTATGTATTAGAGAGTTATTAATGTTCTAATTGACTTGTTATGTATGTTTTAGGTCAAAATTATAATGTCTATTATTAATAAATGCAGTATATTTTATTAAAAAAATGCATTTATAATATAGTAGTAATTAATTTCCAGTACTAGTACTACTGCAGAATCGCATGTGAAGTTCGAGCAGCAAAAAGCGAATACAGTTTTAAAATAAAGATAATTATTTACACACACACACATATATATATATATATATATATTTATATCCTCCATCCATAAATTTCAAACTTTCTTGATCACGTCTTGATGACTCCAATTGCATGCATTGGCTTTCGTAGCTCACCCGCCCATCAACAACCCTACCGCTCCGTCTCAAAGTTTCCAGCTTTGGCAATATAATACGTATTGCAAAGGATTAAGAAATAGTATAAATTGACGTGATGCGATTTAATGTGATTAATTAGATTATAAAATTATTTTTATTATAACAGTTGTTCGTATATATTAAGAGATGTACGAGATGACGAGGTGCATTCATTACGTGTCGTATTGGCACCACTGTACGACGTTGCCTTGTTTGGTGGGAAAATTAACCTCATAAGTACTAGTACTTTAGCTAGCAGGGTTTAATAGAGCTTTCGGTTTTTTCTCATAATTATTATTGGATCGTGTTGGCTATGTAGGTTTGGTGGTTCACGTGGAAAACAAGATCGATCGATTGATGACGTTTTTTAGTTTATATTTTTAGAAAAAATTTAATTGTAAGGAATTTTACATATTAATATATGTATTCATTAAATATAATTGATTTGAAAGTAGATTTTATTGAAAATAGTACTAATTTAAATTTAGAATATGAAGATAACATCATTAATACCTAAATTTACTTATACATAGCAAAATTCATATTTTTATATGTTTTATGGTATTTTATATAATTAAGAAATATTATTATTATTAATAGGTAGGGCACCCTAGAAATATGGGAAGGATACAAAAGGAAGGTGGCTCAATAAGGAAAATGATCTATACACAAAACATTCTACAACATATTACACAATAATTTATTAAAAGGAGGGGTATTTTTATAAAACATATTATAAAAGTAACAGTATTTTACAAAAATATCCTTATTTTATAATATCATTGTTTAATATGTTATAGAATGTGTTGTATGTGTATCATGACTCGCTCAACAAACATCATGGCAATTGTTACAATGCAGAAAACAAAAGAAAAAAAAAAAAGAAAAGAAAAATCAAGCCAATAAATTAGTCACATCCCATTTCTTGGTAAAAATGTCAAGAAAAGGCAGCTATATATGATGAAAATTGCAATTGATTCATTGGCTAATTTGATTTGTAAGAGAAAATAGGGAAAATGGGTCCAACATTTCTAGAGTTTTGGTTAATTTGGTTTTATGATGTTAGTTTCCAACATTTTGATATTCAAACTTATTCCATTTTGTATTTCTTAACATATTTTTAGCAATTTTTGTACAATAAAATACATCAGTTTGTAAGTTTGTATATATATTATAAACTAAACATTTGTCTTTCTCCAATATTCTTTCATATTTAAACATTCTTTTTTTAGCTTTTTACAATGCCAAAAGAGTTTTTTTTTTCTTTTTTCTTTAAAAGAATTCTAAAGTCAAAAAAATTGAAAATGAGTTTTTAAAACNTTCTTTAAAAGAATTCTAAAGTCAAAAAAATTGAAAATGAGTTTTTAAAACCAAACCAACCCAAAAGCAATGAGAGTGTTGGACCTATTTTCTTCCTTTTAATACATACCAAAAAGGGGTTGTACGTAATATGTCAAGAGAGAGAGAGAGAACAAAATTAGAAATGGAAATTTCAATCTGATGGATAAAAAGGGGTAAAGAATAAAAAGGTTAAATTTGTTCTACTTTTCTCCACTACATGACAATGTAGCATTAATTGAAATGGTGTTTCTTAATCTACAGCTATTGAATATTGTGTATAGCAGTAGATAATCTGTCAAAATCATGCTATTAATAGATCCCTTTCACATGACTCAATAAGAGGAAGGGAGAAAGTCGGACGTAGCCCAAATCCAATATGGTTTTTAGGCAATATAAGGGATGTGTTTCACACCACCAATTATATAGATGACTTGCAATGAACAAAGGGGCGGCACTAGTTGCCTTGGAGACACTCTAATGCTAAAGTCAGTATAACAATATGAAAGTAAGTGTTTAAATTAATAAAGTATTTGTTACTTCTTGTAAGCTATTTATAGATATTTTTCTTTAGAGTGATAGAATCTAATTTGTCTTGTGAAGACTTTTCCTTTTAGGAGTCTAAGTCTATTTTTTATTAGGAGTTTGAGTCTATCTCATATTAGGAGTCTGAATCTCTTCTTGATTTTATCTCTTAGCTAAAATTGTGAGGTCCCAAATATCATTTCCAGTTACCCCACTAATTTTCTTTGTGCTGGCACATGGAAAATTAAATATTTTTCATTCTTTGCACGTGCCTTTTACCCCGCTAGCTTGTGGGCACCTACTTGCTTTTGTTTTCTCCTACCCCGCTGAGGATCCAAGCTAGTTAGTGCGTGTGGATGTCTTCACTTCCTTTTGGTTAGCTAACAGTTGGTTGCACCGTGAATAAGGCTTAACCCTTGGTGGCTCGACCTTTTGGTTGTCTTGGGAATCTTCAAGTCAACCGTGATGGAGGTAACTTCCAAAAAAAAAAAATACTGATAGTTGTGCTCAGTGATCATTTTTTGTTTTCGGTGGCCTTAGTGGATTTCGCCCTAGGTTGTATTTTTGTTGGTATTTTTCCGTTTTGATGTGGATGTAAGAGTTTATTTATTTGTGTGAATGTTTGCCTGAGAGATTGTTTATTGTTAGCGAAGAATGACTATTTTTGTTTATTGGTTTTTGGTGTGTATTTTTGTGATCGTTTTTGTTTTTATTGATAGTAGTGAATTTTTTGCCCATTGATGTAAAATGTTGTTGGTGTTTGTTGATAGTAACCCGAACTTAAGTGGTCAGGGAGCCCGTTGACTCCCTGAATCCACATTAGGCGGTTTTCGAACTAGTCAATTTGTTCTCGAAGGAAACCTGTGCAAGGTGGTTGTGGAGTTCGGTGGCTCATTCCATAAGGTAACTTGCTAGCGGCGATTGTGGCGTGAGCATAAACACTTGGTGCTTGCTGGTGAAGATCATTACAAGGGTTGTGGGGTTTGCTAACCTCCATGCCCTTTCTAGTTGTACCGCGAATATATAACTTGACTTTTAGTGTCTAATTGTTGAGAGGGATGTGGGGTCTTCTAACCTCCACGCCCGTTTTGGTTGCATCACGAGTATGTAACTCGACTTTCAATGGTTAACTGTTGAGAGGGTTGTGGGGTCTTTTGACTTCCACGCCCTTTTCAGTTGCACTACAAATATGTAATTTGACTTTCAGTGGCTAATTGTTGAAGGGTCGTGGGGTCTACTAACCTCCACGCCCTTTTTTATTGCACCGTGAGTATGTAACTCAACCTTTAGTTGCTAACTATTGAGTGCACCGCAAGTGTGTAACTCAACTTTTGATGGCTCACTGCTGAGTGTACCACAAGTATGTAACTCAACTTTTGGTGGCTAACTGTTGAGTTCACCGTGACTATGTAACTCAACTTTTGGTGGCTGACTGTAGAGTGCACTACGAGTGTGTAACTTGATCTTTGGTGGCTAACTATTGAGAGGGTCATGGGGTCCTCTGATCTCCACGCCCTTTTTGGTTGCACCACGTCCTGAGAAGTTCTCACGAAAAAAAATAGATAAGTGTAATATAAATTACAAGTTTGAAATTTGTAAACCTGAGCCATCCCGCTAAAGTGTGGTGAAGGCTGGCGATACATGGACGATGCCCGCAGGTAGCCATGCCTTGGCACTGGCAGTGACATAACCACATCCACTTTCCACGGAGACCTTAGTTTGGTTGCATGGTGGATATGTCAGTTTTGTTGCTCGCTGAGAGGCGTTGGTCTTGTTGTTCACGAGTTTAATTACTTGCTGAGGGGGCGCGGGTCTTGTTGCTCGCCGAGGGGCGTTGGTCTTGTTGCCCGCTGAGGGGCGCGGGTCTTGTTATGTTGGCCGCGGTGTTGCAGTGAAGTTATGGTTTTGATCTGTTGGGTGCAGCGGTTCTCCAAAAAGTCCGTGGGCACACGGCTCCGATATGCAACAGTTGCCAACATTGTGCGTCCCTGCACATTGCAGATTTTACGTGGGACATGCATGTACGTGCATTTTGGCCGATACCACCAACCATACGGATGACCTGCAACGAATCAAGGGGCGGCACTGGTTGCCCATGGGATACTTCGATGCTAAAGTCAGTATAGTAATATGAGAGTAAGTGTATAAAGTAGTGAAGTAATTAAGTGAAGTATTTGTTACCTCCTGTAGGCTATTTATAGATATTTTTTTCCTTAGAATAATAGAATCTAATTTGTCTTGTGAAACATTTTCTTTTAGGAGCTTGAATTTATCTCTTATCAAGAGTCTGAATCTATCTCTTATCAAGAGTTTGAATCCCTTCTTAACTTTATCTTTCAACTAAAATTATAGAGCCTAAATATCCCTTGCAGGCAAAGATCACTGTTTGATTTTGTCAACAAATCAGATATATAATTCTTTTGATTGCTCGAAAAGCAGTTTTGTCAATTTTCTTTTCTTAGCACCATTTATTAATTTCGATCATTATTACAAAGACTTTCACATTCATGATCATTATGCATCATGCCCATGTGGGTGGGTTGAAAAACTTTTTGGCTTGTCTACCTCCCACAGCTTGTTATGTTTTCCTGCCATCAATCCTTGCCACCGTATTGAAAAAACAGTGGGATCTTGAAATGATTTATAATTTTTAACTTTGTTCTATTTCTCAGCTTAAAAGGCTATATATATTACAAAAAAATATTATAATTGGGTTTACTAACAGAATTTTGATTAACAAAATTACAATATTACTTGCCACGCTCTAACCTACTTTTATCTCATTTTGTAAAATCTGACATTTTTATCATCTTTATTTTTTTAAAAAGATTAATGGGTAATGACACATCATCATAATAGCATGAAAGGGAAATGAAGATAATATGTTATATGGATAAATTCTTCTTAAAAAATATATGACAAATTATGCTAATTAATTCAATAGTAATCTCTTTTAGAAAACAAAAAAAATTATGTATAGTTATTTTTACGGATTCTTTGTGCACTTCACTAATGTAATTGGCTGCGTTATTTTGGCCAATCACATCAACGAAGTATTTCTTCAGCGAAGTGCTCAAGAAATATGTAAAAGTAACTGTATGTAGGGACAGAGTAAAAAAAATTATTTTTTTAATAAAAAGAATCATATATGATTTTTCCCAATTATAGTTCATTTTTGTAAAGATATAAATTTTGGCATTTTGCATCCTAGCACTAGTAGGATGAATTTGAGGTTTATTAAATATTATTTTCATCATAAATAATTATTCTCTTTCAATAAATAATGAAAAATTCATTATTACTTGTTTTCTTGTTATTGGCGGCGTGCGATTATAGGCTTTGCATTTAAAAAAAAAAAAAAAACAATTCGGTATAAATAATAGAAGTTAAAAAAATTATATTAGCGAACCGATTGGTAAACTACACATTCCATATAGTTTTTAATATTATATAGTTAAATTTGGTTTGGTTATTAAGTACACCTAATTGGGACATTCAGCTATAGTACATCCTCGTGTTTCGTGAAAACAAGAAATTGCAAAATTATCATTATCGAAAGAAACACAAAAGAATATAATAACGTATAAAAATAATGGTATATAGCGTAACTATCACACAATATTTTTAAAAAATAATCCGATTTATTATTAAAAGATTAATTTTTTTTAGTAATAATAGATACAGTCATAAAGTTTATAAATACTGTACAATTACTTTAAAAAAAGTGAGCAAATAAGATATTTAAATAAAAAAATTAATTTTTTATTAATATATCTCACTTTTTTTTAAAATGATGCATTTACGCATTCCATGATTGTATTTAATATTATTCTTTTTCTTCATGTGAATTCTGTATTTACTCATTTTTTTCAAAATGATTATACAGCGCTTACGCATTCTATAACTGTAAATATAATTTTTCAATTTAAAAATAAGTACGAAGAGATATAAAAATAAATACATAAATTGACATATTTTTAAATAATATTTTATATCTACTAATTTCTAATAAAAAAAGGTTATAATCTAATGTGTCTCATCAATTTACGTCAGTACGTGATATTTATGAATGAAATTATGAAAAATTTTAAAATAAGATAAAATGTTCTCAACTCATCTCAACTTAAACTTTAGAATGTAAAATTAATGAGAGAAAAATAATTATATAAAGTGAGTTTCACGAAAATTTATCTATTTATATTTGTTTTTTTTTAATAAAAAAGAGGACGGAACCTCCATAAATTTTATTACCCCTCACTTATGGAGAGGAAAATCTTAAAAAACTTAACAAACAAAACAAAACAAAACAAAAGAAGCTTCCCCCCTACCAATA
>QEOT01006674.1:172070-204952 GCA_003123785.1 Pterocarya stenoptera
AAAAAAAAAAAAAAAAATTACTATTCATCATAATTTTAATTTAATTAGAATTGTATTATTAAATTCGATTGGATTGATGGGGCTAATAATTGGAGAGGCATGTGAAATAGGTGGTGGGGAGTGACATGCGGAGACAAGCGTGGAAGGGTTTGGCAGCATATGCAGCAAACAACTCTAGAAGGCGTCGAAAAGCCAACCAATTTATAAATTACAACGAAACAAAAAAACCAAAAAATTACTAAAAAAATCACATCACATGAGCTTTGTCTGTCCTTTTGTTGTGCAGACGAAGACAATAAAAATAAAGGTACCATTCCGTACTTTACCGTAACACCATTTCTCTTTTTAAATAGAAAGCAAAAGAGAGAATGGAATGGAGTGGAGGGCAAAGGCGCATTGCATTTGCATTAGTAGTTCAAAAAGGTGTAAAAAAGTGATGCACAAACTGAATCCATTGGTCATTTCGATTGTGTGGGATACGTGCACGGCATGCCTTCAATTTTTAAAAGAACAATTGAATCCAAATCGGATTTGTTGAAATTCAGCCCATTTCAAAATATTCTTATAAGGAGATCCAGATGTTGTTTGACATCATATCCAATCCAAGTTAAGTTGATGCTAGCCAGGTTGCTCACAAGTTGATCACCTAACCTTTTCATTTATTTGTTATTCCAATTCATGATAAGAAATGCTTTAACTATAAAAAGAGATTTTATAAAAATAAATTTACAAAATAACATTGTTTGATGTGATTACATTAAATTATAAAAACTATTTTTATTGTAAAGTAGATCTAACGTATCATATAGATTTATGTAAGTTTGTAAATTTATTTTTAAAAATTTACTTTGTGACTGTAGCAGTTTTTTCTATGATATACCATTTAGTTCTGTATACTTTCACAATATCCATAATATAGGCCTTTAGAAAATCATAATGATTTATGAAGTAGTTTTGTTGTTTCATGAATATATATATATATATATAATACAATACATTTTTGCAAAGAAAAATTATATACAAAACTATGCACATATTTATGAAAAATATATCACATAATATTTTGTGAAAAGTCTAATCTTAAAAAAATTACACATTATAAGTTCTCTTGACAGCCTAAAGCAAAAATGGTAAATAAATGGGAGTATGAAGTAAGTGTTTTGTTTTCGAGTAATGCTACGTACATTTTTAGTATGTGCAGGTCTTGCATACGCATTTTGAAAAAAAGTAGAACTCACTATTAAAAAATAATTTTTACATGTGGATATCAGATTTAACCACTTTTTTTAAAAGGGGATGCACAAGACTTGCACACCTTAAAATTGTAAATATCATTTCTGTTTATTTCCTTTTTTTGTATAGAGAAAAGTGAGATTGTGTTTTAGGTGGGCTTTGGTAAATGAGTAATATTACATATAGTCATAAGTTATGTAAGTATCATATTCATTTTAAAAAAGAGTGAAGTCTATTATTTAAAAATTAATTTTTTTATATGGATTTTATATTTATTCACCTCTTCAAAAAGAATATATGATACTTGTATATTTTATGACTACAAATATCATTTTTTTTATAAATGTTGCGTGCATGATATGGCTTCTCATCCCTCGGGGAGAAAAAAAAAGAAATAATCTTGGTAGAAACCACTGTTTGGGAGAAACCATTACATACATTACATGTCCTCATCAAATTTAAAGTTAAAGTCAAGTGATGAGAGAGAGAGTTGCAAAGAGATGAGAGAGAGCAAGTTGTGAGAAGAGAGAGAGATGGAGAAACGGACGATGAGAGAGAGAGAGTTGCGAGTGATGAGAGAGAGAGAGTGAGTTGCGAGTGATGAGATAGAGCGAGAGTGATAAGAGAGAAAGCGAGAGTGAGGAGAGAGAGAGCGGCGAGAGAGAGAGAGAGTGATGAAAGAAAGAGAGAGTTGAGAGAGAGAGATAAAGTGATGAGAGAGAGAGAGGGCAATAGAGAGTGATGAGAGAGAAAGAACAAGTTAGAAAGACGAGAGCAGCGAGGATGAGAGAGAAAAAAAGAGGAGAAGAAGCTACGTAGTGAGTGTAAAATGTGCACCACTACAATAACTTCCGTATGAAAAAAAAAAGGATGGCCTGTTGTTATCCATCTGACATCCTTACCTACTAGCTTTCACAATTAATTTCTTCATTTCATTTATTCGAAGATCCGATTTTCCTTGCTCTTATCTATATCTCTTGCAATTAATGCAATTTGCTGAACAACATTTGGGCTGAAAATGAAAATGTTGGATTCTTATTCCCCATAATTTAGTTTTGGAGACTCCAATTGACAATCTCTTATTAGAAGAATAAGAATCTTGGATCTACACTTTTGTAATTTAATTATTTTATGTAATTCAAAGGGATATGATAGCTTCGTTTGGATATTTAGAATATTTTACTGTAAATAATAATGAAATAATTTAAACTAAGATTTTTTTATTATGTTTTGATTAAAGAAAGATAAAAAATTTAATAAAAATATTATAAAGTTAAAATTGTTTGAATATAATTTTGTTTTAAAACTTGTAAAAGTTATATTATTTTTGTATTTGATTTAAAAATTTTAATAATTAGATAAAAAAATTTAAAAATTTGAATATAAAAATATTTTTAAGCGAAAGGTTGTGTAAGTGATATTTAAAAAATAAATATCTAAAAATATTTGAGAATACTTTGTTCCCAAACTAATCGGCCTATTGGGTTTTAATTTCTTAAGCATTCATTTGGATTCAGAGAGTGTTTTATTTTATTTTATAATTTTTTTAAATTTTTTTATAAAATATAATAAATAATTTAATTTTTTTAAATATCAATTCAATTTTCTTAAATTTAAAAATAATATTTTAACAATATTATATACCGCTGGACCTAAATGCCAAAAAGGATATAAATAAATTGACCTAAGAACAGGATAATTGAGGTGAGACTTTTAACTTGTAATGTGTCCAGGACATGCACCCTTTTATGTGTCAGAAAGCAGTGCAATTTGTCCCAACGGAATATCCATTTCCAACCACGCAAAAATTCCCCCCCCCCCCCCCCAAAAAAAAAAAAAAAAAAAAGCAGCTACCACATCATTGATGCCCCTCAAATTCAATCTGTTTTTGTAACCAAGAAATAAATTCTCAACAATAATGACATGTGCTTCTGCCGCCCACAGTCATGCTGTACAATTTATTGTGGTCTCTTCACGATCATTTGGCTTGCTTGCTTACTCGAGTGGTACACACTACTCTAAAATCTTATCATCCGGATGAGGATGAGGAAGAAGATTGATCATCATGGGTTGGTGAGTATGAGCATTAATTATGACCAAAATAGGCAAAAGAAATGAACAAATAAATCTTGATGAACAGACTGAGGATCTCTTCAAAAATAATCTCAAGATAACAAACAACAGTACACCCGCCAATCTCACCGCTTTTAGTGGAGATTTTACCGCTACAGGAGGTGGTTCTATTATTCGCAATTTTTTACCAACAACTTATTTCTATATTTTAAGATGGAGTCCTCTTTGTAAGACTTGAGTGAAGATCAAGAAATTAGTTGTAAAAATTAGTTTTTTTTTATCCACTACTTTACACTGTTGTTATTTTTCTGGGATGTTTGTTGGAGAACTCCAACCCCTCCTCTTGTATCATCTTTTCTAATAATATATACTTGCTTGCTTGGAAAAAAAAATCCTTTGATTATTGTTCATCATAAATAGCATCAGTTCCCATCTCATTCTGGGCACTTGTTTTGGGGGGGGGGGGGATTGGCTTTTAACTCCATTCTGGATGCTGCTTGACAGAATTTGATACTTTTTTTTAGCCTTACTAGAATCATATATTGATATATATGGGGTTTAGGCTCTTATTTATTTCTCAATTACTACTCATTTTGGCATTTTAAAAGAAAAAGATAACGCTTTCTTTCAAGTGTACAAAAGGAGTTTCCCCTTTATTATTATTGATCTGCAAGTGTATGCATTTATAGATAGATACTAAACGTAAAACCAGTTGCCAACTTGCCAAGCAGTAGTAGTACATGACTTTAAAGCATAAAGACAATCAAAGAAAATGAATACCTCTTTGAGTGGGGGTGTGGTGCTGTGCTGTTTGTTTAATGGAAGGGTGTCTTTTCCTGCAAGTGGATTCTGATGTACACCGATCCTTCTTTTGTTTTATTAATTCTTTATGTGCACAAGCAGATCCTGTCATTTTCTTTTGCATGCTTGCTTTTAAGTATCATTATCTATATATACATATATATATATATATATACCTCTATACATTTGAAAAGATAGAAGTGCTTTGATTTGCCATTGTATCATCCCCACTCCAGTTTTTTGATGTTTGTGCTCCAGCTAGAGAAAAGAAAAGGCATTAAAATTGCGAAGGTAGAAAGATTTTTTATAACCATTTCATGATCAGAAGATAAGAGGAATTATTGTTTACAAAGTTGTTCCTTGTAAGTTTGTAACTACACCAATCCCAAAGTACACATGAGTTCGAACCATGATCAAGACCGTACGTCCTTGATAATCAAATGGAAAATATCGAGATAAGTCAATTAAAGATCGATTGAACTTGATAGTCTAATGTAAACTGAGATATAGATGATACTGACAATATTAAATACAGTAAAGTACGTCCACATGCTACGTGTCTATGGCTGTCTGGAGTTGACCCATCCATTTCGGCCTTAATTTATCTAATAAAATTAGTTTTAAAGGAGATGATTGCTTATTCCTTATAAATATATATGTTCAAAATCTTATCCATAGATAATGTATGATTATTTCTCAACATCCTCCCTTACGTATATGTTAGTATTTTTTTTTTATTCTTGTCACAGGATAATTATTAGTATGAGTTTTCATTCGTCTTGTGACAGACTCTGTTACCATGAAGAAATTTATAGACTTAACTCATCTCATAAAATTGGTTCTAAAAGAGAAGATTGTTCATTTATTATAAAAATACCTAAGATCTTATCCATTATTTCTCAAACACAATGAGCATCTATGTTTGAGACGGGAGTCTTTTTTGGTTTTCCCTGAGCATCTATATATAGCTTCACAAAACGGGATAATGACGGGTCTTTCTCAACTATCTTCAATTCATTCAAACTGAGAGTGAAAGAGATAGGGTATGGGAATGCTTCATGTGCTGATCAGTCAAAATTGGCTCATGATATGATGAGATTTTGTACTCAGCAGTTTGCAAGAGCATGGAACTCATGACTCATCTGGCAAGATCTTGACTGAACAACTTGGACTTTGGCCTTGCTGATGGATTAATATTTTCTCAGGAAAGCTGTTGAGATGGCGTTGGGTATCACTAATGACAGACAATCTTCAGCCAGTCTGGATGACATGAATATCAAAGTCATGTTTATTAATCTACTTAAAAGCTATACAATATATATATATATATGAGTTCTGTCCATAGCATATATAATTAGATAGTTATAAGATCAGTCTGCATCATGAAGGAATAAAAACAAATAGATGGGTTGTTTGTGGGGGTCACGTTGCATGGTAATTAATTAATGGCGTTTTGTAGGAGTGGCTTAGTCATTGGCATTTGACATTTGTTTCTATCTACCGGCGGAATGGAATCAGTGAGTGTAGAATAAGAGATCGGAAACAAAAGAGAACCTGCAGCTTTTGGAAGACGAATCTGTAACACTTGTTGTAGTAGGCATGTGCAACTTGGCCATTCTATCTATATATATATATATCTCATGGAATCTTTGCAAATTATAATTTTGTAGATTTCAGGTGTTTAGGACAGCCACAACCCTTCATTTAAATAATCAAACATATAATTAACGCTGCAATGATTGTTATTTTCAATAAATATATAAAGATCTATTCTACTTTCATCCTATTTTTATCGTTTGGATTTACAGATGAGTTGAGATAAGTTGAGATGGTTTTAGATGAGTTGAATAAAATATTATTAAAATATTATTTTTAATATTATTATTATTTTGAGATTTGAAAAAATTGAATTGTTTATTAATATTTTGTATGAAAATTTGAAAAAATTGTAATGATGAAATGAGATGAGTTGAGGTGAATTTCAAATCCAAACAAGGCTGCACGTGATATTATCTTTCAATTTTTGAATTTGAAATCACGTATTTCAAACAAGCTCTTTGCTCTTTAAACAATTTGCTTGGCAGAAACCTATTGTCCGATTGTTGTCTTGCTCATGTTCATAATATATTCTTCAAACCGTAATCCCAATTTGCTTGGCAGAAACTTAGGTGGGAGCAGCCACGCCCAATTTTTAAAAGGAAAAGGCTGCAAGGAGAAAAGGAAATTGGGCCCCTGACATTGTCGATGAGGTCCATTTAATTGATTATGCTGCTGCAGACTGCAGTACATATCGTATGCTGTAGTTAAGAGTACTACTTTCGAACACTTGGGCCGCAAGATGAAGTGAACAGAAATTCCATGGCTCATAGCTCACAAACATGTCCTCAATTTTCGAGTCCAAATACTATTTCCCTAATTTTCAATGAAGCTTTAGGGTGGGGAAAAAGAATAGCAATTTTACTGAAATTGCTTCCCAAAATTAATAGAATATAGATGACTCTCACTTCATCTTGACAATTTTGCTGCAAAACCGATGATACGTGACATCCTAAGACTCTAACATCTTACAATACTCAAACACCCCCATTCTAACTCTAGTAATTTGACACACTATTAACTGAACACAATTTTTTATTGGAACACAGCCTTTGGCGTGTGATTAATCTTATTTTGCTTTTATATTCTAACACACTTACACTTTTATTCAATCCGTCACATATATGATACAATGTATCTCTCTTTCTCTACTACACAACCCGTATATTTAAGCTTTCTTTTCCTTCTCTACAACACTAACGCTACAGCCAAAGCACGGCTGCACAAACCATAGTTGCCGGTTGATTTTTTCTGAAAGTAGTCTCCATCAATAATACTAGATTTATAGATCCGAGTATGTTAATCTAAACATGTACTGATGTACATTATTATTATTTACTTGCAAGAACAACTCTTTTTTATTTCCTTTCATCTTCATTGTTAATGTTCTAGATCCATGAATTTAAAAGTTTATGAATCATCATGTTACAATTTATCTTGAGCATGAGCCGTTGATGAGCCACAAGCATACATGCTCTCTATATTTTTCTTTCTATGAAGCATATGAGCTGGACATTAAGAGTGGAAAACTAATATGAGATCAAATTGTAACAAACAAAATCTCATAATAATAGATTTGTTGACAAAATGGAAGTGCTTGCATTAAACCAGCCACTTAGGCCCACTTACCCTCTTCTTAGTGCTCTAGTGATTTTATTTGCAAGAGACTCGCATATTTTTTTTGTTGACTTATTAATAGTACTACAAACTATACCAAAAAAAAAAAAAAATCTAACTACTTTATATCATCACTTATTAGGTACTTTTCAGATTTATTCTTGATCTATAATTTTTTTTTAAAGTATAGAAAAATATGAATAAATCGAGAACAATTGATTCTTTTTTTAAAAAGAAAGATGTGGACAATTTGAAGAATACACGTTCAAGGAGTTCTGTAACAACGGAATGTGATACTTCTATCATTGATGAGTGGCCCTTTAAAACTTCAAGAATTCAACCAAAATATATAGATGCTACCTTTTTGGAATGTGATTCAGGATTACGTCCACACATATGAGAATTTCCTATTAACCTATAAGATGAGATTCGACGTGCCTATCTTAAAGCTAGTTCATACCAACCTAAAATTTTAGAATATCCATTTTCAGGAATAAGCAATCAGTGTTGTCAATTTCAATTTTCTTGGTTTCAAAAATATTTAAATTGGTTAGAGTACTCACCATCAAAGAATGTTATATTTTGTTTTCCATACTATGTTTATACTAAGAAATTAATGGGCTATCCAGGTTTAGATGCATTTACTAATAAAAATTTTGACAATTAAAAAAAATGAATGATAGAATGAATTGTCCTTTAATAGGACATGTGGGGAGAGATCCAAATTCACCACATAAAATGCTATGAAATATTGTAAGGATATAATGAATCAGTCAAGACATATTGACAAGTAGTCGAAAAACAAGTATAACAAGAGATGAAGAATAATCAGTTGTAGTTCAAAACTTTGATAGATAGTGTTCGATGGCTTATGTTCCAAACTTATGCCTTTAGAAGTCATGATGAAAGCTCTGACTCAAAAAAATCAAAGTAACTTTATTGAATTGATAAAATTTCTAGCAAGTTATAATGATCAAGTTGATAGATTTGTCATGAAAAATATTTCACAAAATGTCAAATATACATCACCCAAAATTTAAAAGGAAATTTTGTATATATTTATAAATAAAGCGTGAAATGTGATTTATGAAAAAATAGGGGATGTCAAATTTTGTATTCTCGTTGACAAAACTCGAGATGAGTCCAAAAGAGAACAAATGACTATTATTTTGAGGTTTGTTGATAAAGATGATTTTATTAGAGAGTAATTTTTTCATATTGTCAAAAATACTATGACACTAACTCTAAAAAATGAGATACGTGTTCTTCTTTCTCGTTTTAACTTTTAAATTGAGAATATTAGAAATCAGGGATATGGAGGAAGTAATATGCGTGGTGAATGGAATGGATTACAAGCTGTATTTCTTAAAGCTTGTCCCTATGCACATTATGTACATTGTTGGGCTCATAAACTACAATTAGCTTTAGTCCTAGCCTTTAGAGAAGCCAAACATGTTCATCAATTCTTTGTCCATTTAACATCCATTATCAATAGAGAATACCTTCCCACCTGTTAGGCTGTACAACCTAAAAAAAAGCCCTCCGATGATAGCTTGCCACATAAGTCGTTTAATCTACATCTTTTGCATTTGCCAACAGCTAATAAAAAAATCACAAGCTCTGTAATCTTTCTCCTGTGCCCGGCGGACTCACAAAAAAAAGAAACATACTACTAAAGGGGAAAATCTTTCCATTTACAACGGCGGTAACATCTTCAACAAATTCATCCATAGCTGCATAATCGAACGACCCAAAACATTATTAATCCACAAAAATAAAATCCAAGTGAAAAAGATAGAAAAGATGAAGAAATCCCCCCGTGTCGAATCCCTTAGTTTCGGCTTATTTTGGCTTACTGGTTTCATGCAACAGTCTTATTTTGGCTTATAGGGAGGGGCTTTAACAATTTGTGGTTATTGGTCTACATTTAGTCGTATCCATGCAATCTGGCAAAATGTTATCCACATAAGTTGTTTAGTTTACATCTCTTGCTCTTTGTGACGGTGATTGCTCTGATTGTGTTTTACACCGACCACTTTGTTACTTTTAACTCGTTTTCCTGCTAGTTTCTCTCCTCCACCATCGGCTTATTTACCTGGCTTTATGGGTCCAAACTTAAAATGTTCCAAGATCTGTTTTTGCTATCAATTCTTATGTCTCTATTGTAATACTTCATCAGTCCCAAGTTTCAGTTTTTGGCTGCATTAGAGTTGATTAAAGTTTTTTCATTGAGTCATTGGAGTTTCTATGAGATATATATTCTTTCCCTAAAGGTCCTTTTTAATCAGGCTTTTGTTGGCAGCTGATTATGTTCTGTGTCTGGTTCTCTTTTTCATTTTTGTGGTTCCTTTGGTTTTCGGCAAAGGGGAAAAGGGAAAGAAGGATTTTATTTCAGATGAATTTTAATTAGATGTGGTCTTCTGTAGTGTTTATTTAGACAGATTTCCTACATGTCTATATAAGTGAGGGGCTGTTATTTGGACAATTTTTGATGGGTTGTTCTGAAGAGGCTTTGTTATCAACATTGTTGTTGGTTCTTCTAAATGTAATGATGAATTACAATCTGCTCAAGTTGCTGAAATTGAAAGTTTTATCGATTCCAATGAGATTGAGACCGGAAAAAAGGGGCAAATTAAAATGGTACGCTACAACGAGCTAGAGATACTAGATGAGGATCTCATTTTCAATCTATTTGAAGCTTGATGAGAATGTTGGGTGCTACTTGCTCAGTATCAATACTATCTCAAATAAGGGATCAAATTATTCTTAACATGATGATGCTAAAGAGGCCTACGTGCTATTAACATCTTGTGAATTTATTCTGATATTACATATGTTGAAAAAAATCATAGAAATCACTAATGCACTTTGTCGATCTTTGCAACAAAATTTCCAAGACATTGTGAAGACCATGGGCCTAGTTTCAATCATAAAAGTACTCATTCAAAAGCTAAGAGATGATGGATGAGAGTCTTTGCTTACTGATGTTAAATCATTTTTTGAAAAATATAAAATTGATATTCCAAATATGAATGATCATTATACTAGAGCTCGAGACAAATCTTGTAATCAAGTTGACAAGTCATTGACAACAATGAAATATCATTTTAGGATTCATATATTTACTACTATAATAGACTTCCAGTTGCAAAAATTGAACAATAGATTTAATGACCATATAATGTAAATTCTCATTCTTAGTGGTGCTTTAAACTCTAAAGGTGTATACAAATAATCTAAGATTGGTGATATATGCGAATTGCTTGAGAAATTTTATCCATAGGATTTTGCTAAGCTAGAAAGATTTCTTTTGAGAATTCAGTTGCAGCATTATGAGCATTGACGCATCTAGATTTTTAAAATATGTCTATATTATCTTAAGCTATACATAGGACTAATAATTTTAGAAAAGTCAAAGATTTATTATTTTATTAACAGGTTACTTTATCTAGTATTTACTCTTCTTGTTTCAACTGCTACTACTAAGTGAGCATTTTTTGTCATAAAACTTATAAAAACTCAATTGCGTACTTGAATGGAAGATGAGTTTCTTGCAGATCATTTGCTAATTTATATTGAAAAAGAAATTGTCAAGAATTTCACTTTAGAGATGATAATAGACAAATTTTATTCCATGAAAGATCGTTGTCAAAATTAATTTGAAGAAAAAATCCTAAGTTGATATTTCAGTTTCTTTTCTTTTTGTAAAGGTTTCTAGCAAACTACAAAAATCTTAAGAAAAATTATCTTATAAGATAATTTATAGACATGTATTTTTTTGTATGCAATTTTATAACATATGATTATTGTTTTTTATATAGTCACATGAAAAAAACACATATTACTTATACTGACACATACCACACACTTTGTCAATCTTCCCCCCCCCCCAACAAAAAAACCAAATCCTAGTTCCGCCCCTAATCCTCGAATTAGCAATTTTAAAAGTTAAAGTTTGGCTAATATGTTATTTTTTGACTAATCACTCAAAACTTGAACTCCACATTGAATTAACCATCTCATTCTTTATAATAGTAAAATTATTTTTTAAATCTATTTTTAATGTATTTTTTTATTTTTTAAATTACTTTTTTATTTTTATTTTTATTTTCATAATGTCCAACAAGCTCCTCCAACAATCATTTTTATTTTCATTTTCATAATCCATCATTTTATACAATTATATAAAATTGATATAGAATTATATTACCTCACTACAGTAGCAAGTCATCTTTGTCTTAGGCTTTACAGTAGCTCATGGACTAGATGGCTTTGGTTTGGCTAATCCAATGTAATGCAATTTACGATGACATTAGCTAAATTAAGAGCTCAAGTAGCAGTTGGCTAATCCAATGAAGATGCTCTAAGCCCTCTATCAAGCCAAAAAAGATCGATCTCTTAAACAAATAAGCTAAACACTAGGGACGAGGTAAAGAAAGGTGCGGCTACTATGCCGCTCTAACTTTACCGCTGGGTGTAAAAATTTTTTTTTCCTTTTTTCTTTTCACTTTTTTTTTAACACATTTAAAGATTTTTAAAAAATAAAAAAAAATCTCAATACACTTAAAATCACTTCCATAATTACTAACCAAAAAAATAAAAAAAAAATTTTTGTTTTTGGGCAAGTGGTCAAATAGAGTAGTACAAATGAGAGGGAAAAGTAGTGTTTTCCTTGAAAGAAAACAGACAATAGTGAAAACAGTCCAACCACAAATATGCATATTTCGGTAATTCTATGCTGCTTCAGAAGGGACCTGTGCTGGCTAAAAACTGCAGGACTAGCGAGTAATCATCATATATGCTTTTGATTCAGTAATTAAAATGTGGTAACACTACATTTCTAACTTCTCAAGCACAAGTTAAGAGAAAAATGCATGAGCTTATATATTTAAATTTTAATCAACCACCAATATAATAAATTTCAGTACTTCCCCAAGTTAAAAACATCAAAGTCACTCCACAATACGTTGAAAATCCAAGGACTATCATCTCTATTGATAGCATCCAGATCAAAGGAAGAATAGCACTATGGCAAAAATGGAAGAAGGTCAAGTAGTATTTCCTACCCATCTCTTCTAGTTAAGACTGATGCCCAGCCCCATGACCATTTACATACTACCACATAAGCCATCCCAATGGAGGATTGGAAAAACCACCCCTAAACAGTTCTTTTTCTGTTTTTCATTTTTTGGATAAGATCCCCTGCAAGCTTCCTAGTATTCACATTCTTCAATGGGATACAAGTGCCATATTTACATCCAATAGTAACAACCACTAGTTGTGTTGATCGTCACCTCTGATGTTCAAAGCTATATAATCCCACCCAGAACACTTTTTAAATCAGATTTTTGTTCTTCTGTAAGCCTTGAAGGGTACTTGACGTCAAATTTAATCTTCAAATTTCCCTTCCTCCGAGGTTCTTTTGAGATAGGCATTCCCTCATTTGGGAAAATGACCTCTGCTCCAGGTTTGATGATATCTGTCAGGGGGATCATGAGATTCCTTCCGTCGAGGGTAGTCAAGTCAAGGGTCTTCCCCGTGAGGGCCTCCAGAAGTGTTATCTCTTGGTTTACTACCAGATCATTACCATCTCTCTTAAAAAGAGCATGCGGCTTCTCGTCTACCACAAAAACCACATCTGCAGGAATGAAACCAGGCTCCTGGTTACCCTTCTCGGGGAATGTTATCTTGGTACCCTTCTTCCAACCAGGTTTGATCTCAATAGTCAATATCTCCTCCATAGTCCGAAACTTACTGCAAGGGAATTGCTCATGCCATCAAGTTGAGGTAAACAACGTAACAACGTTAAAGCAAAACATTAATTCAGAGTTAACAGAAAGAATGCATACATTACAGTAGATTATCGATGCAGGCCAATGCCACCATGGCAATCATAAAAAAGAACATCACTTCCCCTTTTTGAATTTACTACATAAACCTTAATTTATCTATATGCAGTTTTTAAAATGATGTGCAGATCTTTAAACTTGTCTAGAAAAGACCTACTTGTCTTAACAGGATGGACCAAGATAATAGACTCATGCCCAGACTTTTAGATTTATGGTTTTGTAGGGCTTCAATAACAAACCAAAGAGAACCAAAGCAGAGGGATAGGAAAGAGGTGAAAAAGAACATAATTTTTTGGTGCTTAATACACCTGAGGGGGATGTAAGATGAGTTCAATCAATTATAATCATCCCCAATATTGTCAGAGTGCACTTGATAAAAGCACTATTCCTTAGTTCATATATAAAAGAAAGCTGAAAACGACAATTTTGTTTGCACCAGCCAGGAAACAAGCAGTATTCCTATTGAATAAGAGAACTTTTCTATTTCTTTTGTCTCTCTTTGTTTTTAAAATACTATCAGAGTGTTATAGGGAATGCACTACCCAAAAAGGAGACCATATATGTCCAATCTGAGTAATCTCCCTAAGCTTAAAATAAGATCCCACTTGGTGAACTTTTCTCCTATTCATCTTACAAGGCTGACCAGTCTTCACTCTTTTATGGATGATGCTGCCTCTAACTACAGTAAATGTGGAACACCTCCATCTAGCGCCCCCCCCCCCCGGCCCCCCGCGGTGGCCTCGGGGCGGGGGCCCATGGCAACATGTTCCATTCATCTTCAAGGCTGACTAGTCTTCACTCTTTTATGGATGATGCTGCCTCTAACTACAATACATGTGGAACACTTCCATCTAACTCCCCATGGCAACATGTTCCAGCGTATCTGTATTGTTGCAGACCATATAGCATTAGCATCAATATTTAAGACTGGGATTTTTAACTACAACCACAAAAGGAAATATGCTCCAAACACGTTATTTGATAATGTATGTAAACAGAGAAACCCACTGGCTTTGATTCCCTAGACAAAACACAATTCGGATATCATTTTTTAGCAAGAACAAAGCACGAGTTCAATGGAATTTACATGTAGGGGTTTTCTTTATTCTATAACTCATCAAAGGACTAAATGATGGAGTTGAAAAGCAGTTTCTTGGATTCACTTGATGCATGACATTGCTCTCTCTCTCTCTCTCTCTCTCTCTCTCTCTCTCTCTGTCTCTGTCTCTATCTATCTATCTATATTATATATATACATATCTCCCCCCATTCATTTTTTAAAATAAGTAATCAATAAGTTTTATTAATTGAAAACAATAGGCGTAATCCAACTATACGGGACATATACAAGAGAAACATCCATCTAGGATTTACAACAGATACAAGAAAGTCTTGGAAGCTTAGTCCATTAAAATTTGTTGTGGCTGCCCAAAGGTACAGGGTGTTGAAAAAGAAAACTTCAAGTTCATCCATTGTTTGCTTGTGATTTTCAAAGCTTCTATCATTCCTCTCCCTCCAAATGCACCACAATAAAAATGTGGGAGCAATCTTCCATATTGTTGCCACTTGTGGACAACCTTGTAGACCCCTCCAAGTAGCTAGAAACTTCACCAATCTTCTAGGCACCATCCATGCTAATCTCCTCTAACAAAGAAGTTGTTCCATAAGTTCCTCGCTACCTCACAATGATGTAACAAGTGATCTACCACTTCCCCATTCTTCTTGCACATGCAACACAAAGTGCTGGAAGAGTGCTGGAAGATAGAAATGTCTTGGGTTTGGCCTTGCGTGACTACAAATTGAATGTCCAGCTTGAGGCTGCACTACACAGATACTATGTATGTACTTCATAACCATGTCCCCAATCTTGCCCCCAAACCCATTGAGGACCAATAACAAAATAGAATCTCATCTGGTCAAAGAGTCGAGTGTACACATCCTTACCTTACTGATTCTTAAAACTGCTTGTTGCCATAAAGTTACTAGATTTCATAACAATCCATTGAGGCCTAATCTTCATTCTTATAATAAAAAAAAATTTAACCTCATGGGAACCCTTCAAATCCATTACTTCGACTTCCTTAACTATGCCACTTTATTTATTTATTTTGGTGAAAGTAACTATGCTGCATCCATGATTGTTCGGGACAGGTCCAGATGTATACATTAATATACCCTATAACATCTTTTAACATTTGTAATGAAACACTTTCACAAGAAAACCAAGCGGCCATTGGAAGAAAGCTGCAATATCTAAAGTTCTAAACAGAGTTCAATGATCTCGCCAACCATGTTGGGGAGAATTGAGGCTAGACAATTTCAAGAATGGAAAGGATCCAAGCTATTCTGCGAATGAAATATACGGAATGTTACTGGCCAAATCATAAATGGCACTAAAAATGTGTAAAAGCTAGCAATATGTCAAGAACCAGAAATAAACCACTAAACAATATTGCCAAGCCATTATTGAAACCAGCGTAGCTAAGAAAATTTCTGCCAGCTTATACAAGATTAAAAATTACTAATTAAAAGCAAAATATGCAATGCTCAACAGCCTGTAATCTACTCAAATCAATTAATTTGATTAAAAAATTTATTCATAACCAATAAAGAGAAATATAGGCAACATCAAGGTACACATGGAGTATTCCTCGAGTACACCTATCAAGAGAGGGGAAAGAGCTCGGAAAACTCCTGAATGCACCTAGTGAGATAATGCTCATCATAGTTTTTTTAATAAGTAGATAACGCTCATCATAGTTGCTGACAGGAACACATGTTGCATAGGAAAAGAAACTAGAAGTTCTATGCCAAGTCAACAGGCTGATTAGGGAGCACAGGCAACCACCTAGACAACTGGCACCAATAGAATAAGAAATCAACGACATAACCTTTGCCACAACTGTCATTCACAACCTAAATTCGACCATGCGGTATAATCAACTCGAAAATCTATCCTCACATCCTAAAATAAGCAATTATTGAAACGAAAGAGAAGTTTCCATCCCAAAATCCATTCCACTCCGGGAAACCGTGCACACTTCTAATACTGCACATAATCTGTCAACCTCAACTCTAACAGATTCCGAGTATTCGTTTCAAAATAAGGAAAGTACTTTGCTGCAAGTTCCATACAACTGACATAGCATGGAAAAAAAAAAAAAAACTACCATCACGTTTTAGACGGTTCAACATGCACAGGTTCCTAATGCTTTTAGGTAATAAAGAAACTAACATTGTGAGATAAATTGAATTGCAATGCCTAGTGACTATAGTGCCAAAAAGGGTTTGCAGGACCATTATTATTATATAATCGTTATCTGGGGCCTATAAGTAAAGATAAAAAAAATGAACTTTATTATAATTTTGTGTACCCAGAGGAGTCATAGACGTTCCTGGAGATCCTCATCTTCTTCTTAGCACCTTTGTAGAGCTCCTCCAAGCTACAGGGCAACGCGTTTTCCAGCGGCGCGGCCTTCCTAGAAAACCCGGTACCTGACCCACCACCAGGCGTTCTGAAGAACCCGTCTCTACCAAACCCCTTAGCTGCTGCTCCACCACCACCGCCGCCGCCACTACCATTACTCTCGGATCCGAAAATCTCGGCGTAGATGTCATCGGCGTCCCGGGGGTTGAACCGGAAGGAGGTGGGATGCTGGCGGTTGTTATTGTAGTATTGATGGTGAAGATTATGGGGGACCCCGCTGGCGGCACGAGAAGAGGAGGAGGAGGGGGGTGGGGGGAATTGGCCGGACTTGAGGGCCTCCTCTCCGTAGAGATCGTAGATCTGGCGCTTCTGGGGATCACTGAGAACGTCGTAAGCTTCGGAAATTTGCTTGAACTTGGCCTCGGCCTCGACATAATTGACGGGGTTCTTGTCAGGGTGCCATATCATGGCGAGCCTCTTGTACGCCTTCTTCAAATCATCATCGCTCGCGTTCCTGTTCACTTTCAGAATGTTGTAGTAATCCACCCCCATCTATCTCTATATTTCTGTGCGGCAATGGAGGAAATGGTCGGAGAAGGGGAAGATGGAGTACAGGAAAGAAATCCGACGGTTGTGTAGTGGGAGCAATTTCGTTTTCTTCAATAAAGGAGGGAATTGTGTTGGTGACGATGATTCGGTCCCGGAAATATATTTAGATATATATATATATATATATATGTATATATATATATATTTATATAAAAAACTATCATGTCGAGCATCAATCAATCAGCCTACCTCATCTCATTCATCAACGTGGTGCAAACTACTAGGGGAAGCACCCCACCCCAGCAGGGGCGGTGTTGATTTTGGGCCACAATTTTAGGCCCTGCCCCAGCGGGCCTCTGGTCCAATCAAATATGTTTTCGTAGTTTACACACAAGAAAGGCACGTGATTCTAATATTTAAGGATGCATATTTTCTAGTCAAACAAAAATATCATGTAGTGAGTGAGATGATACTTTTTTTATTTTAGATAAAAATTTAAAATATTATTTTTTAATATTATTATTATTTTGAGATATGAAAAAGTTGAGTTGTGATTTGAAAAAGTTGAATTGTTTTTCATATTTTATATGAAGATTTGAAAAATTTGTAATAATGAGATAATATAAGAATTTTGTGTTTTATTTTAGTATTCAAACCTAACCTAAAACATCTTCAAACTCATCTCTCGGGACCTCCCCTTCTTGTATTAGGCCTCGTTTGTTTTCACAACTCTTATCAGTTTATCTCATCTTATCAAATTATTACAATTTTTTCAAATTCTCATACAAAATAAAATAAATAATTCAATTTTTTTAAATCTTAAAATAAAAATAATATTAAAAAATATATATTTTAACAATATTTTATTTAATTTTAAACTTTAATATCAACTCATTTCATCTCATCTGCAAAAACAAACGAGACAGTATAGGATTCATTAAGTCAGATTCATCTGCATGAGATCTTCTCTAATGTGAACTTATAGTAGATATTAGAGAAGAGTTCCGCTTTAGAGCGGTACAGTCCGTTTTAGGCTATAGATCGGCAACTACTTATATTTTGACACGTCATATTATACACTATAACACAATGCGCCCCACTACATCAAAATAACCTCCAATACCCTACGTCAAACCCCAGCTTCACTGGCTACCCGTTGCACAGCCATTGCCTCTCTCCTTCTACACGCCCAGCTACCCCCGCCATAATAGCCCACGCCACAACCACCCACAGCCATTTCGATGCTGGCAGCAGCCACCCACAACCATTCCGACTCCAACAGCAGGTAGCCCGACGTAGCCACCCACCGCCGTTTCGAGTACTCCAACCAGTCAGCCACTACGCATTTCATCGGCACCCACAGCCACCACGAAATCCAATAGCCACCACAAAATCCGACAACCACCTTGCAGTCCGACGCTTCAATGGCTGCGGATTTGACGAGGGTGAGGAAAGAGACGAGGGCGAGAGATAGAGAGACGAGTGTGTGTGTGTGTATGAGAGAGAGAGAGAGAGAGAGAGAGAGAGAGAGAGAGAGAGAGGGAGAGAGAGAGACGAGGACGAGAGAGAGGAGGAGACTGAGTTTGATGAGTTTGAAGGGGGCTTCGGTGCGAGAGGGAGAGCAGGGTGAGACTGTGAGAGTCAGACGAGGGTATGATTTTTTTTTTAATTCAGTGCATTTCATCCCATTATTAGTGAAATGGCTGGTCTCAGCCCAATAATAGATGTACCGGTTTAAAGATTTTCTCATTAGAGAAAGATGGAGGATGGTTTAGAGAAGCTTTACAAGACACTATCTCTTATCGAATAAGAGGACAAGGAGATTCAAGTGGAATTGAATATGTTGGAAGATGCAGTTATTCGAAGTGGAAAATGTTTGATAATTACATTGTTAACCAATCGGCTTTATAACATGAAGCTTTTAAGCAATCCATGTAGAAATTTTGGCGCCCAGGAAAGTCTATCAAGTTTCGAGATCGAGATCCAAATTTTCTAGAATTCGAAAATATCCGAGATAAAGAACGAGTAAAACATGATGGACCTTGGTCGTTTGATAAATAGTTGGTGTTGGTGAAATAAGTTGACGGGAAACAACAAGTTCACCAAATTCAATTAATTGAAACTCTTTTCTGGGTCTGCATTCATAATCTACCACTTATAGCCAGAAACGAGTATATAAGCAATCTGATTGGAAAAGCCATTGGGAGGGTTGAAGAAGTGGATCTACAAAAAGGTGAGATGGCATGGAGTGAATTAATGCGAGTTAGAGTACTGTTAACGCCTAAAAATAGCGTAATAGTCTGGAAGGAGAGAAAGATCCATTCCTAGCCCCGCTGAGGTTGTTCTGGGCCTAGGCCTACATCAGTATTGTGTGGAGCAACAGGCAGTGGTCCGTGCGGCTGTACAGTGTCTGGCGTACATCCATGGAGGGGAACAGTAAATAAATACAGAAAAAATAAAGAGAATGAGACACACAAATTTATGTAGTTCGGCATTAAGCCTACGTTCATGAGAGTTCAGAGAGGGGAGAATCCACTATAATAAGCTTGTTTTACAGTCTATCATGGTCTCTCATCCTCACTCTACAATCGATCTTGAAGGTCTGTCTTTTGGAGGAGATATCGTCGCTCGAACTTCTTTCGTGGGGTTGAAGAATCCTTTGAGGAGAAGCTAGGCTAAAAGTCCCTAGAGTCATATATGCCCTTGCCTTTTATCTCCTGCCCCCTTTGCTTTGTGTCACTTCTATATGCTTTATGTCACATCACCCCTCCTTTATGTCTACTTCCCTCCTTTCCTCCTGACAAATTGACACCATTCTCAGCCTTTTGCTCCTCTTTTCCTCTCTCTTTCTTCTCTCTTGATGAGTTCCCCATGTTGGGCTGGGCCTAGAAAATACTATGGGCCCGTTATATTTTATCCTTTATAATTGCCCGCGATTCTTAAGGGCAATTTTCTCCAAAAAGAAGATCTTGAGAATCTTCAAAGATAAAATATGCAATCCAAATAATCCACCCAAGTTCGTAGAGAAATAAATTTTGGGAGTTGGTGCCTGGTTATCCATTCCTCTTGCGTTATTGCGTGAAGATTTCCGAGCGTGGGATTAGGTGAGAGATGGGCTCTCGTGAAGTACAAGTGCGGGGCTTAGCTTAGTGAGATAAGCGAGAGATGGATTTGATCGTATAGAGTACGAGCACGGGGCTTGACTTAGCGAGATAAGTAAGAGGTAGGCTCAATCGCGTAAAGTGTAAGCGTGGGACTCGTCTTGGCGAAGTGAGCGGAAGATGGACTCGATGCTTAGAGTGTGAGTGCAAGGCTAGTTGGTGAAATAAGTGGGAGATAGGCTTGACCGCGTAGGGTGCGAGCATGTGGCTCAACTTGGCGAGATAAGCGGGAGATAGGCTTGATCATGTAAGGTGTGAGTGCGGGACTTGACTTGGTGAGATAAGAGGGAGATAGGCTTGACTGCGTAGGATGCGAGCACGAGGCTCGACTATGGCAGGAGATGTACTCCACTGCGTAAGTTGCGAGTGCGTACCTTGGCTTTGGGGGAGATGTACTCAACTGCGTACGATAAGAGCATGGAGCTTGGCTTTGGTGGGAGATGTGCTCTTCTGCGTAAGTTGCAAGTGTGTAGCGCGGCTATGGCGGGATATGTTTTCTACCGTGTAAGGCATAAAGGTCGGGCAATCGAGTGACCTGCCTGCCTGTTGGGCGCTAGCTCGGTTATGGAGGGAGACATGCTCGGTCGCGTAGAGTGTGAAGGTTGGGCAGTTGAGTGACCTACGCTTTTGTTGGGCGCTGCTAGGCTATGGTGGGAGATATGCTCAATCGCGTTGAGTGCAAAGGTCGAGTAGTCGAGTGATCTGCCCGCCTGTTGGGCGCCAGGGGGGCCGAGCGGCCCTTGGCCCTTCTCGCTTGTTGACTCATTGTCGAAAATAACACAGGAGAGGCGATCATGGCTCGAGTGTAAACACTCTACATTTGTTGGAGGAGATGTTGTCTCAAAATTAATGTCAGGCAGCCGAAAGACTGGATCCGTACTTCACCGTGAGGCAGGCTAGGCCGCCTTAAGGCTAACCGACTTGTTGACCCTCAACGAGAAGGTAAGTAGGAGATGTTCGACCGCTGCAAAAGTCACACCGGTCAGTGTAAATATTTTCCAATCACAAGTGCAGAATTCGCAAACCTGACTCGTTGTCCTGGAGTGCGGTGAAGATCAGAGGCTCGGCTTTTGCTGGAGGAGATGCGATCTCTGGAGTAATGTCGGGTAGTCAAAAGACTAAATGCAAACTTCACAGTGAGGTAGGCTGAGCTGCCTTAAGGCTGGACCCACCTGTTGACCTTTAACTGGAAGGTAAGTAGTGTAAACAATCTCTAATCACGGGTGTGGAATTTGCAAACTTGAGCTACTTTGCTGGGTGTGGTGAATGTCTGAGGCGTTACCCGTTTGGTGTTTTGTAGCTGGAGATGTAGTGTGGCGAGGGTCTGAGGATTTTATCCGTTGACATTCCGTTGCAGGAGATGGAGTGTGGTGAGGGTCTGTGGTGTTTATCTGTTTGGTGTTCCTTTGCAGGAGATGGTGTGTGGCGAAGGTCTGAGGCATTTATCCTTTTGGCATTTTGTTACAGGAGATGGCGTGTAGTGTGTCGGTTAGTCGAAAGATTGAACCCGCTCTCCTCTAGAGGACAGGTTGGGATACCTTAGATTAAGCTTGCTTCTTTGTTCCCCTCGGGTAGGTAAGTTTTCGGACAGCTAAGGAGCTAGGTCACTTTTCATCGTGATGGGGGTGCAATAAGTCGCTGGGCAGTTTAAGACTGGACCTGTTCCCACCCGTTGACATCACAAGGATGATAAGAGTAGGGTTAGGCTGGCATTGATCCCACTCTTCGTCGTGGTATAGGTCGAGGTAAGTTGTCGAATAGTCGAGGGGTTAGACCCGTTCTCTGTCGTGGCAGGGCGGGATGGCTTTAAGGCACATCTCACCCTTTATCTCCTATGGGGAGGTAACTTGTAACTTGTCGGGGTAGTTTGAGACTGGCCCGCTCTCCACCTTGAGAAGGATAAAGCAGCCTTTGGCGTGACTCATCCCTTTGGTGTGACTCATCCCTTTGGTGCCTTGCGGGGAGGTAAGTGTCGGACTGCTGAAAAGCTAATCTACTTTTCACTGTGATGGGGGCAAGATAAGTTATTCGAGGAGCTGAGAAGCTGGACTTGCTCTCCCCACGAGGGAGGTTGGGCTGCCTACCCATCTTTTAGCCTACATATGGAGGTAAGTAGTTGGACAGTTTGAGACACCTGCTCTTGCCCATTGACATCATAGGGAAGGTAAATGTTGGGTCAGGCTGGCGCTGATCCTATTTTTCATCGTAGCGGAGGTTAGGGTAAGTTTTCGGACAGTTGAGGGGTTCGACCCACTCTTTATCGTGAAAGGGTGAGATGGCCTTAAGGAGTATCTCGCCCTCTAACTCCTGCGAGGAGCTCAGTTGTCAGCTAGTCTGGGATTGGGCCCACTCCTGTCTATTGACGCTCACGAAGAAGGTAAGTGTCAGGCAGTCGAGGGTTGACCCGTTCTCCACCTTGAGAAAGATAGAGCATCATCTGGCATGACTCATCCCTTTGGTGCCTTGCGCGGGGGGATAAGTAGTCGTTGATGGAGATTTCGTTGGTGGAGATACACTGATGGAGATTACGTTGGTGGAGATTATGTCGATGGAGATTATGTTTGTTGAGATTACATTGGTGGAGATTACGTCGATGGAGATTACATTGATGGAGCAATACTAAGGCGTCTGAACAGTGTCTGAGTGTGGCAGGGCGTTTAGCAAATGTTTCGCATTACAAGAATCAATCATATTAGTAAAAATAAAATCCACATAAGTTTTGAGGAAGACAAACCAGAGTGTTTTAGCCGTTGTAGGCAGTTGTTGCTAGACCGAAATGGTCTGCTACTGGTTGTTATTTCTTCTCTTTCTTACTCCTCTTCTTCTTCTCTCTCTATTTTTATTTTATTTTTTCAAATCAGTCAGTTTACTGCTAGGGAATTCGTCCATCCTAAAGTATCTTTGAAGCAATATGGATTTAAGTATCTTCGTCCGTCCTTATGCACTGTGCATTTGTGTGTGCCCATTTGTGTATTCCAGGTGTATTATATACTTAAAGTACAAGAAGCAATGACACTTACAACATAAGTGGTCGAGGAGTTTGGTTCTCGGCTTACATGTTATGTGCATGGAAAAGCATTTAAGTGCAGTGCACTTAATTGCCTGGGCAAGGAAAGGTTCACTTGTCGCTTTTCTGCAATAGTGCTTTTTATAAAAATAAAAGTGGAAAGGCTGAAGATACTTATCTGGAAGAGTTTCATTTGCTCCTTCAGAGATTATTTGGCATGCTTGGAAATCGTCATTCTTCCGCTTTCGGTGTAAAAATAATCTTGATCTCACAGACGACGCCATCTGTTAATGCCTAAAAATAGCGAAATAGTCCAAAATGGGAGAAAGATCCATTCTCGACCCCACTGAGGTTGTTTTGGGCTTGGTATTGTGTGGAGCCCTCGGTAGTGGTGCGATGTGGTTGTACGGTGTCCGGCGTACATCCTTGACGTTGAAAGTAAATAAATACAGGAGAAATAAAGAGAATGAGATATATAGATTTACATGGTTCGGCACTGGCCTACATTCACAGGAGTTCGGGGAGAGGATAATTTACTATAATAAGCTCGTTTTACAGTCTCTCAGACTCTCTCATCCTCATTGTACAATCGATCTCGAATGTCTGTTTTCTTGAGGAGATATCGTTGCTAGAATTCCTTTCGTGGGGTTCAAGAAGCCTTCGAGGATAAGCCTGGCCAAAAGTCCCTAGAGTCATATATGCTCTTGCCTTTTATCTCCTACTCCTTTCACTTTGTGTCACTTCTATTTGCTTTATGTCACATCACTCATCCTTTATGTCCACTCCCATATTTTCCTCCTAACACCCTGACACCATTCTCAACCTTTTATCTCCTCATTTCCTCTCTCTTGATGAGTACCCCCTATTGGGTTGAGCCTAGAAAATACCATAGGTCCGTTATATTTTATCCCTTACATGTATGTTTAGATGTTTCAAGACCTCTATTACGAGGAAAGAAGATCAACATAGGCACAACTGAACCTCTTTAGGTTTGATTTATGTAAGAAAGACTTCCGAATTTTTGTTATTATTGCAGAAAGTTGGGACATGGCCATCATGAATGTGATCAATGGAAGACTGAGATGGAATCCTATGAAACAGAAATATTTCCATATGGACAGTGGTTACGTGTTGGGAGTAAGGAATGAGTTGGGGAAAACAAGAATTGAAACAATAAGCTGAGCACGCATCCGGCATCACCGTCGATGGCAATTCCAGTGAACAACGAAAGGAAAGAAACAACCTCGGTGAAAATCAAGGAGAAGGCTCCAACAGCTCTGACACAACGGAAATTGTGGGTGGATTGGCTCACAAGATTCACTACGAAATTGGAAAGTTGCAAAAGAAGAACCCTGCAAAATCAATAGAAGATATGGTTTTGAATGAAAAAGGAAGGAAAAATTTAGCAACGAAAAATAAGGAGCTGGAGGTATGGGGACGGCGTGAGGAGGAAGATGAGTCAATGGTCAATCCTTTTGAGGGGGGCATGGAGTCAGATATGGGCTCACAACAAAAAGGCTTGGACCAAACATAAGAATATTATGAAAAATGCCTATTAGCAAACTTAATACAACGCAATGTAGCTGGGGGGATGATGGAAAAGAAAGCTGAAGATCAACATAACCATGAAGGCAACCAACTCCAATTACCAACTAATAGGAAAAAGAGAGAAGTTTCAGCATTTGAAGAAGAACATGAGAGACCCTCAAAACGACTTTAGCCATAGAGGAAGAAAGATGAGGGACAGGGGGAAGACCAACAAAAGCTATCGGTGGAGGCTGGTTCCTAGCCCTGCTAGAACCAATAAAAACCTTAAGTTGGAATACCTATGGGCTTGAGAATCCACGGGGAATCCGTACTCTTCGAGACTTCGTGAAGAAGGAAGATTCCGACATTTTGTGTCTACAAGAAACAAAGTTGAAAGATCATGATATGGATTCTTGTAAGTTTTGTTTGTGCTTTATTAGCTATTTAGTTGTTGATTGTTCTGGAAGTAGGGCTATTGCAATGTTGTGGAAAAAGTATGCGAATTTATTTGTGCTTAATTACTCAAAATACCATATTGATGCGATGATTATAGAGGATGGTATTAATAATAAAAAAAAAGGTACATCATAGGAGTATATGGACACCCTGATACCGCCTGTAGGTGTGAAACTTGAAATTTGATATGTTCCTTGTGTAGAATGGAGGATAAGTCTTGGTTGGTGTTTGGTGATGTTAATGAAATTATAAACTAGAATGAGAAATGGATAGAAAGAAATCGTCCTGAGAAACAAAGGATTGATTTTAGAGTTGTGTTAACTGATTGTGCTTTAAGGGATTTGGGTTTCAGAGGTCCCATGTACGCTTGGTGTAACAGAAGGGAAGGCAATACCAGCATTAGTGAGAGACTAGATAGGTTCGTAGTAAATCCTCACTGGTGCCAACTATTCCCAAGAGTAGTTGTAACTCATGGCATAGCAACATACTCTGACCACTTGCCTATATGGTTGGAATAAGAAGGTGACTATGCACATAGAAAAGGGAAAAAAAAAAAAATCTTTCAAATTTGAAGCAATGTGGATTGGAGAGGAAGGTTGTGCTAAAATAATTGAAGAATTTTAGAGATATGGTGCTATTAGAAGTAATATGGAAGAAGTGTTGGATATGATCCAAGGGTGTAGTAAGAAGTTAGAATGTTGGGATAGAAACAAATTTGGGAAGGTTCACCACCAATTGCAAAAGGCAAAGTAGAAACCGAATATGTTGCACGAGAGTGACCCAAAATGCATTGACATCCTTGCTATTGTATTTGCAAGACTAGAAGTTCAACTGTGGTTAGAAGAAAATTATGTGGAGACAGATCAACAGCTCCATGGCTAAAGGATGAAGATCATAATACCAAGTATTTTCATGCAAAAGCCTCACAAATGAAAAAGAAGAACATAATACAAAAAATAAAAGATGAGTATGGAGAATGGTAAAGGGAGAGAATAAAGATAAAATTATCCTAGACTATTTTCAATCTCTCTTTACTGCCTTTGATTAGAAGGGCTCCTTTGATTTTTTGGAGGATTTAGCAGGGAAAGTCACTAGCAGCATGAATGAAGAGCTATCTAAGGCTTATACTGAAGAGGAGGTGATAAGGGCACTAAAACAAATGAACCCCACAAAAGCCCCTGGACCTGATGGCATGGCCCCACTCTTTTTTCAAAGGTTCTGGCATATAATAGGAAAATCATTCACTACAACAGTCGTCCAAGCTCTGAATTCTGGTGAGTTCCCAAAATTTAAAAATCATACTTTCATAACATTGGTGCCAAAGAAGAAATCCCCCTTGAAAGTGACAGATTTTCGACCCATCAACCTTTGCAATGTTATTTACAAACTTAGTTCAAAAGTGATTGCTAATAGATTGAAACAAGTGCTTCCTTACATAATCTCGGATTCCCAAAGTACCTTTGTACCTGGAAGGCTCACAAGAGATAATGTATTGATAACTTATGAATTGATCCATTACTTGAGGCAAAAGAGAATAGGAATGAAAGGCTTTCTGTTTTTGGAATTGGACATGAGCAAAGCCTAGGATAGAGTAGAGTGGGATTTTTTGCAATTTATTATGCACAAACTGGGCTTTGATAACAAACTAATAAAGCTGATTATGATGTGTGTCCAAACTGTCTCTTTCTTTATATTGATTAATGGAGAGCCAATAGGGCCTATAATTCCTAGTAGAGGGCTGAGGCAAGGAGATTCCTTTCACCTATTCTTGTTGTGCATTGAGGGGCTTATTAGCTTATTTAAGGAAGATGACTGCAATCACTCCATCCTTGGCATTAAAATATGTAGAGGAGCACCTCGACTAAACCACCTACTTTTTGCAGATGATAGTGTTATATTTTGTAAAGCAGATTCTTAGACAAATAGGAGAGTGCAACTATTGTTGAAGAAATATAAAATGCATTAGGTTAGAAAATCAACAGAGAGAAAACATCTATGGTGTTCAGCATGAATGTGCTAGTTGGAAAGCAGGAAAAGATTGTCTTTGTGGGGTGTTAGCCAAGTACAACAATATGAGAAATACCTTGGCTTGCTCCCAGTGATTGGAAGATCCAAATTTCAAGCTTTTATTTAGAGATTAAGCATAAAGTTTGGCAGAAACTACAGAGTTGGAAGGAGCATATGTTCTCTCAAGGGGGAATGGAGGTGCTCATCAAGCTTATGACACTCTCAACCCCTACCTATGCTATGAGTTGCTTCAAGTTACCTGGTAGTCTATACTTTGAACTTGAAAGTATGATGGCTACATTCTGGTGAGGTCAGAAAAAAGGTGAGAGGAAGATACACTAGAACAATTGGGCCAAAATGTGTGACTCCAAATTTAGAAGAGGCCTAGGCTTCAAAGATTTGACAACTTTTAATATGGTGTTATTGGCAAAACAAGGGTAGAGAATATTACAAGAGGAAGGAAGCATGTTGTAGAAAATTTATAAGGAAAAGTATTTCCCAAAGGTTAATTTCTTTGAATCCTCTTTGGGCAATAATCCCTCATATGCCTGCGAGGAATTTGGGAAGCAAAAAACCTACTTATGGCTGCAGATAGAGCATAGGGGATGGAAAATCTGTGAAGAAATGGAAGGACAACTAGATTCCAGGTCATCAAGCTCTTTCCAGCACCCTTCGGCAATTTAAGAGATTGAATCATAAAGATGTTTTGTTGCTGCAGGAGTTTAATTGCTCTGTAGTTCCCGTGGCTTATAAGCCTCCGAAGTGGGTAGCATGGAATCGGCCTCTAGACGGGTGGTTCAAGATTAATGTGGATGGAGGGTCTTTTGGGAACCCAGGGCCTTTAAGAGGTGGTAGGGTCATTTGGGATGTTCATGGTAGGGTCATGGTGGGTTTTGCGCACCATTATGGACATGCGACTAACACTCTTGCAGAGTTTAGAGCGCTTGTAGGTGGGATTGAAGTTGTGTTGGCAATTGGGTTTGAGGAATATTTTGGTGGAATCAGATTCAAGTGTTGTGGTGGGTTGGTTCTTGTTAGGAGTTTGCATATTTTGGTATTTATGGGAGTTTTGGGAGAAGCTCAGGAGCTCATCTACTAGCTTAATGCTCAGGTGTGACATGTCTTTCAAGAAGCGAATATGATGACAAAATTTTAGCAAAGAAAGGTACTAGGGGGGTTTCTTTGGATTTTATTAGGGATAGTTATGATAAGGGTTAGTTTCGTGGTCTTATATGTACTGATAGATGTAGCTTACCTTATATTTGGTCAAGATATAATTTTCATTGGGTCTGTACAAAATAGTTTTGGGTCTTTATTTCTTTTGATACCTGGGTTTGGTCTATATGTAACCCCAAGAGTCTGGATTGTTACCACGGTTTTCCTCCATCATAAGTGAGAGTCTTTAATTAAATTGGGGTTAAAAAAAAAAAAAAAAGGTCATCAAGCTCTTTATAAGGAACACAATAATATGGAAATAGAAGAGAATGAAGATACTGTGGATAGTCTTATTGATAGCAATACTAAGTGGTGGAATATTAGGAAGATTAGAACTCTTTTCAATCCAACTATAGCAGCAAACTTTGTGAAGATTATTATATGTCCAAGAGACCATGAAGATAAGTGAACATGGACCCCGGAAAAGAATGGCAAGTTTAGTGTAAAAAGTGAATATAAGCAGAGAGAAACAGAACAACAACCCAGTAGAGAGCTTAGATGCAAATATACAACAAGCACTTTGTCATACATTATGGAAATTGAAAGTTTCTAACAAATTCAAGTTTTTGCATGGAGAGCTTGTAGGGATGGACTACCCACTCTTTTTAATCTTACACAGAAGCATATTGAAGTGGAAGCAAACTGCAGTTTCTACCAAGATAATATGGATGACCTCCCACATGCCATCATTTGGTGTCCTAACATTAGAAATCACAGGAACATATATGTACCGTTGCTACGAGGTATCAACAAGGATATTAATATGAGAGATATAGCACTAAGTGTGAAGGAAAAGGGCATTATTGAAGACCTTGCTATGTTTTTCCTAATAGCATGGGGTTTTTGGTATCGAAGAAACAAGATGATGCATGATAAGGTATTTCTGGATCCTAATTTGGTGATTGAATATGCTTTATCAATCCAGAATCTTCACAAGAAACTGAAAGCTACTCTAAGCACGAAGTCAACAACCTGTTGTAGCTGGAGACCACCTCCTCGGGATTTTTTAAAGTTGAATGTAGATGGAGCAATATTTTTTACCCGCACAAAGTAGGCTTGGGAGTTATTCTCAGCGATACAACGAGAGACATAGTGATGGCTGCTAGCAAGCTAGAAAATGAGGTCCATGACCTTGAAGCTATTGAACTCCTAGCCATGTTTCGAGACTTACAACTTTGTGTAAATATGAGCATTGATGATATTATACTTGAGAGTGATTGCTTGTTGATGATCAAAGAATTACAGAGTGCTACAAATTCCCATTCTTCTCTAAGGATACCAGTGAAAGAAACAAAAAGGCTTATGCAGCTTTTTTGAGTCTGCAAAGTTCAACATGTTAATTGATTAGGGAATGAGGCAGCCCATAAGCTTGCCTGTTATTCTTGGAATGTTGAAAGCATTGAGATGTAGTGGGATAATGTTCCAACTGTTGTTTCTCAAGCCATTTGGCTTGACAAATACATTATGTAATGCTTCTTATCAATAATATGGTGTTTTCCTATAAATAAATAAAAAAATCTTGATATAATTGTGTTACTTTTTTTTTCAACAAGTTTGTGTTAATAATGTAAATATCCAACAATTCAATAATTTAAAGTCTCGTACGTGCTGTCAATTTTTTTATTAATATTACTATCATTCTAAATCTTGTAATCTCTAATCATTTTAAATGGTTTCTTATATCAACTACTTAAATGACATCCATTTGAAATGTGTCATAGTTGATGTGTATCCCTCTTCGTGCTGGATCCCTACTGGCTGTTGCATATGGTGGTGGTCATGAAAGAAGAAGGTTGATGACAACCATGAGTCCAAGTCTGAGGTGGTGGAAGTACTGTTATGTGGAAGCCGATGCCGATGAGGTCAAGCCCACGGTGGCGACCAAATCATCCATTGAGGGATTGGAGAAGGTAAAGCTCGAAGAAGGGTAAGAGCTAGGTGGGTGGGATAGTGTATGATCTGCATGGAAGAGTTCTAAAAGGCAGCAATATTGGAAGTCACTCGGATGTTCAGATACCCAAAGCCTTGTGTCCATCGAGTCTGAGAACAAGAATATTGATTATGGATTCAATGTGAGTTCGAAATCATTAGATCAATCTTGCAGAGTCATACAGTTGTTGTCTGTGATGGAGTCGGATCATCGAGAACAAGAAGGGAACTGGCCCTTTTTATACTCCCTTTTCTTGGCATACTCCATATAGTTATGATCTAGTAGCAGTTGATTAATCATGCTTGAAAATATGTTGTAATGTGATACAAGAAGATATTTTTCTTTCTTGTGAATAAATTAAAGGTAAAAGATCAATAGCGATAACATTCCGATGACAGTGATCAAAGTTACATTCTTCATTATACAAATAAGCCTGTATATTTAGATTTTCATTATCCAAAGCAACACTCAAGCCTAGTATCTTTTTTCACAAACAATTGGAAAGAAGTCATCAAATTAAGTCCTTGATTTCTCAGAAATTAGGTTGCTTCATATTGGTGCTATAATAAACCATTAAAAAGCTTCTCTCAATTCCAATAAACAACTCTTAAAGTGGTTTCTGCACAATCCTAAAAGGGAAAAAAAGGGAAATAACAATACATCAAGCATGAAAAACATGACAAATATACAAGAATTATGTGACACTTACTAAAAGAACACTTGGGTCCATTATCTCTGTCAACAGCCGATGACCCCCAGTCAACATGCAGCTTCAAACAAGCAAAGGCCAACTTAAGTCCTCCAACGTAACCAAAAAATATTTAGTGTTCCCCTGTCTTCGGCTGATTGAAATCTTTGTACTTGGTGAAAACGCACATGCCATATTTTCATGTACAGCAATGATAAAAGGAAAGAAACGTCTCGGTGGCACAAACAAGAAGACCACGAAAACTTTAGCTCATACAGCAATAGCTTGACCAGTAATACCATCATGAAGCTGCAAAGAACCGTCCTTCATCAGGTTGAGGCTTAAACTCTTAAACCTCTCCCTAGAATACTGTCGAGATGCCTTTCTCCAATCAGTTCCAGTTTTCATCATAGCAACGAATTCCTCATAACTAATGCGCCCATCCTGAAAAGAATTTGCAAAAGCGAGAGAGAGAGAGAGAGAGAGAGAGAGAGAGAGTTTTGATATCAGAATGCTCAACATCAATTTTAAAATCTTGATCACTTCAACTCTCTTTGCAGCATCTTGACAAGTTCCAAATATTTATCACTATTACCATTTCGTTTCCTGTTTTAAGATGTTCTAGAAGTGATGTTTCTAACAGGTGGTGGGTCCTGAATTTTAAATACAAGAAACGGTAAGGCTTGAAAGACAAACCTTGTCTGTGTCAACCTCTCTCATTATATCATTCACCACATCAGTATCAGTTTCAACTGAGTCATCTGCTAAGCCTTCCCGCAGTTCATTTGGTTCAATATATCCGCTTTCATCTTTGTCGAAAAACATAAAGGCTCTGCGGAAATGCTCATCATTCTCCATCCTTTGCAAGTGAATTGTTACCGCTACAAACTCTCCATAGTCCAGCACTCCATTCCCATCCACATCAGCCTAAATAGATACCACAACTTGTAGTCTATTAGTTTGAATATTAAAAAAAACAAAACAAAAAACAACAAAATCTATCATAAAAATTTTGGACAATGGAGCACTGAACTATATTGAACAGAAACCAATGCTTTCAGATGTTGTGATCTGAAAGCATTTATCAATCAATGAGTGTTGACATTACAGTGAAACCCAACCAAAATTTATCCTCTTTATGAGTCTCACTTGTCTAGGAAACATTATTTCAACCATACATAGTAATAGTCACAAGTGTAANCCTCACTTGTCTAGGAAACATTATTTCAACCATACATAGTAATAGTCACAAGTGTAAAGTCATTCTAACTGCTTATAAATACTTGAAATTATAAAGTTTCAAAGCATTTTCACTTCATTGAAAACATAGGGAGGTGCCAAATTTTGCATAGTGGTAAAGAGCAAATGGCATCAGCAGGATTTTGTGGTTAGTAACATGAGGACAGAGGTTTGAGAAGAAAACGTCTAACCAAAGGGGAATCCAAGGTATGATGTCCAGTGAACCATGTATGATATTTTTTATCTCTGAAAATAACTGAAGTGACTTTCAAATCTGCACTTAAACAAGCATAGAAATTTACCACTTCCATCAGCATTTTTATCTCCGGTTCAGCCAATTGTGAACCAACTTTTCGAAGACCAGTCCTCAGTTCTTCGTATGTTACTTTCCCATCTCTGTCTGTGTCCATCAATGTAAACATATCTCTGATTACTTCTACCTCTTCAACAGACAAGTGTTCTGCAATTACCTACATAAATTGATCGAACAAACCCAAATCACCGACC
>QEOT01006674.1:213985-236448 GCA_003123785.1 Pterocarya stenoptera
GAAAGACAATCAAGGGGGCTTTTGAAAAAACATTAATAGTAATTATATTAATATAATTTTATATTTTAAGTTTCTGAAATTATTTTAATTATTATTAGAAGATTTTACTTGATTTTACTGAAATGTCCTTATCTATTTTACAGTGCATGGGCTAGACGAGTTTGGAGTAATTTGTTAAGTGTGCTAGGGTACATGAGATTTTGGTGTACTCAATATCTCTTTTTTTAAATCATTTATAATCTATTTAGAATACAATTATCTAAGTAAACCACATTAATTTAGGATTATTTTTAGAGATTTTTTTATGAGTCAAGAATTTTTATTATTTTTACTTTCGCTCATAATAATAATATTATTATTTATTATTTTCTTCTTTGGGGACCTATATCCAATGGTCTGCATTGAGCTGTTACTGTCTACCGTTGATTTCCCGCAGTTGACGTGGTAGGAGACGAGGAGTGATGTGGATGGTCAAGAACTTAAGATGCCGTGTAGAATAGTTGTTGAAGTTGTTCACCGGTAGGGATCCTTGCGGTGGGAGTATTTTGACGTGTCTTGTTTTATTTCTTTTCTTCTCTTTCTCTTTCCCTTTCCCTACGGAAAGAAAGAGAATTGCAACAGTCCATTTTACAAAAATAAAAAATAATATTTATAATCGTGAAATATTTAAATGTCGTATAATTTTTTTTAAAAAATTAAATAACTACAAAATTAATTTTTTAATGATAAATCTACTCTTTTTTAAAATAATTACATAACATTTACGTATTTTACAACTATACGTAACATTACTCAAAATATAGTTTTACTTGATATATTAGATAGTGAATTTATTTTCATGAAATTTTTTTATAATCAAAGCATTTCTCAAAAAAAAAAAAAATACATTAGTTGTGTTTATATTACAGACAAAAAGTTATTGAGCCTATTGGGTAAAAGGATGATATATATATTTATTTATCATAATATTTCACGTCATCTCATTTACTTATCAAATCAAATAATTCCAAAAAGAATTCTTCCTATCAATTACTATTTACTGTTCTATATCTTATATCTTATAAAAAAAAAATTTATCAAGTATGAAATGTGAAGGTAAATAGTAACTGCTGCATAACAAAATCTTTCGAGACAAGATAGCCACAATATTTCGTCTTTAGTGACGTGGAATATGGAGTTTTGCATGAATGTAGGCTAGTTTCTTCTTAATGCAGTGGATGTATTGATTGACTTAAAACAGGGGGAATAGAAATAATAATCAAAAAAAAGCTTGATGAGTATATTTTTGAAGTAATTGAAATCCAAAAGTACTGAATATATACTTTTCTATGTTTGTTTGTATTGGTGGATGGGAAATTTCTTAGTAGTTTAAAAAAATGGGTCGGTTGTGGAATAATGCCAAACAAATTGATCAGAGTGATGTTGAATATGTGCAACACTTCGGTTGTTGAATATTATACGAAGGAACTACTCTTCATTGACATTATTCCACCTCATTAAATGTCCATCTAATCATTGATGTATTTTTGTTGCATTGGAATTGATTTTTTTAATAATAAAAAATTTATTTATAAAATAATTAACGTGATATGTCATATTATAAAGATATTTTTATTATAAAAAAATAGATCTGTTACACTAAATTAAGTTATGTCAATTTATAAAATTTTATTTTATACTTGTGACTACTTCGTACATACCTACAAAAATTATAGTGTCAAAATGTAATGTTTAAGAAAAAGTTAATATAAAAGAAGGGTATGATTAGGATTACAAGCAAGCCATTAGCATGGGAATATCCAAATAGCTAGAGAATAGTGAGGGATTGCCAAAAAGAAAGAAAAGGAAGATTGAAGAAAAACAGAAAGGAAGTAGGTGGAGACTTGGTCAAGATTAGAGGCCATGAGACTCATGAGAGTCCTCCTCCCTCCTTAACTCATCAAAATGGAAGACCTAAGATTCCATTTGTTAAAGTCAACAAAGATGATGACAAGTCCATCTTCCCTTAAGCCAAAGAAAGCGGAAAATGTCTTGCTTGCTTCTGAATAAAAATGTGTTTTACCATTCAAAAATTATTATCAGTCAAATTCTATGATATCTAGTGTTTTCTTCTTAATTTTTAAGGCTCAATTTGGATGCACAATTCTCTTATTTCATCTCATCTCAATTATTATAATTTTTTCCAATCTTCATATAAAAATATAATAAACAATTCAATTTTTTCAAATCTCAAAATAAAAATAATATTAAAAAATATCTTTTAACAATATTTTATTTAACTACAATTCAAAACATCCCATCTCATCTCATCTGAACTGTCTTTTCAAACCTAACCTAAAAGAATTAGATGAATTTGTATTAATCCGTCATGTTTGTGTTAGAGTCGCGTGTTATTTTAATAAGATAGACTCTGCTAATTCATGAACTAGAAAGAAGAAAAACATCTCTCACGCGTTCAAGAGACGCATGTTAATTTGATAGAAAAACTCAATTTGAAGAAAAAGTCAGGACTCCATCTTTGAATTATAAAAATAAAACTCAAATTGTTGGTATTAATCAAACCTATGCAAAGAGCACTTTTTTTAAGGTATGTAAAGAGCATTAGTTGTTTGCTAATGCTATTTTGCAACTTCTTATAATCTCGCATGCAACAGACAATGTTTTATAAATATTTCATAGAGAAAAGTTTTAGCGATTGCATAAAAGTAAATTTATAAACTGATATGACTTAATATGATACGTCATAATGTAAATTTACTTTCAATATAAAATAGATCTAATGTATTAGATGATATCACGTCAATTTATAATTTTATTTTTATAAAATCGTCTTATCGCTTTATAGTTGTAGCATTATTTTATATCATATAGTGTGCAAAATAATGAGCCGAAAACTTGGGATATCCAACGCGTAATTAAATATGATGTTAAAAAAGGTTGGATTTTGTTAACATTAATTTTGGTTCATTTTGATCTAAGATGGGAAAAACAAGAACTAAAATTTTCATAGATAGACCCACGTAGATAGGATTCGATTGCTATGCTTTAGTTTGATGCTTTATAAAGAATTTGCATATGCTGAATTGGACGATGATATGCATGAATGTGAAGAGTATATATTTTATATATATATATATATATATATGTATTTTTATATCTTAACATTGACTTGACAGGTGAATATTATAATCATCCTCGATATCTCCACCAATGAGATTATTTGGACCACTTTAATCATGGAGCTAGAACCTTTTAAATTGTATAAGCTAGCCTCATAATTGGTGTAGCAAAGTATCCCTTTCTATTCTCCCATATAAACTGAAAAATAATAGTCTTTAACTAGTTAATTTACATTTGGATCCAAGGGAATGGATCCATTGGTATGCTTTAGTTTCATAATTCTATTTAGAAAAATGTCATATATATACATAATTTTATTTTTCATTCTGGATTTTATCATCCTCAATCACAGTTGATATGCAGCATGGTCGACGCATGTAATCACTTAAAATGTATAGCGTTAGCAAATATAACTTAGAATGATCATGTCGTATTTGAATAGTCATGTATTTTCCTTTTATTTTGGTTATATATTCTTCATTATAACCATTTGTTAATGAATATTGAGCAATTGGCATGAGTTGAATATTATCATCATCTTTATGTTCAATACCTCTCCTCTTCAGAAAATATTTTGGACCACCTTAGTTTTATGGGAGTAGAAGAACCATTTCTTATTAAGTTGCATATATTAGTCATATTCATATTTGGTGTCACAGAGTATCTCTTTATCTTTTTTAAAATAAAGAATAACCCACAAAAGCATCTCATGACCCTTCAAAAATGCTTTTGCAACTGTCCTCGATTGGCATCGTTAATGTGACATTTCAATCATTGCAATCCTTTTATAAATGATAAATTATGATATTTACAGTTTTGATGGGTGCAATTCTCATCTATTTATTTTGAAAAAAATAAATAAATTTGAGACTTATATAAAGAAATTATTATTTTTTCATATAATCGTGAGTGTCCGAACTAACTTGCGTGCACCTCAACTAATCTCATGAGATCTTGAAGTTAACCACAAGGTAAATCTCCAATAGCCTTAAGAAGACTCAAACTGGTGATCAATGGAGAGCAAATCCAAGATCGAACCAGCTGAACTACCACTCAAGATTAATACATGAAGAAACTATTCTTTTAATAATAATTCCTATTATATATATATATATATATATTTACACATGCTTTCTCGTGACTCCTTCTACCGAGGTAAATTGCTTTTGTTAGAGGGGTTAATGGAATATGCGTTGGATTAGAAATACTCATGTTTGATGATGGCCAAAAGCATATATGGCTGGAAAACATCCAAATTTTCATCAGTGCATTTAATGTTGTTTTGGATTATACATACATATTGATCATGTACGTGATAATTGCTACAAAAATCATCGATTGATATCATATAATTTCATGGACTTAAAACTGTCTTTTTTTTTTTTTTTTCCAATAATACAATAACATTCAATCTTGAAAAATATTATTTTTCATTTTAGGTTTAAATATCATCTCAGTCATATATATAGTCATAATATTTGATATATCACGTTTTAAGTGGCTAGCTGTCTATTAACATAATTCAGAATAATAAAATATATAAATATGAAAAAATATCTGTCTAATTTCACCTTAAAATTATTCAGATAAAAAAAAAAAACTATAAAAGAACTCAATTAGAGTTGAAAGGTTCTTGATCTTATAATATATACCATTTGGAAAAGGCAAAGAGTAGTAATGATGAGGAAAGGGTGGCCTTGAAGGTAGGCAAACTTTAAACCCTGGCAATGGCATGGCCAATCAATCTCTTTCCTCCAAGTGAAAAAAGAAGAGAAAGTCGATGATGTTGGCACTATAATGATGTTTGATGATGGGGTTGCAAGGCAGCATGTGCTCCTTCCCACGCCAACTACAAACCTTTTCGATCGGCTCCTTTTCAATTTCAAAAGGTGCACACACCCTACATTGAGCCACCCTTTTCCTAATTCCAAAAGTTCCAATTGTTCCCCTAACCACAGGAGGATCATGGGATTCTTAATAAAGTTCTCCATATTTGTGAATGGATATCTATCTCTTTGATCATTATGTTACTCTTAATTAATCAAAACTACATGTAAAATAGTTTCAAAAAATATATTAGAAATATCCACTATATATCGACATCTAATAGCATTGGCGACGTTCTAAGATTGAAAAGTCTAAAAAAATACATCGGTCTAAAAAACGATCTGCACAACCTCTTGTACAATGGGCCGCATATAGGCAGTGCCATTGGCCATTTTCTTTAAAATAAAAGATCTAATATGTGCATGCCACATATATAGCTAGCAATCCATCCATCCCAAGATTTCCTTAGATCTAACGTTGATGAATTTGCCATGAATGATATATTATTCAAGCTAGGCTAACTCCGGCCATCTCCTGATCTTTTTGATGCATCTTCTTCTTAAATCACAAAGTCATGTAGGTGGGGCATCAACCAAATCTCATTTAAACATGGTAACAAGTCGAGAAGACAGCTAGCCCAATGAGGATATATAATAGTTCTCTCTCTCTCTCTCTCTCTCTCTCTCTCAAGTTCTCTTATTTTCCATATATAATACCGTGCGTCGTCAATCTATAGTACTAGTACTCATATTGGACCAACAACATCCAATCTTAAAAACTAGGTACGTGAGCCACAATATTATGCATTTTCAAGTACGTACGTCGTGATCTCATGACCAAATGCAACACGAAATGCTCATCATGTCACATGCATAAGCCCCATCGTCTTCCTTAATTAGTAGTTTTTTTTTTTTTTGTTGGTAAAAGTGGACGGTACCTCCAAATATATAAAGAATTAATCTTTGCATCAGCCTACACACAACACACCATAATTTTTTTTATTTGTTTCTCTTATTAAATGTGTATTATATGGATGATGAATAAAAAAATATAAATGTTTCAAGAAGAGTAAAATAAAAAAAAATTGAAAAAAATTAAAAAAAATAAAAAATACATTAGTGTGTGGTGTGTAGGCTTATGCATAGCAATGCTCATATATAAATGCCCTCGCAAATGGCAAAAGAAGACCGTGGTATAAACTCACTGTTTAGCAAAAAGACCTAACAACAAAATAAAGAACAAATTAAATAATAGGCCCCTGAGTACAACTATACACATCTACTACAGGAAGCTGGCACCTCTGTAGAATGTCAACATGGGTAGTTTTTAGTCTTTTCTCTCTTCATTTTAAAATATGTGTTCCTTAACCAGTAAAGAATCTGCTCCCAGCAAGCTTGAATGGACATGTTTCTATCCTCCATGCGCAACCTGCATCTTCGAATCCAAAGAATTCATACAATAAAACCGGAGTGATTCCCCTTAGATATTCCAGCTAAGAGGATCATTTTCCTTTGGATTTGTACATTGGTGTCTACACTCAAGACCCCTTGTAACCCTTTCCAACATACAAAAGAAATTCTGAGTGGAATGAGCGGGTCCCAAAAAAAATTCGCCCGTATGACTTTGGCGGACTTGGATCGGCTGATCCCATGCCATGTGACGGTGCCATTACTATCCTTCGATGGCTTCCAATACACCTTATCTTTCACCGCTCATGGCCTACCCAACTTTCTCTTCAAGCAAATGAATCGAGCCTTCTCTCTTCCTATTACAGTCGTAAGCATGTCTTCATTCCACTATGTTCCAATAAGAGTATCCTGCAAATAACAACTTAGGATTTTGTATAACTCCTACCTGTTTGCCTAGAATGCCAAGCCCAGACCAATTCTCCCACCAAAAAGGAATTTGAGCTTCATTAATATGCCAACTCGATTGTTCCATAATAATCAAAAAACAGAACGAAATAGACTTCCATAAGGGAGAGAAATTTCACTTTACCACCTCTTGAAAAGGGTGATTTTTTTTTTACACTACTTTTCCCTCATAAAATTCACCCATAAGGAAGTACCATATAATATGTTCCAAGCCAGTTTTATTCGAAGAGCCTTGTGCATCTCTAAGAAATCCTAAAGGCCTANTTTTAAAATTTTTCCCCCCCCCCCCCCCCCCGCCCAACACAAAAGAAAACCAACCAAGATAGAGTTTAGTTTCCAAGTAACCTTCTTTGGGACATCCATAACTGACATAAGATGAATAGGTAAACTAGAAAGCACATGTCAAAGCATGACAATACATCCCCCAGCCGATAGCATAATCCCTTTCCAACCATCTAGTTTAGCTGGACTTTATTTAACAAACCATCAAAACAACGCACTCCAATAACGGATGAGGCTATAGGAATGCCTATATATGTGCAAGGAAATTTTCTAAGGCTATATCTGGTTATTCTTTGCATCCTCTTTTTCCTTGCATACAAAATGCGATTGGAAAAATAAATGGCAGATTTATCCGTGGTAACCTTTTGTAGAATAAGTATCAATAACTTCTATGAGCCCTTTCACCGATTTTTTATCCCCATTTAAAAAAAACACAACATCAACAGCATAAAGTAAATGGGATACATGCGTCCTCACTCTAGGAACTGAAAAAGGCTTGATTTTCTGATGCTCCATTGCCTACTTAATCAACCTTGTGAACACTTCCTCCGCTAGAATGAACAATTATGGATAGAGGGGTTCCCCTTGCTGAATACCTCTGGAAGATTGAAAATACCCACGGTATGTTCTATTAAGTATCACAGAGAAACTACAATTCTGTACACAATTTTTTAGAAGACCAATAAACTGATCCGAAAAACCATATGCAGTTAAGGCCTCCCATAGAAAATTCCACTATAACCTATCATATGCCTTCATCATATCCAATTGCCTTCATCATATCCAATTTCAGCATAATATTTCCTCCCCTAGTCTTCATGTTAAGGTGTCTCAATAATTCCTGAGCCAACAAGACATTCTCAAAAATACTTCACCCCTTAACAAAAGCTCCCTGCTCTTCTAAAATAATGTTGGGTAATAAAGGGCGAATTCTTCCCACTAAAATTTTTGAAAAGCACTTATAAATTACTGAGTATAGGCTAATCAGACAAAATTTAGCAAAACTATTAGGCCGATTTGTTTTAGGAATGAGAACTAAGAAAGTAGAAGTATAATATGGGACCAAAGGAGCACCTACAAGAAATTCTATGGCAGCGTTGAGCACATTCTCTCCAACTATGTCCCAACAAGAGATGAAAAAACTAGACCCAAACCTGTCAAGCCCAGGACTATTGTCCACTGGAATGGACCTTATAACTTTTAGCGTCTCCTCCATGGAAGGTGCTTTTACAAGACAAGAATTATCCTCCTCCGAAACAACCGGTTGTACAAGCTTACAAATCTCTTTTTTTGCACTTCTATTGATTAAGTGTCAAAAACTACATGATTAGGTTACTAAATTGAATAAATTGTTTCACTAAAAACTGAATTAAGCACTTAATTATGTAGTAATTTTTAGTACTTGACTTATTGATAAATTCTGATATTTTGCACTTAAAATGATTTACAACTTGTAAAATCACATCAGAATTAATATCTCAATTTTATCCCTCATTGTGAATACTTAAATCTTAATTTTTGTAGGGATATTTTTGGAAATAAATTGATGTAGGGTATTTTTAAAATGAGAAGTGAAGGAACTCGGCAGTCAACAGCCTCAACGTGCAGCAGCGCACTCACGCGGAACAGACGAAACGCAATGCACGAAGGGGCAACGCACAAGCGAAGAGCAGTTGATGCAGGACATGGAGAGAGGCGGCAGAAAAGAAAAAGAAAAGAAAAGAAAGAGAGAGAGAGGGAGATTAATTAATTTATTTTATTATTTGAATTCTTTTTAGTTTTATACTTTTATGGGGTCGGCAATTTATTTTGGGCTTATTCTCATTGGTTTTACTTTTTTTCATTTTACTTTTTCTTTTTCGTTTCATTGCTTTTTGTTTTGCTTCAGCCGACAGTTTGCATATACCATTGGATTATTGTTTTCGCTTAGATACTCTCTCTCTTTCAGTAGTTAATTGCTCTCTGCATTTTTTTATTGTTTTCGTAGCAGACATTTGGATCTCTCTCGATTTTCATTCGGTAACAGTTTATTTTTCTGCTTTTGTTTTTATTCTTACGTTTCAAACTATTACTCGGCAGCTTCATTCTATTGTATTTACCTTTAGTTTATCATTACGCCTGCCATTTTATTCACATTGCAATTTCATTATTTTAGTTTTCTTTTCGGTATTTGTTGTCGTAGAACATTATCATTCCCATCTGCAATTTTATTTATATAGTAATTCTAAATGTTAGGGTTCATTATTTTTGAATATTTTACTAATTTAGAAATGATAGGCTAGATTTTTAGCTTGAGATTCAATGAGTAACCCATGACTGTTAGGGGTTGGATTTTCTTCAAGTTTATGGAATTTTGAGTGATTAACTTGATAGATTGTATTTCATTTTGCCTATAGAAAGGATTAAAATTCTATGTACTTGAACTTGATCAGTCGTAGACGTAAAGGCACGATTGATGCTTGAACTCGTGACAAGATTTTGATAGCTTTCTTTTACTTTACATTTGTTGTACAATCTGTCAAGTACCTTGATTATATTAAAAAGTATGCTTATTGTTTAATTAACCGATCATAATCTCTTGGAATGAGAAAATGATTGAAAGAAGATGAAAATTAGAGGTAAATCCAACTTCAAATCAGAAATGGGCGAAAATTGCATCTCAAGTGTTTGTTTTATTGTTTCTTTCAAGTTTAATTCAACTTTTACATATTGCATTTTTTTCACTTTTCATCTCTTTTAGTCAAGATAATCTTTACACTAAAATCTCACATATGCTGTGATAATCCTTTGTCCCTGTGGAATACGATCCTGGACTTATCCTTGATACAACTTGACACTTCTACACTTAAAAGCACATTTGAGACCGAGTCATCTATGACCCTCAGACTGTAAGAGTTCTGAAAAAATATCAATTGCTCCATCATGCATGACAACAAATGTAGGAAGCACATGACCATCTTGCATCTCTATACTACCAATCCAAGCTTTCCTTCTATGATTTTTGGCCATTCCATGAAAGAATTTGGTATTTGCATCCTCTTCCCTTATCCACTTAGCCTTGGCCTTTTGAACCATAAAAATCTTTTCTCTATGAAGCCAATCATGCAACTCCTTCCGAGCATCCTATAGCAATCTATCAACCTCAATATGGCCTACTTCAAGGACCTTGTCTTCCAATTGAATGATCCGATCTTTCCAATGTGTAATATTAGAGAAGATATTACCAAAAGTCATGCGGTTTCACTCCTTTAGAATATGCTTCAATCATTTCAACTTAACAGCCAAATTCAAAAGCCCATTAAAATTTGTACGTTCCTTCCAATTATTTACAACCACCTCTCTAAACTGTGCATGTGTAGTCCACATGCGTTGGAAGAAAAAAGGCCTTGGCCCATAAGATTGCTGAGCATTTGAAATTTTGAGGTGCAGCAGACAGTGATCCGAAGTACTTCTGGCCATAATAATGACTTTGGCAGCATGGTATTTACGTAAGAACTCATGATTAATAATGACCAGATCGAGTTTAGCCCATACTCGACCTTGCCCTTCTTGTCCATTACATCACAAATACCTGGATCCCTATTCTTGAATCTCCAAGAGCCCACAGTTCATAATACAATTGTTGAAATCATCTTTAACTCCCTGAGGCTTTAAAAGGCCACCATTTTTTTCATGATCATACCGAATAACATTAAAATCACCCCCAATCGCTCACCGAATGTCCTGTCTTTGAATTGTCTCCAAATCACACTAGAGCTGTACTCTCCCAGATTGAAGACAACTTGTGTAAATAAATGACAGCAACATCTCAACCTCACTTCAACCTCCTCACCCATTTCTTAATGTGACATTCAGCTACAAAAGGTTCTAAAATGGCCAACACATCTGGTTGTGTCTCCATAATATTCTTCTGCAATTGTAAGAAAGAACTACCTAAACCCCTAACATTCCAAAAAAAATGTTATCAATTATGTCAAGCTTGTTTGGAGGACCGAGTGATCATACTCAGTTGTAAGGCTATAACATTTTTCTTCTTCTTTAATTTTGCAATTGACATTTCAAGCTCATGGTCTATCTCCTCTACAAAACTCTATGTTTTTTTAGGTCCTTCAACATCATTAGAAAGAACGCTATACTCCATCACATCAGTTTCCGCAACCATGGCTTCGCCATTTGTTATATCTGGCCTATCCTCTCCATTTACCTTGACATGCATATTGGTGTCCTACGCATCTATATGTTGTAGATGCTTTGCCTACATAACAGTTGTAACCAGATCTGGCTACAACTCCTTCTCTTCATTGATGCCCAGGAAGCTCTCCGTTTCTAGAACACCATCTACCACAAGGTCAAGAATCCTATTTAATTCAGCATCGACAATTTTCTCCAAAAGTAACGATGCTTCTTCTTGAATTTTATCTACCCATTGTGTATCCCTCGGTGAATCAAAAATGTTAACCAAACCAGTAGACACCTTCACTGTCATATCCCTTTCCCTTAGTTCGGACTCTCCTCCTTCAATACATAAAGGTGTTTTTATAGCTTGCAAATGAGTATCTTGATCATACGTTGGTAAGGTCGACACCATCACGCCATCCTGCATCACATACAAAATTAGTTGCTTAGGTTCCTTTTCCTTGGCTTCTTAAGGTTTCGCCTGGTCCTTGTTATTCATAGGTTTCCACACATGTCTTTGTCACTCATATCTCATTGGTTCCTCTCTAGATTGAGGTTTAACACCTTTTTTATTTTGTTGCATGCACCTTTTCCCTTCTACATGTACTATACAAATGGCCTTATTGACGGCAAGTTAAACAATACACTAGTAGGGTGTCAAAAATCACTTCTTGAAAATGACTTCCCAATTTGTTGGGGGGCCAATCCAAAAATAGTGCCTATGCTCTTTGGAAATATCCATCTCTATGCACATTCTTGCTTCCACTAGCCTTGAAACACAAGTTGTTGCATTATCTCTTTTCAGATATCTACCATAAGGTCCTGCAAAATTATTCAACGTAGACTCATAGAAAAAATGAGGTTGTAAACCCGGTAAAAACATCCACACCAAGGCTAAAGGCGATTCCTCATATTTATTGAACGAGAGAGACCAATGAAATACTTTTTATGGGATGTTTACAATATCCATCACCTCCCTTGACATAGCAGCAACAAAATCAGATTCATTCGTCAACCGCACCAAAACGTTTCAAGCCATTCTCAGGACACCAACAACAGGAATTGAGGATAAACCCCATAGATTTTTAATGTAACATTTGATAACATTCAGTGATGGACGACGTCTCTAAAATGCTAAAACTGTGTTTGGCAAGAGTCCAGAAATGCACACGCACCAAGGGGCAGGGCCAGAAACCCACACCTAACCCTAGCAAAACGACAAAAGACCTAGGAAAGACATTAACGTGGCAAGAGCATTTTCTCTCTCTTCAAGAGCGTTTTTGAAAATCTTCTACGTTCTCTTAATTAGTAGTTACGTACATATATTATAATATTACGAACCTATAACCTGCGCAATGCGCGGATTGTTGTGTATATTTATATTTTAATATGAACTGTTACAACTTTTAAATTTCATTTCATTTCATATATATAAATATATAAACCAATTTAAGTTTACACCCAAATGCACTATTTCAACTTTTATATTGTTTCTTCAAATAAATTGCCCTCTAAACCATTTCGAATTTCTTCACTATAAAATTCGGTCTCTCTCTAAATCTCTCTTCCTCATACATAATATACACAACAATCCACGCATTGAGCAGGCTATAGACTCGTATATATAAATATATAGATATAGTTTTAATAAAATAAATTTCTTTTACGCAATAAGAATAAAAAATTTAAAAACAAAGCATTACTTGCTATTTTTCATTTTTTATTTCTAAACTTCAAAATTTAGATTGGACATAGATGAACACACAAAATTTTCGATTACAGGAATTCATCGATTTCAAGATTCAAGGTGTAATTTTTTTTCCCTTTTTAACAAATCTATTCTTTTTTTTTTTTTTTTAATGCTTGGTCGTACTGGCATGACTTTGCAATTTTTGAGGGACAAACCATTGCAACTTTCCATGTAATCTACTCTTTTGAGGGACTAGCATGACTCTCCATGTAATCTATTCTTTTGAGGGACAGACAATTGCATGGTTTGCAACTTTGCAAACCACCGCTTGACTTTGCATTTTGCAGTGAAGACGAATAGTGCAGGCTGAATGCCAAGTCATCAATTAGAACTTGACTTTTATATAATTAAATAGATATGCCTATACATACTTGATAACTATATATGAGACTGCTATATATGTGACAATTAATATCAACAAACCCTACACACACACACATACACATACTAGGACAAAAGTAACGTGCAAAGCACGTTTGCTTAGTTGGATGAAATGATTATTTTAGGAAAAAATTATGCTTTTTTTAAAAATTATTTACCTAAAACACTCTAATGCTGAGGTAAAAAAAGGAAAAAATAAATCTTGACCGACTGACACAACCCCATTCCCATTCCTGACACAACACCGAAAAAGACTAAAAGAGTAAACAAAAATAGACTAAAGCTGCACACCTGAACCAAAAGACCAAAAACTCTCACTTAAACAGACATGAAAGAAAATTGTAGAAGGATAAAAAAGACGCAACACAACACACACAATACATATGGAAAAAATGTAAATTCTAGGAAATACTTTTGGACAATAATAGTTAAGTAGAGTATAATAATTACATGTTTGGAGAGATTAGAAAAAAAAAACCATTAATTCAAACCTCAACATAGTGTAATACATATTTATCATATTTGATAGTTTTAGGAAGTTGTTTAGGTACAAGTTTAACAGAAAACATCAGTTCAAAATGTGACTTATGTGGTTTGTTTTTCGTGTGTGTAGTCTATGTATGTTGTGTTGTGTCTTTTTTATTCTCCTGTTCTATTCTTTTGTGTATGTTTAAGCGAGGATTTATTTATCTTTTGGTGTAAATGGGTCAAATGTGAGGTTAGCTAAAGGGATAAGATAGAGCTGAAAACCTGTGTTTTTACATTCAATGAAGAAATTTCAATTAACTTAAAATCAATTGACATATTTTATTATTTATTTTAGCAAGTTAGTAAGTGTCATTGGATCAGTAAGTGTCAGTGCATCATTTTAATTATGGAGAAGGGGATGGTTTTGCTTGTGTCAATAATTTTGTATCTTCATGCTTGTGCTAGTGGTTTTTTTTTTTTTTTTTTAATTTCTCTTCTTTTCATTATTATCCCTAAGCATATGCAAAAATCCCTCTCTTTGTGATATAAAGATGCTTCATATAAACAACCTTTTAAGTTGTTATCTCTGTCTAACAAACCATGCATAGTAGTTGCTTAATAAATGTTAGAGCCACAACACCATCAACTATCCTAAGATTATCAAATAACAAAGGACCTCTCATATGATTTAGCAATATCTATATATAATATCTCACACATTTAAATGGATTTACTGTAACAACTTGACGTATAAGAACTTTTATTTTTTTTAGGAGTTCACATTTTGTATTGTTGGCTCGAAATAGAAAATTTTAGAAATTCTTTCTACAATAATCTTTTGGCATTCTCATCTACTCGATTTTCTACAAAAGATTTTGTTAACATCGATTTTGTAGATAAATTAGAGTTGAGAACATTAGTTAAGTTTTCATGTGCCCGAAAAGACATTTGCTGTTAATCCTCAAAATGTAAATGTAAGCTATAGACTGCTAGGTATATTTCATTAATAACAAAGTCTTATGTTCTCCACTCAGCTCTAAGTGGAGTAATTCATTGGATGAATTGGAATTGCAATTTCATCAATTTGTTGCTTACTTTGTTCAGAAACCAAATTAAAAGCAACAGAATCATAGCTTTTATAAATATACTTATAAAGATATTTGGCTATCTTTATTTGTCAAAATTCATAAATTGAGTATTTGTTAAAATTAATCAGTTCCTCAGAGCAAGTCCGCACAAAAAATTACAAACAAAAAGCATAACAACAAATTCGTATCCATTTGATTTTTTAAGTTCCCATATTTTTTTTTCTCGGCAGAATATATAATATAAAACAGAGGTACTTATTATTGTTTGAATGGATAAATTATTTTTTGCAATTATTATACCACTACAAACATTTTTTTTTTCATACAGAAAGATAGATCAAAATTCTTCTTTGAATAATTGTATTTTTTTTTTCAAATTTTTCTACCTACCTTAAACACTTTTAAAAGCTGGACAAAAAAAATGTTATCATGTGTTTGTAAGCCAAATTTTGAAAATATCAGAAATTTTCATCAATTAGAAACAAATCTTTATTTTGATAAAAATCTTGAGCTTTGATTAATCAAAAAAATATTTTTTTTTTTAATTCGTAGGAAGATAGGCCCAAAATTCTCTTTACATCCGATCAATTTCTTTTACACATTTTATTTAACTACATTTTGTACATGTTTTAAATAAATATATTGTTTTTAAAAAGAGAAAAAAAAAAAAAGATGTTGGTTATACATTATTACATCCACAATGCATAAATTGTTTTTCGATTTCTTTTGGCCAAAACTTCGGCTGGGACCATTAAGCATAAATAACTTTAATTATCTTTATGTTGAAAGCAGCAAATGAGCTGAATTTTAATGAAGGGTTACAGCTGTTTGTTTTTTTTAATACCATAAATGAATTTCTCAACTATAAAACCTCTAAAAACATTTTGTATAGGGATTTTTTTAGAATTGTGAAAGAATTATTTAATGTCATAAAAGCGATTTTTTTACCAAGAAGTTACAATAAAAATTCGAATGCAACAATAACACCAAGATCATTTTTAAGGTTTTTGATGTTTAACTGGAATAAATTTATTTAGGTAAATAACATATTGTCTAATTAGTTGAGAGCATTTCTAAACATGAAACTATCAAGAAACTTGAAAATAGCATCGATCACAAAATAACAATTGAAAAGTACCAACAGAATCTCTACGTTGAGGGTATCAAATAGGTTCAATTTCAATAAATATGCAACTGTTTGTTTCACTTTTAATTATAATGCATTGACAGGTTCGTCTTCATTTCGAGAAAAATGATTTATAATTTGAAATATTTATTACATTCTTGCCAAATAAACAAGACATATTATGCAAAACAAAAACACCAAGAACAAAGGAAATAAATGGTAAAAAAAAATTGGATAAATTCTTCAATGTAAAATTTTTTAAAGACAAAAATATTTATTTCTTTGTGTTCTTTTCTGGAGATAAGAGGAATATTCATAGTCAACGGCAGACCTACATAGGGGCAGGGGGCCATGGCCCCCCCAAAGTTGGCAAAAAAATTATATATATTAATTAATATAATTCAATAGTCTTATATTAATCTCATTTTGTGTTGGCACCCTCTCTAAAAAAATATCTTAACCCCCTCTACAAAATTATTTTGATCTTATAGATTATTTTAACATAGAAATAGAAAAAAAATATTTTATTACAATTTTAGCTTTACTCGGCCCCCTACAACAAATTCTTGGTTCTGCCATTGTCTATGGTGTTTTTTATGTGTTAATATAATAAAATGTTTTGTTTTCTTGTAGATATTGCAATAAATTTTTCGATTCATAAAACCTTAATCATTTACGATAAAGAATTTACTTGAAACAACTGAATAAAATCAAAAGTATTGCATAAATGAAACTCACCAAATCTTAGTTTTTTAATGTCTATTGCCACGTAAAGTTTATGTAAGGACCGGAACCATGTTTCTGTTTTTAATGAAATCCTTGAGTTTCAATGAAAAAAAAAAAAAAACCTAAAAGCCTAAAAACAAAAAAATAGAAGGGTACTTACGATACAAAGGAAAACAATTAATCATCACAAAAAGATAAATTTTCAACACAAATGTTGAAATAAATTCCTACCAAAATATACAGACTGAAATTACAAAACAGAAATAGATACAAACTCTCAACCAGTTTGGATCCCAAATAAAAAACTGCCAATCAAAATACACAAGTTGTTATAAAAACTGCAAGACATACATACAATCTAAGAATATGATTCTTGAACCCCCCACCCCCTGTTCAAATAATGCAACCCAAAATATATAGACTGTAAAAATCAAATTGGAACATATATACATCAGTCGATAGCAATTTGAACCACAAACCAAAAAGCTACTAACCAAAACATACAAAGTTGAAAAACCAACCGGAACACATACAAACCTCAAAACAACATAATTTTTCAAATAAAATTCTTCAAATTTCCTGCAAGGAGGAAATCAACAAGTCATAATAAATAAAACAAAAACTTAGTTTTGTTGAAAAAATGAAAAATCTAAAAATGTAAAAATAGGAACAAAAAAAAATCAAACCCAATAGCATAGAAATTGTACCAAATATATAATACGGACATACTAACTATTCTCAAGAGTAAAAAACAAAAGAATATGTATTAACCAATTAATAACAAAATATACACATTCGACAATATATACTCAACTCAGAAACAATATTTTTTTTTGTAAGTTCTCAACTCGTAAACAATATATAAATTGAATCAAAAAATAAGAGCCATCTACAAACCTCAAAGCAACTGAATTGCAAACTAGAAACTCAAAACTTCTTGCAAGAAACAAACCAATAAATCAGATTAATTAAAACGAAAAAATAATAACACAACAATATAGTGAAATGTAAAAATAAATAAAACTCCTATTTCAAAATTTGTTGGCACAAAAGAGTTTAAGAATATAAAAAATGAAACATGCACCATAATAAGAAACTCAGAGTAAGACACAGAAGGGAAAAAAATCAAAAAAACAGCATGCATTCATAAAAGAAACAAAGAAAAACACAAATAAAAAATATACAAATAAAGACAAACTTCTGAAAACAGACGTGTATTGAAAGAAAAACAACTCGGAAGAAAAACACATATCAAAATATCAGTAAACAAAAGAAAAAAAATCAAAAATTAAAGAAGGAAGAAACCAACAACCCAAGACTTTAAAAACATGACTAATAAATATTGAAGAACAGAGAATGAGCGCTAAATAGCTAAAATTAAAGACACAGTAAGAAGAGACCTGATTTTCAAAGGAGGAGAGCTCGGATGAGAAAGACATTAGACGGATCACAAAATAAAAAAGAACAACAAATGGTATTTGAAAAAAAAATAACAAAACAGAATCAATGCTAAACACTGAACACAATCAGCCCAAGAAAATCCTTCTCGAGTCGTGCTGTAGTTGTCCTTAATGAAGGATACATACCTCGCAATCCCAACAAGAACATCCGTTAGGAATTTCTGAAATAATAATGCGTTGTTCCCTTTTGATATTTGATAATGGCCGAAGCATGTAACTGTCAGAATTGCAAGGGATGTGGCCTTCATCTCAAAATAGAAAAGCGCATCATTTATTCAACAACTCATTTTCAAAATAATTTTGAGGAGCTATATATAACAAAAATAATGAATAGATACACAGAAAAAGGCAAACAATGGGATCTAGACCAACGAAAAAATATCCCAAATCCACATCCAGTAAAACCCTCAGATCAGATGCAGATCCAAAAAAAAAAATACAAAACAAAAATATATCCCAGATCCAAATGCAAATGCCCAAAAAAAAAATATAACAAGACGAAAAGAAAATCTTAGATGCAGGAAGCGGACGACGAGTGCTATGAAGACAAAACCCTGCTATCCGCGACTGCTGACGACGAACGGTAGGAATGACCATTAGTTAGAAATATAGAGGGCCCAACTTGAGAGAGAGAACTCGGGAGGAGAAAGAATTGAGAGAGAGAGAGAGAGAGAGAGAGAGAGAGAGAACCAAGGGTTAATACTCAAACAAAAAAGACGATTATGTCTGTACAACACACGGAAGAACATAAATAGACACATAAAAAGACGATTCATTTACCAAGACAATGCACTTCCATTTTTTATGTGTTATGTCACTTATGCCCTTTTGTGTGATCCATTTCCTTGCATTTTAGGTGGTTTAAGTGTTGTGTTATATGCCGTTTTGTGTTTTAGGTGGTTTAAGTGTAGGTTGTGTCAATTGTGTCAGTCGGTGTGGGTGGGTATGTCAATTTGCTTGTGTCAGTTCACCTAGGTAANTTTTTTTTTTTTTTTTTTTTTGTCTCTTTGGGTTTTTCTGTCTGAGACTTTCACTTTTTTTGGGTCTGGATAGACGTAAAGTTTTTTTATTAGTGCGTCTAAGTAAGCATGTGTCTGTGTCTATCAATTTATCTGTCTGAGGCTTTTTTTCGTCTGGGTAATCACACAATTTATATCTTTTAGTTTGGTTAGGAGATACAATCTAATATCATTTGTGGGTGGCTCACTTTGTGTTGTGTATTTGGTTCTCATAGAACTGGATTTCTTTTTTCTTGGTTTCATGTATAATGTAGTGATGGGATAGAGATAGAACAGAAAAACAAAAAAGAAGATGAAGATGTTGGAAGTCACTGACACAAGTAAAACCATTCCCTTCCTTATAAATTAAATGATGCACTGACACTTCTGACCCCATTGACATAAAATAAAAAAAAAACAAAAAAAAACCTCAATACGTTTATATCCTTGCAGAAACAAACACAAAAGAATAAAGTAAAAGAACAAAAAAGACACAACACAATGCATGGAACAAATACGGAAGGACAAGAAAATTACTGTTCATTACTGTTCACACGGGATAGCCTCTTATATAAAAGAGAGATATATATATATATATACATGACCAATAATATTGATCTCAAGCATGTTATCATGCCACAATCCCAATTCATGTCTAGGGCATCTCATGCGCGTTTCATCCAGACATAGTCGTGGGCGCTTAACTCTTATAAACCCAACTCCACATGAAATTTCTAAATACCCAAAACACTTATTCAAATTACCTCTCCCAATTAACTTCAATCCAAGAGGTACTTAAATAGTCAAATTAACATGATAACAATTCTCTAGTATATGGCCCACCCCTGCTACTTCATTTACTACTCAATCCAACATGGAAATCTGGCTGATTGGGTAGCCATCTAGCCTCTGACTTACATGAAAATCTATGACCAAAGAAATTACGAAGAAAACAAAAGCACAACTTCTCTTGTTGTCCTCATCCTTTTTCCCCACTTGCCCATCAATCTAATGACTAGACCTCAAATCCTAACCTATCTAATAATCTTGTTCGACCCAAAACGTCACCTCAACTCAAAGGTTAGCTGGTGCTGCCCCATCAATCCAATTTGGTCCTGCTCGACCAAACCCGGCCACCCACGAACCATCACCCTTCACTATTCCATCACAATAACATATATTTTCATTCTTTATCTTAGTTTACTTTATTCTACTTTTTCATTAAAGAAATTAACTCATTTTTCGTTTTGCACAAAAAAGATAGACGGGCAATAAATCCCACTACGTACTAACCCCACCAGACGACTTAAAGACCTCTGTATGTCTCATTCATCATAATTAAAAACCGTGTTGAATAAATGAAATTCAAAACACCCTCTTGCATATCGCAGAAAATCCAAACTCCTCCAAACTGTTGGACAAAAGTTTCCAATATTCCAATCAATCATATACCTACCTACCTAGCTAGCTTCGCCATGTCAACTTTAACCATTAAATTGCATCTCCTTACCTTTTTTTATTGAGACAAAGCACAAGTTCCTGAGTAAGGGACACATTTTCAGCCATACTTCTTCCCTTCAAGAAGATGAGGAAGAAAAAGGAGGAAAAGAAGCATCATTAATGAAGTCTTTTGTAGCCTCCCATGCACACATCCACCCTAGCTCACGATATACCTACAACAATATTCAAGGTAAAAGCTCAAGATAAACCTATCCGAACTCGGGCTGCTATCAAGAAGAATGTCTTGCAAAACCTCTTTTAGTACTTCCTCAATTGAAGGCATTCTGTATAACTGCTCATTTTTCCTTTCCAATACAACAAAACCGAGTAATAAAATAAGCAAGACTGACTAGCTAGGGATAGAATCACTTGAAGAGAGAGCAGATCATTCAAAAGAATACTTGATTGTTTCATGATCATCATGTATATCTTGTGGAGAGTACTTTAAGAACTTGCCATCATCTAGGGACATTTGCTAAATCATGGCTTTCCTTCTCTTTTGCTGAAGAGTAGCATGAGGAAACATCGTATTAGCATCTCTCTTTTCTTTAACCACTTCTCTCGGGCCTCCTGTTTTAATAAGTATTTCCTCCTGTTGAAGAGACTTCTCCAGCTCCATCCTTTTGTTAATAAGATCTAGTACCTCTAACTGATCTACAAGGGAATCCTCTAATTGCTGCAGTTGTTGCTCCACTCTACCAAACAGGACCGTCTTGTTCCAATTCTTAATTAAGCTTGGCAATAAGTTTCACCAACCCACCTCCAAGAACAGTCTACGACCAGCTTTTCCCCATCACTTTTTTTATAACATTATGGGTTCATCACATCCTCAAGAATCAAAATGGGGTAGGACCATAATGAACAAAATCAGGTTCTGCAGAGATGAGCATAGGACTGCAGTCAAAGTCTTCCTAATCCACAATACCCACGGATTTGCCAAAGCTCTATCCAATTTGGCCCAAATCCGACGATAAATTTAAGTGAAAACTTAAATAGGTGGATAGCGAAGAAGAGAATAGATCGGCATAAAATGTGGCAATTAGCACCTCTGCTTTAAATCTGCTAAGTTTGAGAGACATTCACTGATTCCCACAAACAAAAGCATACCAACGTGGTTAGAAACATGGAATATCTCGAATATTGATTAGAAAATCGACTATGAGCTGTTCAAAGAATAGGTGACATTAAGTAAAAAGAAAGAATCTCAAAATTGTGGAATTTATTCTATGCACCAACTTTGGGGAAAAAGAGGAAACAAGCTACTCTTCTTGGGCTCATTTGATCAGTTGACGCTGGTAAGACTGAAGCATGCAGCAGCACTCTTCAATTCGTTCTCTGCAACGTGCTCGATTGACTGGTTTGTATCTTTCAAGGATTCTTCCGAGCTGCAGGGTCACATTAAACATTAAGTATTTGAGAATCAAATGAAAATCACACTAAAAAACTGCAGTTCCAAATTTATGAGAAGTTAATCATCATCGCGATGAATGAAGCCTATTAACCATATATTCAACTCCCAACCTCAATATTGTTCAGATTAGTTTAAACAATTATGTAATGATGAAAGCACCCAAAATGATAGATGTACCTTGATTCATAAGCCTCTTTGGAATCAATGTATGATTGTCTGTCATCAATGGTATCAAAGAAAGGATGCATCTCATCATAGTCTTGAACTACTTGTTGG
>QEOT01006675.1:0-34429 GCA_003123785.1 Pterocarya stenoptera
TATATATGTGATGGATTGAGTAACAGTGTAAATGTGTTAGAATATAAATTCAAAATATTAGATTAATCCCATGCCAAAGGCTATGTTCAAATCAAAATTTGTGTTTGGTTAGTCGGATGTCAAATCACTAGAGTTAGAGTGTTTGAGTATTGTAGGATGTTAGAGTCTAGGGTGTCAATGAAGTGAAAGTCATCTATATTATATTAATTTAAAAAAAACAATTGGGGGCTACGTGAGTATTGGGGGGAAATTTCAGTAAAAGTTTTAGAGGCTACTTGGGGGGGCAATTTCAGTTATACAAAGAAAAATCATAATTATTTATATAGTATATTATTTTAGTTTGGATCCAAAAATAATTTTTAGGCCGAATGGGACATCAATACCCTTAAAGTGGGGGGTGGGGCGGATGGGATGTCCGCCCCCGCCCCTTGGCACCGGGGCGGGGTGCTGGTGCGGAGCTTGAGAGACCACCCCTCGCATATGCGGGGGCGGGGTACGGGGTGCAGGGTGCAGGGTGACCCGCCCCCACATATGCAGGTATCACCCCTACTCAGTATTTTATTCTCCTCCCTCTCTGAATCTGTTGTAGGACATGTGCTTTCTGCTACCACCTCTCAAGACCTATAGGATTCCCTAGCCTCAATGTTCACTTCACATTCACAAGCAAAACAATTCCAAGTGCGCTTGCAACTTGCGAATCTTGCTCGAGGAGATCGATCCATTACATCATATTTTGCCAAGGTTCGCTCTGTAGCTGACACTTTAGTAGCGACTGGTAATCCCTTACTTGATTAAGAATTTGTTACCTATTTACTCACTAGTCTTGGCCCTGCTTATGAATCTTTTATTACTTATGTCACCACAAGAGTTAAGCCAATCTCCTCTCATGAATTGTTTCAATTATTGCTTGTGCATGAGAGTTGCATTTCTCACAATGCTCGGAGTCTTACCTCCCCTATTGAGCCCTCAGCTTACTTCACTACCATTGGAGGCCGTGAGCAACGTGGCCGAGGTTTCATGAGAGGTGGCAGACAAGGCCGTAATAGTAGAGGTAGATCAAATCATTTTGCACAAGGAGGCCGAAATTTATCTTCATCCTCACCAAATACCCACTAGTAGTTCTCAAATTCCAGACCCACTCGCCAAGTTTGTCACAAATCTGGGCATTTAGCACTGCAATGCCATCACCATTTTGACCATTCTTATCAATATGAAGCCCCACCTTCCATCTCTACAAATTTCATAACGTCAAACACCTCCCTGATGTTACTTGGTATCCTGACTTAGCGGCAACTCACCACATCACAAATGATTTGCATAACCTCAATCTTTCCTCAGAACCCTATAATGGCAGTGAACAAATCCAAGTGGGTGATGGTTCAGCTCTACCTATTTAGAACATCGGTGACTAATCATCTCTTTCCTCTTTTTCTTCTTCTTCCTTTGCTCTTCACAATTTACTCCATGTGCCTTTAATCACCAAAAACCTCATTTTCGTTTGTAAATTCTTCACTGACAATAATTGCTATTTTGAATTTCATGCCTCTCATTTCTCTGTGAAGGACTTTGACGGGGAAGGTACTCCTCACAGGCCCACCTATAATGGCCTCTACATTTTCCCCTCTGCGTCGACTTCCTCTACATCACCTTCTACTCACGTCGAAGACAGGACTTCCGTGGCACAGTGGTACTGCCATTTGGGTCACCCATCTCTCACTCTAGTCTCTCGAATATTGCATAGAAGTTGTTTGCTGGTTCTCCCACAGACAAATCTTTAAGTGCCCTAAATATCCCTTGGCCAAAAGCCATCAACTCTCATTTCATACTAATCGAACCCAGGCCACTAAGCCTCTGGTGCAGATCTGTGGGGCCCAGCCTCTTATGTTTCTCGCAATGGATTTAAATACCATCTATCCTTTGTTGATCAACTTACTTGATACACTTGGTTCTTTCCTCTTAAATTAAAGTAAGATGTCTACAATATTTTTCTCAATTTCTTACCATATCTTGAATGTCTATTCAATAAAAAAATTAATTATCCTACAAACCAATGGTGGTGGTGAATTTAAACCACTCATCCCGCTTTGCCAAAAACTTGGCATCACTTATCGTTTCTCATGTCCCCATACCCATCAACAAAATGGACTTGTTGAACAAAAGTATAGGCATATCATTGAGACTGGGCTTGCACTTCTGGCCCATGCTGCATTACCTTGCATTACCTTACACTTTTTGGACCAAAGTCTTTGAGACAACAGTGTATCTCATTAATCTCCTCCCGTCTCCAGTCATGCAAAATAAATCCCCTTATGCCCTTGTCTACAACAAAGTTCCTGATTATAATATTTTAAAAGTATTCAAGTGTTAGTGTTGGCCTAATTTCCGTCCATACAACAAACATAAACTTTAGTTTCGGTCCACATCATGTCTTTTTTCTGGGTTACAGTTCATCACACAAGGGCTATAAATGTTTAGACCTTGCTACAAATAGACTTTATGTGTCCAGAGATGTTTTATTTAATTAAGCGTCTTTTCCTTCTTCCAAATTGCGGCCCAAACCCACTAAACCTATCCAACATCACTCTGGGGCTCATTTACCCATCCTCTCTCAATCCATTCTCGGCCCAGGCCCAAGCCCACGATCTACTTCTTCCCAATCACTCATCTTCTTCCACCTGATCCCCTATAACTTCTCCTTCGATTGCATCTCCCCATAATAATTCCTCTTCTTCGCCTCTCCTTGTTCCACCAAGATCCCCAATCATAACTCGAGCTCAAAGAAATTCTTCCCGTCCCCTTGTTCGTGCAGATGGCACCATGCCATATCCCACTCGGCAATGTCTCACCGTCACCTCCAACATACCAAAAATCCCACCCAGCTTTTTGGTTGCCACTAAACTCCCTGAATGGCATGAAGCCATGACTAAGGAATACAATACCCTTATACAAAATCAAACATGGGCATTAGATCCACCTGCTGCTTCTTCTAAAGTCCTTGGTTGCAAGTGGATCTAAAGAACCAAATTTCACGCAGACGGTTCCATCAAACGCCAGAAGGCATGATTGGTAGCCAAAGGCTACCATCGATAGGCTAGGATTGATTACTATGACACTTTCAACCCCGTAGTCTAAGCACCCACCATCCGTTTGATTCAATCCATTGAAGTTTCTCGTGGGTGGCCTCTGCGTCAAATCGACATCTAAAATGCCTTCTTGCATGGCTCGTTAATTGACACAATCTACATGCAACAACCACAAGGCTTCATCGACCCCATTCATCCCAATTATGTGTGCCAATTGAAGAAAGCCATTTATGGCCTCAAGCAAGCGCCACGAGCGTGGTTTGCACAGCTTAATTCATGGCTTCTGGGGTATGGTTTCATAGTATCCAGAGCCGATCCATCTTTGTTTATCTTAACACATGGTGACTTGAGAATTTACCTGCTCATTTATGTAAATGATATTGTCATAACCTCCTCACTTTCATCTACCATTGATAAGCTCATTTGTGACTTGAGTAATGCATTTCCTATTAAGGACTTAGGTCATTTGTCTTACTTTGGCTTCTGGGGTATGGTTTCATAGTATCCAGAGCCGATCCATCTTTGTTTATCTTAACACATGGTGACTTGAGAATTTACCTGCTCTTTTATGTAAATGATATTGTCATAACCTCCTCACTTTCATCTACCATTGATAAGCTCATTTGTGACTTGAGTAATGCATTTCCTATTAAGGACTTAGGTCATTTGTCTTACTTTGGCTTCTGGGGTATGGTTTCATAGTATCCAGAGCCGATCCATCTTTGTTTATCTTAACACATGGTGACTTGAGAATTTACCTGCTCTTTACGTAAATGATATTGTCATAACCTCCTCACTTTCATCTACCATTGATAAGCTCATTTGTGACTTGAGTAATGCATTTCCTATTAAGGACTTAGGTCATTTGTCTTACTTTCATGGACTGGAAATAGACTATATGCGTGATGGCATTCTCTCAAAGAAAATACATCAAGGACCTACTCATTCAGAGTAACATGTTGCATGACAAACCCATGTCCTCACCCATGGCAGCCTCACTAAAATTACCAAATTTTGATTCTCCTAATTTTGATGATTCCACACTGTTTAGAAGCATTGTAGGTGCTTTACAATACTTTTCACTCACACGGCCTAATATTTTTTTCGCCGTCAACAAGGTGTGCCAATTCATGCACTCACCAAAGCTGACCCATTGGAGTGCCGTAAAAAGGATCTTAAGATACCTGAAAGGCACAATTAGCTATGGCCTTTTGTTTTCCCTTAAGTGATCCCCTTTTATCTTGCAAGCATATCATGATGCTGATTGGGTGTGATGCCCTGATGATCGATATTCAACTGAGGGCTTTTGTATATTTCTAGGCGCACATTTGATTTCTTCGAGCTCTAAAAAGCAAAGAACAGTAGCACGATCAAGCACCGAAGATAAATACAAGTCGATTGCCTCCTCTGCAGCAGAGCTCATTTGGCTTCAAACAATCATTTGTGAATTAGGTCTTCCACTTTCTCAAGCTCTCACCTTATGGTGTGACAACATTAGAGCAACTTAATTGGCTGTCAATCCATATATGGACATTGATTTCCACTTTGTGAGAGATCGAGTTGCAGCAAGACTCTTGCTGTTTCTTTCATCAGTTCCAAACACCAACTTTCAGACGTTTTTACTAAACCATTGGTTGCTGAAAAATTTTCTAAATTTTAGTCGAGTCTCAATATAATTGATATCCATTGGACTCGAGGCGGTGTATTAGCATAGATAATACCACTAAGCACCTTCTAGAATAACCGTAGGAAACCTTTCTGTTATCTCTCCAATACTTGTAACCAACTTGATTCCTTTTTTATTCTATATTCTCTTGTAAACTGTGTATAAAAACACTTGGAAATACAACACAATTTAGTGAAGAATTTCAGCAAATAAGCTACTCTGATACTACGTACACAGCCTGAAGCTAGAATTCTGCAGAGCTGCAATATTGGCACCACAGAGGATGTCCATAGCCGCACCAGTACTAGCAAATAACAACAATATCCGATCCAGAGACAAATTCATGAGAACTGCAAAAATCAACATGCCGCACACATTGTAATTAACAACACAAAATAAGTAAGCCGTGGCAATGGAAGTAGGAGAGCTAAACCATAAAATCATGATGATCTGGGAAGATCATTTTGTTAGACTATAATTTAAAGAATAAAAAATGCCTCTTCAAATGCATAATAAATCACCACTTCTGTCAAAGATTTAAAAATAATATTATAATTATTTCAATTGAAACTGCTAACATCATCACTTCTCTGCCTTTCTAGAGAAACATGCCTCAATATTATAAGTTACCGACTCGCACTTATGATCGATTGCAAGAGATAGTACGTACATTTATGGCGTGAAAAACTGGTCCAAATTTGGCTTACATTTGACAACAAAATAATAAGTGGTCGGGAACCTCTTCCTAATTTATATCATAAAAGGAGCATCTCTCGACATTGTGAACATAATCGATCTATCCATAGTGCTTAACAATATAGGAAAAACTAGTTTTTAAAAATACAAAAACTAATGAAACTCGAATTTCGGTCCAACTATAACCAGGTCATGATGAACAGTAGTCTTAGACAGCATAATGAGCGTACGTGTTATACATATATATATATATATATATATTTGTGTGTGTCAAATTTCTTTAGGAAATGTATATAGAGATCAAACTTTATAATCCAATGACAACTCGGTTGGCTATGCCATGCGATCGAGGAGTAAAAGGGAGTACCACTAAAACAAATTCATTGGAGGAAATTGATCAGGAAACTAATATTTAGGAGAATTTGTAACGGATTGTTTTAATTAGACATGAAAAATGAGTATATATAGTCATATATACCAAATTAACTTCTCCAAAATCTATTTGATGACAAACCAATTAGTATTGGCTACCTAGCCTATCAAAAATAAATAAATAAATCTTGGCTACCCAGCTAGCTATTTTTGTATATTTACTATATATTTTTTAAAACACACTACAAAAACTATTTATTTGTTACCAGTTATTTATTGTAAAAATGAGTTTGTTTTTATCCCAAATGGTCATTCTCGTAGCAAATAATTAATCAGTCCCAAATGCTTTTTTTTTTTTTTTTTTTTTTTCATGACAATAAATTAAATGCCCAGCTTAACTATATGAGGAAGAATTAATGGACTGACTAATCAATTAACCTATAATGTGTACGATTACTATTTTCAATAAATTAGATTCAGACAAGATCGACCCAAATTCAGGTAGACATTATGGCTGACAAGAGTAGTACTACTGTTCCATGAATGTAACACACGGGATAGACTGCACCAGAAAAATGTTGGTGTTTAATGGCCATGCATTGTTTTAAGACGACCATTTGATAATTTCAAGGTCATGATGCATTAAGATATTATGATGTTTGGTACGTACTACATCATGAATCAATCAAGCATGCTTGGGCATTAAGATCATCCTAAGTTCATTATTTTTCCCGTGAGCTATAATGGGTACCCCATTAAGGCTCTGTTGGAGATAGAAACCATCAAGTTGCTAGGCATGTACAAAGATTGAAAAGAATGCTAATACCCCACACCTACGTGCAAGTTGCAATGTCCGGCTTAGTTTGGATTGAGAAACACTCAAGCTATCTCATCTCATCATCATTACAATTTTCACAAATTTTCATATAAGATATAATAAAAAATTCAACTTCTTCAAATATCAAAATAATAATAATATTAAAAAATAATATTCTAACAATATTTTATTCAATTTTCAACTTTCATCTCAATTCATCTCATCTCAATTCACTTCCCAAATGTAACCTGTTGGCCAGCCTCCCCAAAAGGAAAATTTTACTCGATGCTAACCAAAAACTTGAATTCAAGTCCCTACAATAATTTTCAATAGTATGCATATGTTGCATTGCAGTAACGTTATTAGATATGCATCTAAAAGACGAGTAATGCTAAATACAGTCATACAATATACAAGTCGCGAGCACTCCTTTTAAAATATAATAGGATCCATCATTAAAAAAAATTCATATGGGTGCTATAGAAAATAATTTTTTTCAAAATAAGTGTGCGAGACTTGCACGCCTTAGGACTGCAAGTATCATTTCTCTAATTGATATGTAAACTCTTTTTGTCTCCTCACTGAACCAACTCGCTGACATTCTCACCAAACCGTTGCCTAAAGCTCTCATCCACTCTCTGCATATCAAACTTGGCCTCTATCCTACAACCATGTTTGAGGGTGAGCGTGATAGCGCTGCTCTCCATTATTGGACCACCATAAATCTAGCAACACCAAAACAGAGGATAAAGTCACTCCACAAATCATACAATTATCCTCAAATCATGCACCAACAAATCTGCAAGACAGAGGATAATATCCCATGGCTGGTTCCTCTTCGTCACAAATCAGAATTTTTCTCTACTTTTAAAAACTACCAAATGTTTGTGATATCTCAGTTCGACGCCAATATCAAAAAAGTGATGAGGGCAGTGAGTTTGCAAGTAAGGATTTCAATAACTATCTATCCATGATGTTCAATGCTAAACTACCTCCTTGATTCTGGCTAGATTGTTTCTCCACTACCATTTTCGTGTTAAACAGACTATCATCTTCCATACTTGGCATGGAACTCATTTCCTTCGGCTTTATCGTAAAAATCCAGATTATGGAATATTTCGAGTTCTTGGCACAATCTGTTTTCCTTACCTTGGTGAAAATAGAGAACATAAGCTGGAGCAAAAGTCTCTTCCGTGTGTGTTCGTTGGATATAGTGTGACGCATAAAGGTTACAAATGTCTATACCCACCAACTGTAACACCCCGTATTTTAGTGTATTTTTATTAAAGGATTATTTTAATGAATTTAAAGATTGGTTGTCTTGTTTTAAAATTATGGGAGTTTTATTATGTTATTTTATAATATTTTAAGTTGTGAAAATTATTTTATCATATGCTTTCTTATTATAATTTAATGTTTTGCATTTAAAGTAATCTTTAATTTATATTAGTTTGTTTATGGGTTTTTAAATTATTGTTGGTCTATTTAAGCCTTTCACTGCATTTCAATTATTTTATTTTATTTACTGTTTTGAAATTATTTTCGTTGGATCATTTCGGTGACCCAAGTTATGAGGATTGAACCTCATTTCTTTTCCCTCCTTTTTCTTTTTCCCTTTTTCATTTTCTCCTTATTTCTTCCCTGCTCTCTCCCGTGCGCAACCCACCTCTCCTCCTCTCTCCTTCGTCCTTTTCCATCACCTCCACCCTGCGCCGTCATGCGCCACCACCGGTCCTCACTGCCCCTTCCACCTCCTTCCCCAGCCGCCGGCGACCCCACCCCTCCAACCTTAGCCCCTCTCGCGCCACCGTCGACCCACACGCACAGCTTGAAACCACGCGACCTTGTGTGCTCCAAAGCCGCCGTCGGGCCACCTCTGGCCACCACCTCTTCACCACATCTTACTCGACCTCCTATCTACCTAATGGACCCAATCCCAGCTCCGATCCGTCACCAGTGAAGCCGCATTAACCACAACTCCGATTTGACCATTTTTTACCTTAAACCACCACCTACGCCGCCACCCACAACCAAAGACTACCACCATTAGTTTCACCGACCTCTCTAGGCCATACCCTATCAATTTCAAGTCTTGGTTTAACCTCTTTCGAAAGTGGATTTTTGAGACCCACGACCAGTGTATTTTTATACTGTTCGGTTGCTGTTTTGTGGCTTTTAACGCATCCGTGATCTTCTGAAAATTAATATATAGTACTATAAATATTTTTCCAAATAACTTTTGAGATTTAAATGTATTTTTGCATTAACACTCATTTACTGTATACTAGTTGGTTGTGTGATTGGATTGTGCTGTGTTTGGTTGGTTGTTGGATATTGATGTTGGTTTGGTACATTGCATGTGCACGCATGTTCATGTTTGTAAATGAAAACTGAATTTTTTTATAATTGCATTCATGCTCATGTGTTTATTGAAAATTGAGTTTTCATGTGAGTAAAAGGAAAAGAGACTGTAGGGATGGTGGTATAGTCCCGCCTGCGATTCTCACCTACAGTGCACGTGATAGGGATGGTGGTAAGCAGGAATGGTGGTGTTGTCCAGCCTGTGATTTTCGCCTATGGTGCACGAGGTAGGGATGGTGGTAAGCAGGAATGGTGGTAGAGTCCCGCCTGTGATTCCTGCCTACAGTGCTCTAATGGGTACCCCTTATGTGGAAATGAACTGTAGGGATGGTGGTAGAGTCCCGCCTGTGATTCACACCTACGGTACACGCGATAGGGATGGTGGTATAGTCCCGCCTGTGATTCCCTCCTATAGTGTCTTATAAACGTTTTTGTGTAAATCATTTTCTGGAAAAAGATTAGATTATTATTTTGGGCCAAAATGAAATTTTGACATGTGTTGAAAAATATTCATTTTCGAAAAAAAATGATGTTTTGAGGTTAAGACATGTTTCATCATATGCATGCATGTTGGTTGCATTAATGCATTTTTATTTTGGGTTGTTTGGATTATAACTTGCCTGCAGTACCATTTTCTGGTATCGTAGATTTTGATGTTGATGATACAGATGTTGAGCCTGAGAATTTGGCTCTGCCGGAGGAGTGATCTGTGATCACTTGTATTTGTATTTTCAGCTCTTGTATTATTTTTGGGACAGTGGTATTGCTTTTAAATGCTTTGATTTTTGGATATTTGTATTAAACAAATTCTAATACTTAGTTGACTTATTTATTTATCCGCTGCATTTTGTTGTACACTTTTGCGTGTTACACACACTTGAACACTTGTCGTTGGGATGAGTGACCCGTATTGTCATCATCCTAACATCACGATTCTCATGTTGTTTTGAATGTGGGAGTCAGGACGTCACACCAACAAGCCATGTCTATATGTCGCGCCATGTGGTATTTGATGAATCCTAGTTGCCATACACCCAACCAACCAATCTTTATTGCTTTATGGGACTAATACTGTTGAGAGAGATTTTAGCACCTTCTCACAATTGGAAGACCACGTTTTGCAAACTGCACCCTCTCCTCAACCTCTTGCATTAGCCTTTGCATTGCCTATAATACCAACAAGCACTTGCTCAGAAACCATGACCAACCTACCCATCTCTATTGTCACTAACAACACAAATATTGTTGTGGTCACATATGCAAACAGCAACCATGAGGACACATCCTGTTCAGATTCTAGTTTTGAAAGGACACAAGTCACTCAACATCCCATGCAAACTCGGTCCAAAGCTGGTGTACACAAGCCTAATCCAAAATATCCCACCTTCATGCCACCTATGACATTCCACCTCTTCCAAAGTGTATCATCATCATTTCTAAATGACATCCTCGATGGTCTGCAGCTATGGATGAAGAGTTGGATGCACTTGCTGCAAATAAAATATGGATCATGGTACCCCCTCACTCAAACATGAATATGGTTGGTTGCTAATGGGTCTACCAAGCTAAGTTTAACCCAACTGCATACTAGAACACCTCAAGGCTCGCTTGGTTGCAAAAGGGTTCAACAAAGTCAACGGTGTGTATTTTTCTGAAACCTTCTTACCAGTCATCAAGCCAGCAACTATCTGTGTTGTTCTTACCATTGTTGTGGCGAAGAAATGGGAACTTAGATAGTTGGTCATTAAAAATGCCTTCGTACATGGTTATCTAAGCCAACCTATATACACGCAGCAACCTCCAAGTTGTGGATCCCCAAAATCCAACGTATGTGTACCAACGTAGTCATGCCCTCTATGGTCTTAAATAGGCTCCTAGGGCCTAGTTTGCTCGTCTAAGTGATTATCTTCTGCAATTTGGATTCTTCTGCTGCTCAACAAATCCAAGTCTCTTCATTTTCAACACTTCTCAACGAATTCTCATTCTACTCCTTTATGTGGACGATATGGCAGTCACTGGTGATGATCGTACTTGTATTGATTGGTTCATATCTTGATTGGCCCAACAATTTTCGATCAAAGATCTTGGGCATCTTCATCACTTTCTTGGAATCAAAGTTCATAAGCTTGACAATCGTTTGTTCATCTCACAGAACCACTATGCTTAAGCTCTTTTAACCTGACCTGAGATGTCTGGTTGTAAGCCCATATCCACCCCCGTGCCTACTAAGGGAAGACACTTATCAACCTCTACTAAGTTATTCCACAATCCCACTAAGTATCGCAACCTTGTTGGAGGTTTGCAGTACCTCACGTTTACTAGGCCTGACCTACCTTACAGCGTGAACTTGCATGCCAATTCATGCAAGCTCCAATTGTGGCTCACTATCAACTTGTTAAAAGAATCCTTCAAGATGTTCAAGGCCCCACACAGTTTGGCATGAAAATTCTTATCAATAGTAGCTTGGATCTATATGGCTTCTCCAATGCTGATTAGGCTGGATGCCTTCTGAATCCTCACTCAACCTCTAGCTACTGCACCTTCCTTGGCAGCAACCTCATTCGTGGAGTGCAAAGAAATTAGCCTCGATAGCTCATTGTGACAACCTTGGGCTTTGTATATTACTATAAATCAAATTCTCATGGACGTACGAAGCATGTTGAACTTGACTATCACTACATACGTGAACAAGTTGCTTTGGGGTCTTTGGAAACTCGTTTTGTCTCACCAAATCGTTTCCAAAAGCTCTCTTCCTCTATGCATATCAAACTTGGCCTCTGTTTGGATCCACAACCATGTTTGAGGGTGAGTGATAGCGCTACTCCATTATTGGACCACCAAAATTATAGCAACACCAAAATAGAGTACAAAGTCACTCCACAAATCATGTATTGTCCTCAAATTATGCACCAAGAAATTTGTAACACAAAGAATAATATCTCATAAAAGCTTCCAATTCAAATGTATCCTACATGTTCTTTATTAGGAAATACTAGCTTCATATACTGCATTTCACCTACCCTATCTATCTACGCGCTGGTAGGTAGGGGCTTATCTATGCAATTCGCTATGCTTCGCTTGTTTCTATATGAAAATATGCACCTTTGGTTGCTGCGCTCCCCACGGGTAATAGCAAGAGAGTGAAGAATGAATAATCCTCCAAATAAAAGGAGTGATTGAGTCTGACTCAAGCTAGTGAGTGAAAGGTGTTGCAAGAGAGCTAGTTCAACTTGCAAACGATCAGCAAGTGAAGGACCGATCCTTTTGCACCAGTATTGTTGCGAGAATAGGGTAGGAATGGATAGTGAGCTCTATTGGGTCCCCAAGGTCGCTTGGGAGCACCTTGTTGCCACTGAGGACCATAATTGGCCGAAGGCGCATCATTGTTATAAACGGATCCAGGACAGAGCTTGTGCTGGGTTTTGCTGTTGCGATTGGGTAGGTGGTTTTTTAGTGGGTTGGGGGATGGCCTCAACCCCCTGGATGGCTTGGTGATTAGCCTTCTATATAAAGCACTTTGTAATTACTTTTATATAAGGAATGGAAAGTCTGTCTATATCACACACCCGTGAGATAGAACTTCACAAAATTCTTTAGGAGTTGCTGCTATCAAGATTATAAAACTTAGGTTTTACATCGTTCACCTATCAGAGACCACAATGTAAGCATTCCACTAATTCTACATGGACCTCACACACATACAATTTGGCAAATTCGACAGCCAAAGGCCACTGTGCACTCTTCTATTTCTTTTTAATTTTATATTTTAAAACTTTTCCTACATAATTGCAAATCAAGGCCCGTAATGTATAATACATTGGATTCTTCCAATCAGGGGTAGAGCAAACTAGATTTTACTATTTTGTAACACTTAGTTTATAAGGTAGGTTGTGTGATATTATTTTCCCCCTACTATTTTATGATTTTTGTCACATACACGAGCTTTATAGATCAGGGTTAGGGTTTGATTTCTGGTTTTGGCTCACCGTACTCCCATTGATTCATACATGTTTCATTTAATTTGAGTTGATTATAGGCCCAAAAGCTCGAGTATGGGCAGCCAGCATAGAGAATCAATTGAATTAAAGAATCTAGAAAATCTTGTTTTAAGCTCATGAAACCCTAAAAACAAAACAAAAGCTGACAAAACAATGTGCAAAGTAGAAAACATTGTCGTCTCAAGTAAAGGCTTGAAGACAAAAACTGCCTACCATTATCTCTTTCAGTACAGCAAGGGGCAAAAGATTGAGCGAGACGAGGCCGGTGCCGAGGACAGAGAGCCCATGGGGTACACCAAAGGGGGAGCACTGTCAACCGAAGGCCCATCGATGCAATGACCATGCCGAGGATGTCATCCAAGTAATCATTTTTAGGAACTAAATCCTTTATTTGCTTTCCCTTTGTCAATTTTGCATATATTTGCAGAAAATCAGCACATTGTTCTTGTATTTTGCAAGTATTTGTAACATTTATCAAGTATTGGAAAAATGAAGTTAACCACTTCGAAGGGGTTCTCCTTCAAGACAAAAATCGACAAGAAATTTCACAATCTTTTTTCTCATTAATCAAAAGATAGTTAAATACATCAAAAAGTAATAGACTTCAGGACTCATGGGTCCATTACCCAAAATAATAGGCTGCACTAATAATTAAAAAAATTAACAACAAACCCATAACTACAACTACATAAGGGACACTGGCTCTAACAATGACCACCACCACTGACCCACGTAAATAGTACCTACTAACCCACATAATTGACTAAGTAAACCACCATTTAGCAAATTATTGGATTGGATATTTAATGGACCACCATGCCAATGGATACAACTCAGGTCGCACCCATCAGAGGCCTACTGCAATACCTAGGCCCACAGCCTCTGGAGCATGTGACATTCCCATCCCCATCAGAAGACCTTGCCCTCAAGGTCTAGGAAGTCTTTTTTCACTTTCTTATACTCTACCCACGTTGCCTCTTCGTGCTCTAATTCCTTCCATTTAACCAAAAGCTCAGTCACGGCCCTGTTCTTCTTTTGCTTCTTCATGCATCAATTCAAAAGTTCCTCTGGCTTTACTCGTATAAGTCCCTCCACATTGACCTCTAACAGACTCAATGACAGGTGGTTTCGGCTACCCAACTTTCTCTTAAGGCACGATACATGGAAAACGAGGTGGATAGCTAAGGTAGGTGGCAGCTCCAATCAGTATGCCACGGTGCCGATCTTTTCAATAACTTGGTATGGCTTGTAAAACCTTGGGGAAAGCTTTAAATTGCGTCTTTGTACAACCGAATGTTGCTTAAAAGCATGGAGCCACAAATACACTCAGTCCCCACCTCAACTACCCCCTCTGTTCTTTTTAGATCAGCAAATTTCTTCATCCTTTTTTGTGCAATTTATAGGTTACTCTTCAACTGCAAGTTGTGCTAATGGTGGTCAAAAATAAGGTACTAGTTTCAGTGGGAGACATTGAGTCATGCTAAAGACCTGATCCCGAGTCCAAAATTCATCATCCATATCTTGTACCGAAGTTGTACCAGAAGTATAAGGTAGTGATTTTGGGGGTGAATACCCATAAACATTCTCAAATGGTGTAAATTTGGTAGAGGAATGGATATTTGTGTTGTAGCACCACTCAGTCAAGGGTAACCACTTTACCCACTCCATGGGTCGATCTCCCATATAGCATCTTAGGTACTGTTCCACACACTTATTTACAATTTCAGTCTGCACATCTGTTTGTCGGTGATAGGTGAACTAAGCTTAAGTTTAGTCCCCTGCAGCCTAAAAAGCTCCTTCCAAAAGTTGCTTGTGAAGGTTGGCTCTCTTTCAGACACAATAGAGCTAGGCATGCCATGCAACTTGAAAATATTGGCCATAAAAATCTTAGTAGTCTTCACTACATTATAGGGATGAGTAATAGGAATAAAATGGGCATATTTAGAGAGTCTATCTACCCCCACCATGATAATACTATAGCCATTTGAATTTGGTAATCCTTTTATAAAATCCATAGATCTGTTAGTCTAGACTTGTTCGGATATAGGCAAGGGTTGAAGGAGGCTAACTGGATTTATGTTCTCTATCTTAGTCTTCTGACATGTATCACATTCTCTGATAAATTTTTTAATACACCATTTCATCCCTTTCCAATAAAGTTATGATAAGGCTATGTGGAGAGTTTTATGTAACCCTGGGTGCTCTGCCAATAGACTACTATGAACTAACTGCATTATTTGGTCTTTTACTGCTGAAGAAGCTCCAATGTAAAGCCTCTTTGTGTAGAACATCAACCCCTCTTTTTTGCTATACTTTTAGGAATCCAATTCCCCTAGCAACTTTGCGGATAAATTGAAAGCTCTAAAAAAGTATTTAAAGTTTTGGAACATGCAATTGTTTAGGGATATAGGGGAACGCAAGAAAGGTAAGGTGATGGAGATCCAGGAATTAGAGAGGTTACAAGAGGATCAGACTCTTACACAGGAAGAATTAATTCAGAAGATAGTGTTGGTCGCAAATCTTGAGAGGATTATTCTATTAGAAGAGACTTCTTGGCATAAAAAATCAAGAGCATTGTGGTTAAAGGAAGGAGATCTAAGTACGAAGTTCTTCCACCGAATAGCTAACTCTCATAGGAGAACCAACAACATTAAGATGCGAAAAATTGATGGTGTTAATTGTAGGGAATAGCAGGTGATTCACAATCATGTAATTGGTTTCTTTGAGCAGTCACTTACCAAGCAGGTGGGATGGCCACCTACACTTGATGGGCTTGGTTTCGACTCCATTAGGCCGCAAGATGTTTGTCGGCTAGAGAGGCCTTTTGAGGAGGAAAATGGCCAAAGACAAGGCACCGAGTCCTGAGAGTTTTTCTATGGGCTTCTTTAAAACATGCTGGGCATTGTTAAAAGATGATTTTATGAGAGTGTTTTAGGAGCTTTACTCGGCTAGAAAATTTGAGAAAAGTCTTCACACCAATTTTCTCGCATTGCTACCAAAGAAGGTTAGGGCTGCTGAGATTACGGAATTTCGGCCCATTAGCTTAGTAAATGGGGTATATAAGATAATCTCAAAGGTGCTAATGAATCGTCTTGGTGAGGTATTGGGGAAGATAATTACAAAACTCCAAAATGTTTTTGTTAATGGTAGACAGATTTTAGAGGCGGTTCTTATCGCCAAGGAAGGCCTTGACAGTAGACTAAAAGTTGGAACTGTAGGGATCATCTACAAGCTAGACATGGAGAAGGCGTACAATCACGTTAATTGGGATTTTCTTCTTTACCTTCTTGGGAGGTGTGGTTTTGGGGAGAGATGACGGCCGTGGATCCGCTGGTGCATATCAACGGTGAAATTCTCAGTTTTGATAAACAGAATCCCAGTTGGCTTTTCAATAGCACATGAGGTTTAAGACAAGGAGACTCGTTGTCTCCATTACTTTTTGTTATTGTAATGGAGGCACTAAGCAGAATGACCTCGTCATTGGTTAACAATGGTTTCATAACTACTGGCTTCTCGGTTGGAACCCTGGATAAGGGAATTATTAATATTCTCATTTATTATTTGCAGATAACATACTTATCTTTTGTGAGGCATATCATAACCAAGTGTGAGCACGGAAAGCTCTTCTTCTTTGTTTTGAAGCAACATTCGGGTTGGAAGCAAATTTTGACAAATCAGAGATGGTGCCAATTGGTGGTGTGCAACATATAAGATAATTGGCTAGCACTTTGGGATGTAAGATCGCCTCTCTTCCTATGACTTATCTTGGACTCCCACTAGGGGCTACCTTGAGAGCATCTTCATTATGGGACTCAGTGACAGAGAAAGTAGAGCGGAGATTGGCAGGATGGTAGAGAATGTGCCTGTCGAAAGGTGGTAGGATTATCTAAATCAAGAGTACTTTATCAAATCTACCAACTTAATTTTTGTCTCTTTTCCCTATCCCAGCAACTGTGGCGTCTCGAATTGAGAAACTTCAACGTGATTTATTATGGAATAGAGTGAGTGAGGAGTTCAAATGCCACCTAGTTAAGTGAGAGAAGGTATGTTGCCCTATCTCCAATGGCGGTTTGGATATTAGAAATATGAGAATCTTTAATCATGCATTACTTGGAAAATAGTTGTAAAGATACAATAACAAACCAGAAGCCTTATGGAAGTTGGTGATTGAGAGCAAATATGGGGGCTTATAGAGGATGGTGTACTAAGGAAATGAGAGGGGTTTATGGGGTGGGGTTGTGGAAATACATAAGAAGAGGATGGAGGGTCTTTACTCGACACACAAGATTTCTTGTGGGTGCGGGTTCAAGGATTAAATTCTAGAGTGATATTTGGTGTGGTAACAATGCTCTAAAGGTTTTATTTCCTTCACTTTTTCAGGTTGCAAGTGCCAAAGATATTTCAATGGCTGAAGTCATGGTGATATCAATGGAGGAAATCCATGGGAATATCAATTTTAGTCAGGCGGCACAAGATTGGGAAATGAGTAGCTTTGAAATTTTTTCAGCATTTTATACTCCATAAAACTGAGCAACCAGCAAGAAAATATGTTATGGTGGATACCCACAGGTAAAGGTTCGTTCTCAGTTCGCTCTTTCTATTAGTCTCTCACACAAAAGCCCAATATTCAGTTTCCTTAGAGAAGGCTTTGGAGACATAAGGCTCCTTCCTCCCAAAGCAACATTCTTTGTGTGGACAGCTTCCTTGGTTAAGATCCTCACAACTGAAAATTTGAAGAAACGTAGGGTGATCATCGTAGATTGGTGTTGTATGTGTAGAAATGAGGGGCGAGTCTGTGGACCATCTCCTACTATACTGTGAGACTGCTAGAGTGATATGGAATGAAGTGTTCAGTAGACTAGACTTGGCTTGGGTTATGCCCGAGACAGTGGTGGCAATCTAGCCAGCTAGACAAATCTAAGGGTAATGCAACATATTAAAGATGTATGGAAAATGATCCCTTTATACATCATGTGGTGTTTGTGGCAGGAGTGCAATGATCAGACGTTCGAAGACAAGGAGAGATCGTTGGCAAAACTAAAAGCTGTATTTATTAGAACTCTATGTACCTGGGCCACTGTTGTGGATTTCAATGGCATGGATCTACATGATTTTCTTGTCTCTATTGCACCTACATAGTTAGGACGCACTCATGTATTGTACCTGGCTATTCATATTCATTAATTAATAAAATTTGTTTACTTATAAAATAAAACCAAAAAAAGTCTCTAATTTTGAGGATCAAACTCATAACTTGCCTCGAGTGATTCTAGCCAGCTAGTTTAGGTATCGAGATCGCCAACAATTCTGCCTGAGTTTCTTCTTCCCTCCTAGATAATGCATCGGCCACAGCATTTTCTTTGCCTTTCTTGTACTCCACCGAAAATTCATATCCCAGTAGTATATTTAGCCACATTCGCTAGAATAGAGTGCCCACCTTTTGTTCAGGAAGGTACTTGAGGCTTTGGTGATCAATCTGCACCTTGAAGGCCTGTCTCAACACATAAGGCCTCAATTTATTAACTGCGAAAACCAATTCCATCAATTCATTTTCATAAGTGGAGAGTTGGAGTGCCTTTCCCTGAATTGGCTAGCTCATGAATGCGATTAGCCTTCCATGTTGCATGAGTACTGCCCTTACCCCACATCCTGATGCATCACATTGAATAGTAAAAGGTTTAGTAAAGTCAAGTAAAACCAACACAAAGGAGTTAGTAACAGCTTGCTTTAATTTTTGGAAGGCTTATTTAGTTGGTTCTGTCCAGGAAAATGAATTTTTTTAGAGTAGTGCAGTTAATGGGACTGCTATCATACCATAGTCTTTAATAACTTTTCTGTAATACCCTCATTGTTTGGTATTATACCATGTATTGTGATATGGTGCTTGTGGAATAGAAGATGTAAACCTAGAATGGAAGAGCTGGATGAATCAGAGCAGTCGGTTTGGGCGAAAATCAAATACTCGATTGGGTGGTCTGCTCTAAAGTTGAAGGAGACTTTTGCACTATCTTGCGGTGATCAAAATATTCTTGATTCTTTATCTTTCCCGTTTAGACATGAGACTCCTAAGCTACCAAAGCTGGTTCGGTGGTGTCCTCCAACTGCAGGCAGAGTGAAGTTGAACATCGACAGAAGCTGAATTGGTAATCCAGGATTGATGGGCGTCGGTGGGGTGTTTCAAAACCACCAAGGTAAGATGTTGGCTGCATTTTTTACTCATTTTGGAGAAGTTATTAATAATAAAAAGGAACTATTGGGACTATTGCATGGTTTGCGGTTTGCAAAATCCTTTGGCGTTATCTATATTGATATAGAACTGGATTCCATGTTGGTTAGAAAATGGTTGCTGGATAAGAGGTGTTCGGTTTGGTATTTGGAAGATTTTTAATGAAATTGAAGCATTGTTGAGGTCTATAGGTGTCAAGGTTCAACACATTTTTTGAGAAGGTAATTCTTCGGCAGAATTTCTTGCAAAAGTAGGAACAGAAGGCTTGGCGGATCACTGGGAGAATTATGCAAATATTCCACAGGTACTTAAAGGTGTTTTGAAGGTTGAAAAATTAGGACTACCTTAGTTTCGGGTTTAGTTGGTTTTTGTTAAGGTTTTTATCAGGTGTTGGATGTTGTTTAATTTTAATGATTTGTTTTAATAAGCTGGCTTGAGATGTTACCATGGTATTCATCCACCAAAAGTGAGGGTTTTCAATAAAGTTTCAGAGGTGCCGCCCTCCTTCTAAAAAAAATAAGATTTACTGTTCTTGAGGAATGGCCAACTCAACATAGACTCAATTTTTTAGAATTAGCTCCAACTCTTTCCTTAGAAATCAAGTGGCTAAGGTCTCTATTTCAAAGCATTCGAAGCGACATTTTGATTTTTGTGCAATGAGTTAATGTTGTTGTAGAATTTGTAGGACAAATCTGACATGTTGAATGTGTTCATCAAGGTTTTTGCTATAGATAATGATGTCATCAAATAAAACTAGGATAAATTTCCTTAAATATTGCTTAAAGATGTCATTTATAAGACTTTGGAAGGTAGAGGGTGCATTGGTGAGTCCAAAGGGAATCACCAAGAATTCATAGTGACCCTCATGTGTCCTAAAGGCAGTTTTTGAATAGCTTGAGGATTAACCCTAATTTGATGATATCCTGACCTTAGGCCAAGTTTGCTAAAAATGGTTGCTCTATGAAGTTCACCTAAGAGTTCATCTACCACAGGAATGAGAAATTCAACCTTAATGGTCTCGTTGTTTAGGGCTCGGTAGTCCACACATAATCTTCAATTCTCGTCTTGTTTTCTAACTAAAAGAGTGGGCGAGGAAAATGGGCTTTGGCTAGGTCTTATAATTCCTGAAGATCACATCTCTTGAACCAATTTTTCTATTTCATTTTTTTTGGAAATATGGATACCTATAGGATCCCAAGCATACTGGTTGGGTATCTAACAGTAGGTTAATGTGGTGATCTTGAGCTCTTGGGGGAGGTAAGCCTTTTGGTTCTTCAAATATTTCTTTAAAATCATCTACTAGGCTCTGTACGTTGGGCTCAAGTTCTATGGAAGAAATAAAAGAATGTGTTTGAGGGAGAAGCTAAATTACTAAATCCTTTTTTCAGGTTTGATAACCTTTCCAAACTTCTCCCCTTCTATCAATGATTGCTCGGAGGGTGTCATTCCTTGTAAAGACTATGGCTAGTTCTTTACCCGAAATTCCATCAACAGTTTGGAGAAATCCCAAAATAGGTCCCAATGTACTAAGCCACTGGACCCCTACGACTACGTCACAACCCCCCAAATTTAAAATGTAAAAATTAGTAGTAAAATAATTACCATGCATGTGTAACTGCACCATTTCACAATTGCCTTGGCGAGTAAGTGTCACCATTCGCCACCTTTACTGCTAACCCCTTGGTAGGTTTTGTTGGTAATCTGGTCCTTTGAGTAATTGACGGATCTAGAAAGTTATGATTACTTTTTGTATCAATCAAAATCACCACTCTGCATCCCTGTATTTGTCCCATAAGCTACTTAGTTCGTGGATTAGGGGAACCCACTAATGCGTGTATGGATATCCCTGGTTCAACTTCCGCGATTTCAGGTTCTGCAGCAGCCTTGCTGCCTTCACCTTCTTCCACTTGGTCATCTTTCCACGCTTTGCATCCTCATCATCGCTAGAATCATCACATTCCATAATGAATAATCTAGATACCTTGCATTTGTGTCCTGGTCCCCACTTTTTATCACAATTATAGCATAGGCATTTATCCTTTCATTCATTCATCTGCATAGGTGTTAATCTTTGTATAAAAAATAGTTGTCTTCATTTCTTGGGTTGGCAAATTGATTGGGGGTCGCATTGGGCCTGGTCCTAATCTGGTAGATCTCATATAGGTAGCAACATTCTCTTCCTGCATTTTAACTAAACCGAAAGGAGCTATGAGAGTTTGGGGATTAAGCATCCTTACCATGAACTGCATGTCCTCTCTCAAACCTGTTAAGAAACAACTAAGCTTATATGGCTCAAGAAGTTCCCTTAACTAACTTGATAAGATTTCAAATTGAGTTTTGGGCTTCAACTGTAGTGTTCTACCTAAGCTTCGTCATGGCTTCCATACGGTCATCATAGGTTGTTGAGCCGAACCTAGTGTATAATGACATCACAAAGCCTTCCTAGCTAGATATTCCTCCAAAAGCCTCCATATCTTGAAACCAAGTGTCTTTCTTTCCATATGGAAGGAAGCCAGTAAGACCCTATGGTGGGCGTTAGTTTGATGATATGCAAAGAATTGATTGGCCCAGTAGACCCACCCTTGTAGATCCTCACCATCAAACCTAGGGAAATCCAACCAGAAAGCACGAGTTTGGATACCCCATGATCATCATACAAGGGGTTGGCCACTTGTGATCCAGAATAATTCCCTGCATCTTCTCCTTTTTTGCCCTGGCTTTTAACAAGTGCATCCACACTCATCACCATGGTCTACAACTGTTGAGACAAGCCATCCACTCCTCATTGCAATGACTCCTGATTCTGCCAGTAAACCTCATGCACTTGTTTAACCGTACCTATGGCATTAGCTAATTATGAGTAATGAGTTCAAGTACCGGCCTCCGTCATGGGCCCAACCTATCTTGTATACCACTGTAACGTCTCTCAAGTTTTGGAAATATGAAGTTAACCACTTCGAGTGAGTTCTCCTCCCAGACAAAAAGTGGCAAGAAATTCCACTACCTTTTTTCTCATTAATCAAAAGATAGTATTTGACTTGGGCTTCTTGGATTTTTTTCTCGTCAGAGCGGTTTATACGTTTCTGGATAACTGATGTAGGCGTTGGCTGCTCTCTTGTTTTATTTTGCTTTTTTTTTTCTTTGGTGGGGGGGGGGGGAGATGATTGAGATGGATGCTCAGTCTCTAGTTCTGTCTAAAAATGAGCATTATTTTTTGCATATGCTTTTAAGGAAATGACAGTTTCGTCGAACCATATTTGTGCTAATTGCAACTGCAATCTCTTCGACGAAGGATGAGGATAGTTTTGGGGAAGTTGGCGACCTATTAATTATTTGGATAGCTACTGGATTTAGAGAGTAACTATTTCACTCATTTAGTCTCTTTAGTAGTTTTTCTAGTAGGGACAAATCTTTTAAGTTGTGATTTTCTTCATGTGGCAGCTTAGTTCTGTTTTAAGCATTTCTCGAGATTTGCATGCCCATGATTATCTGTTATTTTCGTCGGTTAGCAATATTAATAGACCATCTGCAAGTGAAGAAATGTGAGGCCTTGGTCCACTTGCTTATTGATGAACATCCCTTGCCAATAGACAAGTAAATTACACAAGCCTTATTACAAAAAGAAATTCAATGCAAACTGACTTTTGAAAATGTGAATTCTATGTACTTGAACTATATGATCGTGCTCATCAAGATTGATCTTGCTAAGTAATCATATCATATAATTTAGTGTGCCTGTTACACTAACTTTCCTTAACTTGGCCTTTGACAAATCAATATCCATCAAATTCTACAACAATTCCCACACCACAATAGACCTAAAAATTAGAACTTTTTTGAAGGTTCATTCTTCATCAGAGTTTTATTTTAACCTCTAAACCCAGCTCAATGATGATGAGCACATTATTTGTGGGTGTATTTGCATAGTCTACGGCAAAGAGAACACATTGAAGTGTTAAAGTGTAATCAGTGAAGTTATAATAAATAGTTCTAAAGTGGAAGAACAAATTAGGAGAGCATTCAATTTTGAATATTATAGAATTTGAAGAAGAATTTTTAAGAGACGAGGTAGAAGATCAATGAAAATGTTTTCAATAATAATAATAAAAAAGTAAGGAGAGGAGAAATCAATCCTCGATCAATAAAAAATTTAGATCTGAGCCACTGCCATTAAAGGCACAAGTAGATGTGTGAGATGAACAAACGTGAAGCTATAACAGATAATGTATGATAAAGAAGTCAAGAACTAAACTAATTTGAGATTGATGGACAAAACCAAAATGAAGATTATCTCTATCCCCTATTTTCATGAACTAAAAGCATGGTTTCCACTGTATAACTTACTTGCAAACTGGGAAAGTCGGTGCCAATATTCCAGGGTTGCACCTAGTAACTTTGTAACACCCAGGCCCAATACCAAGTCCAAGCCAAGCCGCGTTCTATAATTTATTTTAAGGTTAATATGTGTGGGAAGCTCACTTGATTTTTTACGAGAATTTTTGAAATAGGTAACGGACCCAAAATTTATTTTGAAAGAATATGATTTTTCATTGGGCTTGATAATTGGGTTAAAATCGTTTAATGGACCAAGTGAGACTATTTATTTGGGAATTGACCCAAAAAATTTACAAGACGAGTTGGACAATTTTAGCAGTTGAGTCGAGGCCCATATTTATTTATTAAATGCTCGACCCATAAAAATATGGACAAACCAAAGAGATTATTTTGAACTACTTTAACCGGCCCAACCTATTTGTTAGATACATATGCTATCCAAGACTTGGGCCCAAATACTTGAAATGAACCCTACCCAATCACCCCAAGGCCCACACCTATTTGCTCTAAACCGGGATAACATGCAGTTTTTTTTATAAACTCCCCACCATGCACGTCTCCCTCCGCTAGGGCACTGCATATATATTCATGGTATATATGTGTAGTTGCACAAGATGTTCCTCCATTAAGCCCCTAAAGTAATGCTGCAATAGCCCTTTCTTTTTCCTTAACCCCATCTCTCTCTCTCCCTCTCAGAAATGCACCGTCACCCATAAGGGAAGTCGTCGTGGACTTAACTTCTGTCCGGCCACCGGGTCTCCCGTTGTACGGTTCTCCCTTATTCTCCCGGTGAGTTACCGCACAGTCCCTCCTCCCTTACCATATGTAGTTCCTCTGAAACTTGTCTTTTCTAGCCTTTGAAATACTTGATTCCTAACCACTAATTATTTATTATAGTAATACCCTTAAGACCACATGTAGCTTTCAATGAAAGATTCTAAGCTTTTATATATATATATATATAAATATATATGAATTGTTTTACTTTATCCCAAATGGGTCTTGGCCCAATGGCTGGATGGTGAGTCCAATTGCATTTGTTACAAAACACCTATAATATCTAGTGTTGTTTTGGGCCTATTTCTTTTAAATAGACTTGTCATGAGTTGGAAATATCGTTAAGTGAAAAATTAGGGGAGATGTATTTTACATGGACATAGTTTAATTGAGTAAATATGTTAGCCGTACACTTTATTTTAGTCGAAGAATTAAGTGGATATTGATGAATTTGAGAAGTGAAGATATTTTAAGGTTACGAGAATTTTAGGAAAATATATTACTTTAGTATTTCAGGTTTAAGTATCGAGATACGTATTCAATTGAAAATTTACAGAAGTTACTTGACTATTTTATAGGTGGCGATTAATATTTGTTTGGGAATGTTGTGGAAAATTTTTGAAAAGCTAAAAAGTCCAGGTGGGGTTCCTATGGTAGACTTTGTATAAAACGATTAGACCAATGTTGATTTTATGAGAAATGTGCATGTTTTTTTATGAAAAGAAAAACTTGAAAACAACCTCGGTCATTTATTTGTATTCAAATGAAATTCCGCTTAAGAAGATAAAATATTTTCTGTCATGATTGATGTAGACATAAGCAATTTTTAACATTCTATTTTTGAACTATGTAAAAAGGAGCGAATATGAAAATTTGTGCATAATTATATGACTATGATGTGATTATGTTGTGTTCTAAATATGTTATGTACTCTGATATGATATTATGTGACCTCTAAAAACCTTTAGCATGACATTTGGTTTTTGTTCTGCTCTGACCTTACCAAGGGTGTAAACCTGTGGCATCTGTTCGAGTTGGTACCAACATTTTTTGTTGTCGGTGCACCCATTTTGGAAGCAAAATGGTTTTCTGCGTGTTTTTTCAAGTGTGTACACTCGGAGCTCCGAGAATAAATAAAGGAAAGACTTCACATTCTGTTTCTATTCGATTGGTCGTCGGGTTTGCACAACCCTACCACGGGGGTTAAACATGGAATTATATTCTGATATGATGCTCAGTATGCTATGCTAAAGGACTTTTGAATAAAAATATTTCTGAACCTTCGCTGTGATATTTTTTATAACATATTATGATTTTCGCATTCTAAAAGTAAAAGTATTTTGTTCTACATTATGAACTCTGTAAATGCTCGTATTTATATACTAGTATATATTATCTGCTTACTGAGTTGTTGGTAACTCACTCCTTATCTCCACAATATTTTTCAAATAATTTGAATTTTTCAGCTAAGAATCAACATTTTGGAGCTTGGGTGAAATGAATTAAGCAAAGAAGGTTTCTATGAGTATTGCCAAATTTTATTAAGTAATTTTGTCTTGTTCTAATGGCTTGGTATTTTGGGAGGTTGATTATATTAAGGTAGTTGGTTTGAAACAATAATTTTAATGGCATTGTGAATTCAAAGGCTATAAATATATTGTTGAAATGTGAGTTTAAATGACATGAAGTAACTCTCCAACCCCTTTGGAACCGGGGCATTAGAAACTTAAGCTATTAGATTTCTTTTTTCTTTTGGTATCTATGTACCTTTTGTTAATCCACTTTTATCACAACAACAGTTCATGTTTTGTGGTTGGTTTTTATGGGATTGTTGATGAAAAAACTAAATATTTCACTTTCCTAAGAAAACGATTATATTCCTATTAAATAGATGATAATTCTCATCTAATTACTCGGGATATTTACAACTTATTGAATATATAATCAATCTTATTTAAAACATAAAAAAGTAAAATAGGAAAATACTATCTAAAGGATCGGGTAACATGCTACCTGAATCCCCAAAAGTTGTGGAACCAAAATGGCTAACAAATCAACTGCTGTAAATCTCCTAAAGATCACCCCCTAATAAAGACTGATAGATATCCAATAATTCTACACTCCCCCCCAAGCTGGACAGTAAATATTGACTAGGCCCAGCTTGGAACTCAAATCATCAAAAACTCTTTCTTGGTAGAGCCTTGGTAAAGATATTGGTTGTTTGGAGACACGTAGGCATGTACAACATCTTGATTATCCCTTCCTCTATGTTTTCCGTTATGAAATGTCAATCAATCTGCACATGTTTTCTTCTATCATGATGCACTGGGTTCTTTGCAATGCTGATGGCTAACTGATTGTCATATAAAATTTTCATTCTTCACTTGAAATCTTTAATTCCTTCAGAAGCCTTCTTAGCCATATTCCTTCACAGATGCCATTGCCCTAAATTCAGCTTCTGCACTACTTCTTGACACTACAGATTGCTTCTTACTTCGCCATGTAACCAGGTTTCCCCATACATATGTACAGTACCCAGAAGTTGGCCTTCGATCATGTATTGATCCTCCCCAATCCGTATCACTAAATACCTCAATATCTCTTCTTTGAGTCTTCTCGAAAAATAATCATTTACCTAGTGTTAGCTTTAGGTATCATAAGATTCTATAAACTGCCTCCATATGTTCTTCATTGGGATTTTTCATGAATTAACTCACCATACTGACATAGAAGCTAATATCAAGTCGGGTGTGAGACAAGTATATAAGTTTCCCAACTAGTCTTTGATATCTACCTTTATCCACTGGTGCACTGTCTTCCTTGGCTCCTAGTTTGGTTGTTGAATCCATATGAGTATCTACTGGCTGACATCCGGGCATCCCAGTCTCTTTTAAGAGATCCAAAAATTATTTCCTTTGGGAGACAAGGATTCCCTTTCTTGAGCGTGCCACTTCCATGCGTAGGAAGTATTTGAGATTCCAGGGTCCTTGATTTCAAATTCTTTAGCCAAAAGACTTTTGAGACTACTCATTTCCTCCTCATAATCTCCCGTTAGAATGATGTCGTCCACATATACAATGAGGTTAGCAAGTTTTCTGTTAGGAGAATATTTAACAAATAGTGTATGATCTGTTTGACATTGAGAATAGCCATGCCTTTTGACTACCTTTGTGAGTCTCTCGAACCAAGCTCTTAGGGATTGCTTGAGCCCAAATAAGGATCTTCTGCGTTTGTAGACTTTGTTCTTTGTAGCTTGTGTCCCGAATCTTAGAGGAATCTCTATGTAGACTTCTTCACCTAGGTCTCCATTGAGGAAGGCATTCTTAACATCTAGTTGGTGAAAAGGCCAATCTAAATTTGCAGCAAAAGATAGGAGGACCCGTACTATATTTAACTTGGCTACAGGGGCAAATGTCTCCTCCCAGTTGATTCCATATGATTGAGTGAATCCCTTTGCTACTAGCCGAGCCTTAAATCAATTAACACTTCCATCTTCATTTTATTTCACAGTGAATATCCATTTGCAACCTACTGGACGTTTTCCAGTTGGTAATTCTATGATCTCCCATGTTCCATTCTTTTCTAGTGCATAGATTTCTTCACAAACTGCAGACTTCCATTCAGCTGTATTAAGCTTCTTGTATGTTATCAGGGACCTGGATTTTGTCGAGGTTGGCAACAAAGGTTCTAAAATTCAATGACAGTCCCTTATATGACATATATGTGTATATTGGGTGTTTTGTACATGATCTCACACTTTTCTCACAGTAATAGGACAATCACTATTATCATTAGTTAACTCATTATGGGAAGTCTTGGGATTAGAGTTACCTGGTGGATCTTCACTTGATCTAGGACTCGAATCAGACTCCTAGATTTGCTCAAGAGATGCTTGTTGTTCTATCTCCTTTTGGTCCCCTCTTCTCCGTGAATAGGTAATCAACTCATCATTGTTTGTTGGTTGAATGGTGTCTAGATGTTGAGGTGGATTTGTAGGAACTAACATAATCAAGAGTTTGTGATGGGTTAAATGGGCCAGAATCAAAAGTTTGGGTGAGATAACATTTCAATATCCCAAAGCTAGTATTCCTATGTAAGATTGCTTTCCCCCTGAATATCATATTTGGAGTAATATGGTTGTTGCTCAAAAAATGTGACATCCATGGAGTGTAATATCGTTTAGTGACTAGTGAATAGCACTTAAGGGCTCTAGGATCAGATTTACCCCGAGGTTGACGATGAACATGAACAAAAGCTGAGCACCCGAATACTTTGAATGGATAGTGGAGATGAGTCGAGTATTAGGAAAAGACCGAAGTAGAGTTTGACAAGGAGTTTGATATTTGAAAACGCGAGAGGGCATCCTGTTTATGAGGTAGGTTGTAGTGAGAATGGCTTCACCCCAAAAGTGTTTCGGTACATGTGTAGAAAACATGAGGGAGCGGGCAACATCTAGTAGGTGTTAGTTTTTTCTTTCAGCAATTCCATTTTACTGAGGAGTGTCGACACAAGAACTTTGGTGTACTATACCTTGACTTAAGAGATAATCATCAAGAATAGATTTGAAATATTCTTCGGCATTATCAATTTTCACAATCAATATTTTTGCTTGGAATTGTGTTTGGACCATGGTGTTAAAATTTTTGAAAATCTGACCTACCTCTGACTTTTCTTTCATGAGGAATGCCCTGGTAAGTCTAGTGTGATCATCTATAAAAGATAAAAACCAGCAAGATCCGGTAATATTCTTGATCTTAGATGGCCCCTACACATCATTATGAATCATTGAAAAGGGTTGGGATACTTTGTAGGGTCGGTTGGGATAAGAGTTGTGAACTATATCCAACAAAGATACACTCCAACGATTTTTTAAAAATTGACAAATCTCACACTGAAAATCATTTGGATTTTTATTATTGAATATTGAAGGAAAAAGGTTCTCGAGATACAAAAAATTTGGATGTCCTAACCTACAATGCCACAACATAATTGCACTATCATTATTAGAACAAATGACAGAAAAAGGACTTTCACTTCTAGACACTAAACACTCGGATTTGTGAGTTGTTCCTTGAGGAGGATCATTAACCTCTAGAAGATAGAGCCACGAACACATCTTAGCATTGCCAATCATCTTCTCCAAATCCAAGACCTGAAATTCACACATATTTGGAAAAAATTAGTAACGCAATTGAGATCCCGAGTGAGTTTACTAATAGACAGTAAATTACAATCCAAATTTGGCACGTAGAGAACTGAGTTGAGTGTTAGGTTCTCTGAAATGTTAACAGAACTTGTACCAGCCACCTTTACAAGTAAACCATCTACTATCCTAATTGTTAAGTTTTCATAACAAGGACTGTAAGTAGAAAAAATATTTCCATCTCCAGTCATATGGTCCAATGCTCCTGAGTTTATAATCCATGGACCTAGCTTCTCCTTTCTAACATTAAGAGCACTTAAAAAATTACATTTGTGTGCCAAAGAACCGGTACCAACCACAGCAGTGGCAAGGGCTACTGACGATTGGCTGAACATTTTTTTTAATAATTCTAGTTGCTCCTTGCTGAAGAGACTGGGCTCAAGTGCTGTCGGTTTTTCGTCTACCGAGACAAAATTGCCCTGTCCTTCTCTATCTTTGGCAAAGCAAGAAGGCTTCCAATCTGTGACCAGGATGTCGACAATGGTCACACCATGGCCGCCCTTTCTTTGGTCTAATGTCACTGTTATTCTATGGATTTCCTCAAACCACAAGGGTTGAACTCTCCAGGTTTGTTGTAGAATCTTGAGGGTCCATCATTATCTTCTTTTACTCTCCTCTCTGCGAACTTTTGAAGATGCTTCTCGGATGTTTGGCAATGGTTTGGATCCTAGGATTCTTTCTCATACTTCATTGAGATTTTTATTTAATCCAATCAGAAATTTGTATATTCTTTTCTTTTCAACAATTTTTTTTATACTTAATTCCATCTTCGGGACAGCTCCAATTGCGCTCCTCAAATAAGTCCAGTTGTTGCCAATAGTGGTTGAGTGTGTTGAAGTATTGGATCGTTGTCAAATCTCCTTGATGTAAGTCATGGAGAATACTTTCCACCTCGAATAATTCTGATGTATTCTCATTGTTAGAATACGTTCCCTTAGCAGCTTCCTAAATCTCCTTCAGTGTTCCGTAGAGAAGAAAATCTTCTCCAATGTCATTTGTCATGGAATTAATGAGCCATGACATGACCATGTTATTGTCCGAATTCCATGTTTTGAACTTCGCATCATCCTTGTTTGGTTGGGTTGCAACTCTTCAGAGATAATCATCCTTTTCCTTCTCGGATATAAAATCATCACAGAATGGCACCATTGGAGATAGTTATTCCCATTAAGTTTGTGTCTTGTAATGGGCATGAGGCCTCTATCTGAACTATTGTTGTTGCCTGAAACAATGGCTTCCTGACTAGTGGTGACTTCGGAGACTGAAGAGGTGGAGTTGCATCTCTCGGTGGCCATACCGTATTTGGCCATATGGGAGAATTAGAGTTCAAAGGATGCTCTGATACTATGTGGAATTGTTGAAGGAAAAACTGAATATTCCACTTTCCTATGAAAAATATTACATTCATTTTAAATAGATGATAATTCACATCTAATTACTCATAATATTTACAATTTACTGAAAATAGAATCAATCCTATTTAAAACAGAAAACAGTAAAATAGAAAAATACTATCTAAAGGATCGGGTAACATGCTACCCGAATCCCCTAAAATCATGGAACCAAAATGGCTAACAAATCAACTCAAGCTGTAAATCTTCTAAAGATCAATCCCTAATAAAGACTGACAAATATCCAATAAGTCTATAGTTTTAGTGGGAATTGTCTTTGTCTTTCCCAGTCATCAAATTTAGTGCCATGATGATCTGGGCCTAGTCGACCCGATCATGAGTGCTGGGTCATCCCAATGAGGAGTCAAGGAAGTGACTCTCATCAAAGCTGGGTAGTGTGAGTGAGGGGATGGATGAGAGTGCCTTTCTTGCTGGTTGGGGGCGAGAGGATTTGAGAAGATGAGTTGTGAGAGCTCGGGGGAATTTAACATTCAAAGCTCACCATCAGGGTTTTTCCTGAATTCATGGTTTTTCTATTTTTTGGATGATCAAAAATCTGATTTGTAATTTTGCATCTAAAAAATATAAGAGTGGTTTTTTAATATGTTTAATTTTAAATTAGAAGCCCTCATTTTTGTTGCTTGCATTAGACCCTAAACATGTTAAGATTCCCATGAATGCCATGTAACTCGAAGACATTGAAATCATGCCGCTTTCCATTGAATTGTAACATAATAGGATTCCTTCGGAGAAGTTTGATCTTTGAGTATATATTTTTTTGATAAAAATCGTTGAGGCTGTTAGCTAGTTTTGTGTATTTTTATTTAATAAGTAAGAAGTCTTCATTATGTGTCTTTTTTTTTTTCCCCCTTTTTTTATCTTGCGTACGTGATTCTTCATGCATGGTTGGCTATTCTGTGTTAGAAAATGAAGATCCTGTTACAGAAGCGTATGCTATATGCATTTGGAAACCATCTCTGCTGATGGCAAGTGACTTTAATTGCTAATTCCGGTTCCTCAAAGAGTCTTGGTATAAGTACTGTAGCCGCAGACTCTATATATGTTTAATCGTTAACCCCTTGACCAAAGATTAATGGTTTTCCATTTATTTCGGTATTCCTGTAACTTCGACATGGGACTTTCACGCTTTTCAAGTGACGGGGACAATCATTTAATAAAAAAGTGCATGATTGAATGTATTTCTTTCTTTTCTTTATAAAAAGGTGTATGCATGATTGTAGGAATGATGTGACATGTCTTGATTGGAATGTGTTTTCTCCTTGAGTATTGTGAATTAATTGATGGAAAATATCAGGATAGTTACTTGAATTCATGTATTTAAAGGTTCTGTTAATTACAAGTTGGTGTGTAAATATGACACTATTGTGAGATTCATTTCCAATATTTTTTTGTACCATTTGATATGGCAGGCTTTCACATTAGAGGTTAGCAGTATGTTTAGTGCTTTTATAAATAGGAAATATTTTAACCACAAAAGAATTATATAAAAATGTAAACTCATAAACTGACGTAATTTAATGTGGTGAGTCATATTGTATAGTTCTTTTTATTGTAAAATAAATCTAACGGATATCATAAAATTACATCATTTTATAGGTTTATTTTTGTATAATTTTTTTTTGTATCTGTAGTAGTTCTCTAAATAAATAGTCTTATAAATACATCTATCTATTTAGTGGAGTAAAGGGGACAAGTTTTATGACATTTGTTCAGGCTACTTGAAGGCCAACAGCTCTAAATCCTAAATAACCTGATCATGAGCATGAAATTAAGGTTGTTAGAAAATAATCTATCTTCGGAAAGAAAAAAGAAAAAGAAAAAGCTTTATCTTTATACAATTGCTGACTTGAACTAAACATATTATTTATGGTTAGAGATGAAGGCTGATCTATTTGATCCCCCCGCCGCAGCCTCTCTCTCCATGGCATGCAAGCAAAGCAACAGGACTAGATTTAGTACTGATGACAACTCCGGCAATTTTCCGACTCTGGTCACTCTCTTTCTTTTGTATTTGGAAGATTTTGCTATGAACAGATTAATCCTCTAAAAATCAATAATGGGCTCTCCCATAGTTAGATTACGCTCCACTGTCCACGGAATGTCAAAGAGCTTTGCAGTGACGAATTTGAAGACTTTATTGACATTGATGTTGTAGGTTGCACTTGAAAAGAATAGGGTCGCATTAAGTGCCTTTGCTAATGCTCTTGCCTGTCACAAATCTAACTAAGTTACAATTTTGAAGTAATATTATGCACCACATTCTTATCATATTTTCATCCTACTTAATAAAATGTAGTACATTTATCATCATTAGATGATAAAAAAGTACGTAATAAATGATCATTCAATGATAATAAATGTGTCACATCATACTTAATGAGATGAAAGTGAGATAATAATATGATGTATAAAATTTTTTATATAGTAATGTTATACACCACATTCTCATCCTACTTTCATCTCATTATTAATTAAGAAATGACATATTTATCACTATTAGATAATAAAGAATAATTTAATAAAAGATCATCTAATAGTAATAATGTGTCACATTTTATATAGTGAGATAGTAATATGGTGTATAGAATTATATATATATAAATATAAATGAGTAATTAAATTCAAACAAGCAAGTAAAAAGAACATCAATGAACTTTTAAATAAAATTGGGTAAGTTGGTTACTTTGTGAGTACCCATGATCCTTAAAAGAGGTAGTTGGACAAGCTATGGAATCACTGAAAATTAGGGAGTGGCTGGGCCTCTTAAGGTGTCTCTTTCAAATGGGTTATTAATTAAATGGTTAAATGGTATAGGAGAGGCCCTGAAGTAAGTTGTTGGTTTGGTTGGTTAAAACTTAAAAAGAAAATGATAGATTGCTTCCCTCCTATTATTTATTTACTATATTTTTTATATGTGATTTTTTTTAATTTTTAATTTTACTTAATAATTAAGGAAGTAATTATTAATAAAATTATATTTTCATTTATTTATTTTTAATAATTAAAGATGTTAAAAAATTACATAAAAAATAATAAAATAAATAAATACATTATAAATAATAACTAGATAATAAAAAATAGTAACCTTGTTACTGCCCAAACTTAAAACATGAATGGAGCCCAAAAGTATCCTTAAAAATGGGTGGTTAACGTTCAATTATTGTCCGTTTTTAAAATAGGTTGTCAAGCAGAATGATGCAACATCATCCTTATCCCTTTCTTGACCCCTCAGAAATGCACAAAGTCTTCTCCATCCTTATCCATGTCTGTCCGGTCTGTCCTTTTTCTCGCTCTTTATTTATGATCTTCATCTTCCATGCCCTCTCACAATCATGACCATTCAATCCCACAAAACTACTAGAGAATATTTTAGGTAAAACAAACCGGTTTTGGATTGTTTAAAGTTATTAAGACATTAACGATGGATGATGATTCACATATCATGAACTTTTAGAAGGCGTATTTATTATATAAAATTTTTTT
>QEOT01006675.1:35516-55356 GCA_003123785.1 Pterocarya stenoptera
AAAAAAAAAAAAAACAGAGAGCAGTTTGGATTCCATGTTCTCTGGGCAGCCGAATGCAGCCCAAGGAAACATATATAAGAACACATGCAGATTGACGTCAAGGAAATTAAAAAATAAAAGAAATATATAAGAAAAAAGTAGCATACCTCCAACTTCCCAAATAGAATAGGAAATACGTGCACCTCCAACCAATAATGTTTTATACATCAAATTTAATTCTTTCTTCTGCAAAGCTTCCTGTTCTTTCTCATTCCCTACATACTTCACCTTCAAACCAAGAAAATCGAAAGAAACGAAATATCAGATATACAGAGAGATGAAGAATCAATGGATCAAAAAAACAAAGATCAGAACCACATTCTATATATAAATATATATATATACACATTTATATATTGTAAATGTAATACATAAAGAAACCCAAAAGAATGCATACAGATATCCATACGTCCGTACGTACGTACGTGCATGTTGTAATTATGATGAAAAGTGTAATATACAGACCAGAAAACTAGTCTTTCCAATTTGGCTATCACCCAAGAGACTGATCTTCAAGGCAACCAAATCCGAAGAACTGCCCACGTCGCGGTTTTGGCACACCGGCGGCGCCGGCGTCACTTGCTCCTCCGGCGTGAAATTTCCCACCGGGGTGCCGCCCAGCGACGGAGACGTCATGGTGGCATTCGGTAACATGCGGTACCTGATTGGTTTCCCAAGGGAGCAGATCAGAAGACGGTCCAAAACTCGCTGGAACCATCGCCGGAGGATCAACATGCGACATTGAATTCTCTTCCTGAGGCTGAGCTTGACAACTTTAGAACAAGGCTGATCAGACATGTTTCAATTATGCGGGGGGGGTGACCCTCTCTTATTCCACTATTTTGACCATGAGAAATAGTTGAAACTAAAGCTAATTTAGCTTCTAAATGCGTCCCACGAGCGCACATACGAGAGAGAGATCTCAAAGCCTGCCGCTGCGGGTATTTTTAGTATTTGCTTTTATTGGTTTTTTTTTTTAATTTTAATAATAAAATATATTTATAATTATCATAAAGAAATTCTTTATCCAATAAGATATCTCATAAAAATAAACTCATAAATTGATATGATTTAGTACAGTATGTCAGATTGTAAAACAAAACTTGATGTGGTATATCAGATTTGTAAACTTTGTTTAACTATAAAGTAGATCCGACAACATATCTAGCCACGTCAGCTTATAACTTTACTTTTATGAAATCATTTTATAAATCTAACATTTCTCTTTAAAATCTATAAGAATCTAAATTGAAAGCTTTTATTTCACACTACTCTAATTAAGGGTTTGTTTGGATATTTGAAATATCTCAATATATCTGTAAATAGTAGTGAACTAGTTTGAATTAAAATGTATTATTGAGTTTTGAGAAAATAGAGAAAAAATTGAATTAAAATATTATAAATTTAAAATTTTGTTTGAATATAAATTTTTCAATATTATTTTTATTTTCAAATTTAAAAAAGTAGTATTATTTTTTACGTTTAGTTTGAGAAATTGAAAAAGTTGTAATGATTATAAGAAAAGGCTGAAGATTTAAAATTGAAAATATTTTTTATTTGAATAATAATATTTAGAAAATAAATATCTGACAATACTTAAAAATAGTTGTAAGTTGAAATGCTAAACAAATTCTCGGAGTTTGGAAATTTAAGTGGATTGTATAGGATAAAAATAATAATAAGTGGATTAAATTGAAGTATAGTTATTCGAGATTATCCAATTAATATTAATATATATATATATATATCTGAGTTTTTTTCTTTATCACTTGATCTTTCTTTTTCCAATTGAGAAAACATCTTGACATGACTGATAATCTTTTCACAAGAATTCTCTTAGTTCGATCTATTAAATTGTCATGTATAATATGAATATGTAAAAGTCACGTATTACACATTTATCTTATCTAGATCGACATATAATTTTTTTTTTTTTTTTGGATATGACATTTTATCTTTCACCTACTTTCTTTGCAAACATATTTAACACACCTATCAACTTGCTATATGGTTGATGGGTGCACTCCAACAAAAGTCCTTTTATACATTAAATATTATAAAGTTACTTTTTTTTAAAAAAAAAAATTATTGGGTTGATGTATTATTATTCATTATTTTTTTTAAAATGTGGATGATAATATCGTTTTAATAAAATGGAGAGAATTTAACATCAATCACATGATAGGCTGGGGTACTTGGTACCCGACCAAACAATAAAAGAAATAAAACAAAACAACGTGGGCATATTCCACTACTTGTATTAGAATAATATTCCTATTTTAGTAAAATAAAATTAAAAAAAAAAAAATTATAGCAGCTTTCGCCATCATACATGATTGATGCAAGATATTACAAAATTTCAACACTCAAATCAGAGTTGAACGCGTGTCGTTGGGATAAAACACAAAATCGATAATGGTTTACCAAAGGAAAGGGATATCATGAGAGCGATATGTGTCCTCGTGACGAAGGTAAATAAGGTATAAAATAAAGAGGAGTATGGTTGATAGAAAGTGGATTAATTATATAGTTCTTGATATATGATAGAAATAAATTATCAATATGATAAATCAATTCTCACTTTACAGAATTGAAATTTATAATAATTTCAACCAAATTTAATTATAAAATCGAGTAATCCTTTTTAAATATTATAACTTAAGTTATAATTTAAATAATTAAATCAAAATAAAAATCATAGTGATTAATTTAACATAATTTAACATGCCATCAAAATAAAAATCATGAATTTGAATCCTAAGTCTACCCTCAACCAAATTTAATTAATTAAATATTTTATATATTTAGCCTACTTATTAAAGACAAGCCTGATCTACGCGTAAGGAAAGTCTATAAACACAATCGATGCATGTGTTTCAAATAAAAATCGAGATTGTTAATCGTATTTACAAAGTCATCAACTTTAGTCAATGCTCGTACTGTGCAAGCAGCCGCACACATCCACTATGCCTTGTTTGAATTCAAAATTTATCTCAATTTTTTTTTATTATTATTTTTTTTTTAATTTCTATATAAAATATAATAAATAATTTAATTTTTCAAATTTCAAAATAATAATAATATTAAAAAATAATATTTTAACAATATTTTATATAGTTGGAATCAAATCTATTCATGTACACTTAGATATTAGAACTATATGTTGTACAACTCATTTTACAACCAACTAATGTAATTATGTCAATCCAGTAAAACTAATTTTAAGTTTATATAACTAAAATTGAGTTGTAAAATAATTATGAAAAAGTTGTAAGTTTATCAGTTTTCTTATAGGTTAGGCCTCTTCGTGGACGTTGGACTCAGCAATGGTTTAAGGCTCTACGTCTAGCATTAGCTTAGTCAAAATTTTAGTCCAATCTTATTTAAAGAAGCCACTTTAACTATTTTGCCTAAACTATTTCAAATGCACCTCATATTGGACTAATTATAAATTTGACTATCCACCTTAAATCTTACTCCATCTATATGTATTGATCTTCTTCTTTTTTTAACTTGATGGTCATCTATATAAATATATATATATATATATATATGACTCTTCATCCGATGATGCAGTCGAAATAACTCATCATGAAAAAGAGTAATGCTACAAATTACACTCATATATATCTTACTTTAATCCTACTATGTAACACTACAACAGAAAATGTCTTTTGCAGGGAACAAACTCGTTGGTGATTATCGCTTTCCCGATGCAACTTCTTGATTGCAACGATATAACTTCGTTAATCGATCGTCAAAAAAGTCGCGTGGGCAAAGTAAAATCTGAATATATTTTATTAATTTTATTGTTAATTATCTCTATTTGCAATGATTTTAATCCATTACCTTTTGGATATATCTATTGAGACAAATAATTCCTCTACAACCAAATTTTTAATACTGCTGGACGGCAGCATGCACTACAAAGAAGGAAGATTAGGGAATGTCACATAGCACTACACCTGCAGCAAATAATAATTTGTTATAACAGAATTTTGATGTGGCTGACCACGATTGGTTCATGTGCAGAAATCTTTTTATTATCTCTTTCTGTTTCATAAATCACAAGTGTATAGACATACACCATTGTAAAGTCTGGAATGATGGAAAATAGGAAAAGTGAACAATTTTGTTCCTGAGGTTTTTCACTCTCTATTTTTCGTAGTTCTTTTATCAAACACATATTGTGCAAAGGTTTTAATATGGTATCATAGAGCCACTAGGACCAATGTCCCTTCTACTACAATGGCTAAACCAACCATCATCAATTCCGCATCTCACTTCATTACCATTAAACTTATCTTGGAGAATTATCTCCTATGGAAGGCACAAATCGTGCCCTTCCTTAGAGGCCATTAACTTCTCAGCTATGTGGATGGTACCATCCCTATGCCGCCTCCCATAGTTGACAATGCTGAAAATCCTGAATACACGAAGTGGGTATTACAGGACCAACTCATAATATCTACAATTAATGCTTCCCTGTCTGATATAGTATTGGCACAAGTACTCTCGGCCTGCGCAACCTCCTTTGCGATTTGGGACACTTTGAAAAATCTATTTGTTGCTCAATCATCTGCCCATGTTATGCAAACTAAGCTCCAACTCGCCACCTTGAAAAAGGGTTCAGCTACCATAACCGAATATTTTCACAAGGTCACCACTCTGGCTGCCACTCTCAGTTCTGATTATGAGTCCCTCGTGACTTCACTTTCCACTCGACCTAATCCCTTGTCCACCCCTCAATTTACAGTTACCTCTTAAATCATGAGTCTCGTATTTCACATCAGACCAATGCTCTTCTATCACCCACTCCTCTTACCGCCAACAACACAACCATCCCAAACACCCATACACCAAATTCCTTTTCTCACAGTGGTCGGGGTCATTCCTGTCGTGGTCGCTGTGGTCGTGGCTTTCCTAGTAGTGGCAACTCTTCCCTTCCTCGCCCACCTAACTCTCACTCCGTGGGCCAACTATGTAATAAACCAAGCCACACTGTTATGACTTGCTATTTTCGATTTGACCACTCCTACCAAGCTCCACCACCCTCTTCCTTCTCAGCTAATTTCACTACCCTAAACCCAGTGCCTTCTTCCAACTCTTGGTTCCTTGATACGGCCGCTACGAACCACTTTACATCTAACCTCTCTAATCTTCATTTAATCCTGATCAGGTCAGCGTTGGAGATGGTTCCTCCCTTCCCATCCATCACACTAGTTCTGCCCATCTCTACTCTACTTCCCGAAATTTTCTTCTCAATAAAATTTTTCATGTTCCCTCTATAACTCGCAATCTCCTTTTTGTACGTCAGTTTTGCATTGATAATCCAATGTACTTTGAATTTCACGCTAATGCTTTCTTTGTGAAGGATTTGAAAACTCAGGCGGTATTCTTCCAAGGCCAAGTTGAAGATGGTCTATATACGCTACCACCTGATGTCACGGCTCATCCTCCATCCACCACCACCTCTCCTCAACTCTGTCTTACTGAATGAACAACACCTGCAATTTGGCACACTCGCCTTGGTCACCCGTCAACACGCACTACATCTCTCACAATAAATCGATTTTGGCTCCCTGTTACAACGTCATCCACTATGTCTCCTCCTTGCTTCGCCTACCCTCAAGCTAAAATACACGCACTTCCACATCCAAGTTCTCATTCTCGATCTACTGCGCCTTTTAATCTTTTATTTTTGGACGTATGGGGGTCGAAGCTTGTGCCATCCTCCTCTGGATGTAAATTTTATCTTAGTATTATCAATGATTTTTCCAAGTATCTTTGGTGTTTTCCTCTACAATCTAAGTCCGATGTTTCTACTTTCTTCACTGCATTTCTCACACATATTGCAAACTATTTTTCCTCCAAAATTCATGAAATACAAACAAATGGGGTTGGTGAGTTTCAACCATTAAAAACATTATGCCAAACTCATGGTATAACTCATCGAGTATCCTGCTCCTACTCTCATGCCCAAACCAGCACAATTGAAAGGCGTCATCGCCAAATCATTGAGACTAGGCTCTCTCTGCTAGCCCATGCCTCAGTTCCCCAACAATTTTGGGTTGAGTTATTTCTCACTACTATCTATTTAATCAATAGACTTCCTACACCTATTCTCAATAATAAATCTCCCTTTCAAGTTCTCTTCAAAAAATTACCTGATTACAAATATTTAAAGACCTTTGGGTGTCTCTGTTGGCCCAATCTCCGGTCATTTAATCGACACAAAATGGATCTATGATCTAAACCCTATGTCTTTATGGGTTACAGCCTAAATCACATGGGCTACCTATGTCTTCATGTGCCAACAAGTCGGACTTATGTCTCAAGAGACATCCAATTCCATGAGACCAGTTTTCCTTTTGCTTCTACATCATCCAATCCTCAATGCACCTCCCAAACTCTTGGTCCGCCCATGAATCTGCATTTACCCCCTCTTTCATTAGCTCCAATCTCCTCTGGGCCAAACCTTCACCAGCCCATACCCACCACTCAAGACCAGCCTGTATCTCCAAATCTATCCCCTACCCACTCGACAACTTCCAGACCATCCAGTCTTCCTCTGTCACCTAGGGTTTCTCCTTCAAGTCCTACTCTTCCAATGCCACCTTCTCCTTCGCTCTCACAGTCTTCTTCACCTTCCATACAGCCTCATCACCCCATGACCACGCGTTCCTGAAATAATATCCACTGCCCCATCAATCGGTCCGATGGCACTATCGCTTGGCCACTCCCAAAACCCTCTCTTCATCATACCGAAACCATCTCTTCCATAGTTCTAGAGGAACCTTCTTCTTTCCCAAAGGCCTCCAAGCACCCTGAGTGGCGTGTGGCGATGGCCCTTGAATTTCAAGCTCTCCTCTCTAACCGCACCTAAGATTTAGTCCCTTTCTGTCCTGGCTAGAATGTCTTTGGTTCAAAATGGGTCTTGAAGACCAAACATAGCGCCGACGGGACTCTTCAACGTCGCAAGGCTCACCTTGTGACCAAGGGTTTCTATCAACATGTTGATGTCGACTTCTCTGAGACATACAGTCCTATTGTGAAACCAGTGACGATTCGTCTTATCCTCTCCATTGTCATTTTCTCACGGTGGCCACTACATCAGTTGGATGTCCAGAACGTCTTCCTTCATGGGAACTTGGACGAGGCTGTTCATATGTAGCAACCGCCAGGCTTTGCAAATCCGGATTACCCTCAACACCTCTGTAAGTTGCGTAAATCCTTATACAGACTTAAACAAGCCCCTAGGGCTTGGTTTTCTAAGTTCAGAAGCAAACTTCTTTCCCTAGGATTTATTGCATCTAGATCTGACACATCTCTGTTTATTTTCTCAAATAACATTGACTCTGTGTTTGTTCTAATGTACGTGGACAACATTATTGTCACAAGCTCTAGTTCCGTTCTCATCTCTCAATTTATTTCTGCACTGAGTAATTCCTTTTCAATAAAGGATTTGGTTGATTTACACTATTTCTTAGGAATAGAAATCTCTCGGTCCTCTGATGGTTTGCGCATGACTCAATCTAAATACATCCATGATCTCTTAAAAAAAACAAACATGCATGAATCTAAGCCTATTTCCAGCCCCATGTCATCTTCTGCTAAGCTTACGGCAACTGATGGTTCATCTTTTGAGGATCCTCAGTTGTATCGCAGCATAGTTGGGAGTCTTCAGTATCTCTCATTTACATGTCCAAACATTTCATTTGTAGTCAATAAAGTATGTCAATATATGCACTGTCCACGCCTCCCACATTGGCAGGCAGTCAAACGCATTTTGCGTTATCTCCATTTCACATCTAACTTTGGTCTTCATTTCTCTCATAATTCTTCTTTTATTTTATATGCTTTCTCAGACGCTGACTGGACTTGATGCCCCGATGATCGCAAGTCAACCGAAGGTTACTGCGTGTATTTTGGTTCTAACTTGGTCTCCTGGGTTCCAAGAAGCAACCCATCATTGCCGTTCCTCAACTGAAGCTGAATACAAAGCCGTCACCAACACAACCTGTAAAATACTTTGGCTTCAATCTCTACTCAGTGAGTTAAAAAAATTTCTTGCTGACCCACCCACCTTGTGGTGTGACAATCTTGATGCAACATATTTGGCTGTTAATCCTATCCTATACTCACGCACTAAGCATGTGGCTTTAGACTATCACTTTGTCCGAAATCGTGTTGCTACCAAGTCCCTTTGGGTATCCTTTGTTTCCAACAAAGATCAACTGGCTGATATCTTTATGAAGCCACTATCCACTGCTCGGTTTACTCTTATGCGATCAAGCCTCAATGTTTCTCTAGTGACGCTTGCCTCAAGGGGGGCTATTGAGACAAATAATTCCTCTACACCCAAATCCTTAACACTGCTGGACGGCAGCACTACAAAAAAGGAAGATTCAGGAATGTCACATAGCACTACACCTGCAGCAGCGAATAATTTGTTATAATAAAATGTTGATGTGGTTGACCACAATTGGTTCATGTACAAAAATCTTTTTATTTTCTCTTTCTCTTTCATAAATCACAAGTGTATAAATATACACCATTGTAAAGCCTAGAATGATGAAAAATAGGAAACGTGAACAGTTTTGTTCTTGAGGTTTTTCACTCTCTGTTTTTCATAGCTCTTTTATCAAACACATACTGTGCAAAGGTTTTAATAATATCGTTCTGATCACTAAGTTTACTCAAACAAGTCTAAATTTCATTGGAAAAAATCCTCACCATTTACATGATCCACTCCTATGTCATTGCTAATATATTGTTGTTTTTCCAACGAATTATTATCATTGTAAGAGTAAGAGTTTTCAACAACTCTCATGTTGCTGCTATGCTTTTCTATCGATTTATTATTGTTGCAAAACTTAGTATTTTCAACAACTCCCATGTTGTTGATATGCTTTCCCATCGATTTATCATTGTTGCAGAACATAGTGTTGAATGCGTCCTTTCAATTTTGAATATTTGCAACTAGTCCTGCTCAATACTAGAAGCTTACTTTCAAGTTTTTAATAGGTTGATGCCTGTTGCAAGTTTATTATTTTCCAATCAAATTAAAAATATTGAGAATTTTCACTTAAATCATTGGGAATGTTCATTTAGATCGTGATGAAGTTGTGGCAAAATATACATTCTTCAACCAAAATAATGGCAGCCACTAATCCTCCCTGCATACAATCCATGTACAAAGGCTTCCGTTTGTTGGAATTTTTGAATTTTTCCTTTACTAGGAATTTAGCTATCATATATTAATGAATATTCATATCCTCTCATATAAGGCCAACATTTATATGTATATTCATTATATATTTGCATACAATATAAAATATTAATAACTCTGAATCTATTTTAGTGATTTGTTCCAATGTTAGATTTTATGTTTTCATTGAAATAGAAATTTTATAATACTAGACTTGAGTACATTACACAAATCTCAATGAGACCACAACTTTTCGTAGAACAAATTTGATCTTTACGTACACTCAATTTGCATATTATAACTCAACAAAGTAAAGTTAATTAAAAAAAAAAAAAAAAAAAACTCATTATTCAACAAACAACAGGAAATGCTGAGTAAGAAACCATCAAAGTTTAGTTGCTCCAAATATAATGTGTATGTTTTCATGTGCTAAAGAAATAATAGAACGTGAAATAGAAGCAACTCATGAGTGAGATTCGGGGGAAATTGTGAGGATTTTTTCAAAACTCTTTTCGCAATTATTTCGATTAATGAAATAGTTCAAGTATATTATATCAAAGTCTCTCAAACAGAAATTGCTTCCATTATATATGCAACATCAACAAGCGCTCACATCTATTCAAGTGAACTTATGTAAAAGTTTAATGCATGATGTCTTGTTCAATAGCATGATATTAAAATATATTCAGTGCTTGGGAAAATGATGAATGAATGATTATATACTGCAAGAACCATCTGCCTCACATGTCCCCCAGATACAACATAACTCACCTTAAAATGGATTTGAGATCCTGGCACTCATGTAATCCAAGACGAGGCCTCCCTCCCAATAACGTCCCAAAAATTCCACAAACAATTTTGATCCCTCCGAACAACAAATCTGTATTACTCTGCCCAAAATCCAAAGTAACAAGAGGGTAACTATCGTTACTGAAGAGATGGTAATTATACAAGAAATGAAGATTTGAATCAAAGAAAATGTGTATTTTAATAGGAAAAAATTCAAGATTAAAAGTTAAAAAGTGTCATACCATGAGTATGCTCTAATGAAAACGTTGTATGATATGTAACTTATCAACCAAACAAACACAAAAATAAAACTTCATATTTATCATATGTGCCAAGTAAACTCAAAGTCACCACTCCATTAGAAACTCTGGAATAACACTAAAAAAAACTATGATCGTGAAAATGACGATAATTTCATATCAAGATCATAATAATTCAGAAGATTCTTATACTGATACTTCTCCAGTTTGTATATAAACGAATAAAAAACTGTGGTCTTGTGTGAAAATGAAGGTTGATAAAGTACCTAAAATAGTCGTTTACTTATTAAAAAAAAAAAAAAGTACCTAAAACATTCACAACATAGACTTTATCAAGCAAAAGCACTTTCATCTCTCTCAAGAATTTAGATAACTGATCCAAAATTTGGAATGTACCCCATGACCTGAAATACAAAAGGAGATGAGACAGTCGTACCCCCAATAAAGGATTTTCACAAAATAATAATATTCATTTCCTTTCAATTCACATTCTATAAATGTCATAAAAGGAGGCATTATTTTATTGTTCTTATCATTAGCAACCGTTAATACATGTAAAAGCATATGTAAGCATCAAGAGATATAGAGAAGCGCAGCCGCAAGAACCACTTACTTGGAAGCTTTATTAGAGGCTTGAGCACCAAAACCTTCATATTCAACCACAACATAGCCATTTACACTTGGACCTTTGAATCGATAATTGGGAGCTAATAAGTGAAAGACCTCTCAAATCAAAAGAAGAATGTAATGAACAATTACTACAATAGGAAATTTAAGGCGCCCAAAGTCAAAATCGGTCGCTTAAAGTTCATGTGTGTTGTAGGTTTGATTCCTCTATTTTTAATTGAACAATGCTACTCTTCATCTTAGATTTTGTCACTTTAGTTAGACTTGTTGATATGACACGTTTTAAGTAGCTTAATATGTCAACCATTTAAACCGGTAGCCACTTAAAGTCTGCACATCAACAAGGGTGATTGAGGCTGAAGAAGTCTAGGATGAAAATATGAATTCTATTAATTAAATGAGACCACACATCGCCCCTAAATGATGCCAATTTGATGGCAAACTCTGGGTACAAAAACAAGGCGAGTGTAAGATGGAGCATGCATGTCCGATTCAAGAGCAACATAGTCTATAACTCCTCTTCCACACCCCTCAAATCCAGCTCCTCATTCTATAGCTAACAACCAACACAACCAAAAGAATGATACAAAAAGATGGTAAAAAGGAAAAATAAATTTAGGTGGAGAAAACCGGCAGCCAGAATTTATTACAGGGACCCATTATAAACGGCAGCAACATACACCATCCGAACGCTCAAATATTCTAGAGCTATTCGGCATCGTGTGGTGTCTCAACTTAATGGAGATTTATGAGAGAGAGAGAGAGAGAGAGAGAGAGAGAGAGAGATTTATGTAAGAGTTGATCTCAGCTTGAGCGTATTCTATGCTTTGGTTTAGGGATATAGCATGTCAACATGAGATAATATTCTTTCCTAGACAACGAATGTTGCAATGCCTATGATGAGCAAACTAACTATGCCTATTGTCAAACTCTTTCCAAGCCATTGAGTCACTAGGGTGCCTAAGCCTGCTGGCCATCGTCGACCCAAAGATTCTTATGCCACCTCATGTCGAATGAGTTACCACTCCGCCTGCCAAGACTTTAAGAGTGAAGGACAATTTGGAGAATTTCACACAACCAGGATAAAGTGGACATTGGGAGTCGTGAAGTAAGTGCTCAAAGTTTGAGATGCGTAGTCCCTTTTTCATCGTGTAGACATTATGCAGGAGCAGTGCCCATAAATCTTCTACAATAGATCTCGTCTTGCATGACATCATTCTCCAGTGTCCATGCTATGAAGGTTGCAGCTGTTGGTATTATCCATGAGAAAATCATCATTCTACCCATGGAATATCCATTGGTTATGGTCTTGATCAATCCCTCTTTCGAAAAGATGCTCTTCTACCATGGCGATGAGATAGTAATAGTTATTAAGACATCTCCGGCATGGACAATTAATAAGATTGCTTCCAGATTGAGCTAGGGCCAAGAAATTCTGAACACTTACAGAGTACGCTTCGTCCCAAAACCGATTGATAATATGCATCCAAAGTCTTATCTATTATTAATGTACCTATTTTGAGTAACAAGAAAAATTAAAATGAAGGTGTAACATAACCCACAAATTAAGCACATGTCAATTTCAATCACAAAACAAAAATAGAGTATGCAGCATTTTGTGCCCTGCCCGTCATATGTGCTAGTTTCTAAAGCAGGAACGGTATAAAACAGTGGCCAAAAAATTAGTAAAATCAAACTAATCATTTACCTGTTTAAATACCACGGAGTACTCCACAACATGGCATAAACTGCTCAAAGCCATCTTTGAGCATTGAGAGAAACTGGTATCCATTTGTAGCATCAAGAAAAACACTCTAAAACATGCTCAAATTCTCTCTCTCTCAAAGCTTTTTACATAAGGAAAGAAGTAACTATGTTGTATAGATGAAATCATGTATTGCCAAAGGGAAGCATTAGAGTATTCAGCAAACAAAAGGAAAACTTGTCCTTATTCCTTATTCCTCATCTGAGCTATGGCTAGCTGATCGTTTTCTGTCTCTACGCTTCTGCCTAAGAATCTCCTTGATCTCATCTTCTTTCCTATCTACAAAATCAATCAAGTCTTTGAAGTTAGGAGTTTGGATTGTGTGTCTAGGCCTTGCAGTTGGAGGTTCAATGTCCTCAATATCGCCTTCCTCAGCCTCTGGGCTAAACTTGCGGTATTGGCATAAGATCTTACAGGAGAACAGAATAAGAGCAACAAAGCATGCAATTCCACAGATAAGGAACAGGCCCCAGAAGCTACTCATAGATAGTTGGGTTGAATCAACTTGGTTAATTTGCATGGTGCACTCGTTCCGTGTCAGCCATTTGTTATGAATTTTTTGGAGATCACCATTCTCTGAGAGCTGAAGAATGGCAGTGGACAAGTCGACTGCAAGAGGAGAGTCCCTTTGGAAAGCCTGAGACAAGGACATTGAACATTGGAGTGAGATTTGACTTTTGAACCCGTTTCATGAATTTTTATTGTATGAAACAAAAGATCCTGAAATCTTTTGGGTACACTAGAGTTTTCATAAGTAAAAGATTAGAACAGGAAATCAAGACGGAGCTAGGCTGTTATTCATAGAAATGCCTTGATGTGTCTAAAACAGAACAAAACATAATCAAGTATTGAACCTGGGAACAAAAAGAATAAATAAAACGGCATCAATAAATATATCAAAAAGCAATTAATAATTGTATGAAAAAATCAGAAAGTCAATTGTCCAGGGAATATTGATTTTACATAATGCATGTCGATCATTACTACTGAAGATGGAATATAAAGGGTATAACAGGAGACTAGCATTATAAAGAAAACTATCACATCCAGGTCAATATCTTAATTCAATCTGTTGTACTATTATCCATAAGGAGTTGGAAACTCAATGTGATTTACTTATAATTCTGGAGCAGGAAATTTCAATTTCCAACTTCCTTCATGTGACGATCAGTATCTCACTTGATATAAGACTATTAAACTTGCATCATTCTAGAAATGCTTCGTTTCATATCTGTAATCTAGCTAAAAAAATTAGATGGTGGCTTTGACCAACCAAAGTCTTTACTTACAAATCCCCATCCGCTTTTTGTAAACTCTGTGCCCACAGTCCTGAATTCGCAATTGGTACTGGACAAGAAGAGTTCAATGTAAGGAAGTTCATCAACAATGGCAGCTACTCCACCACCTCTTGGTCCCTTCTTAAGGGCACTGTAATATTCGTCCAGGTTTTTCAACTTCACGAGCCTAGATTCTGCAATGTTGAGCTCCTCAATCAAATAATTCCATGAAAATGACCCATCCTGAACTCCGATTGGTTCGCTATTTGATATCAAAGTGTCAATTCCTTCTATCCGTGATGTCAGCTGCTGCACTGTGAGGATCGACGTCAAACTAGCCGTGTAGCTTGAATTTATAATTAACACTACAAAGAGCCATATAATAAGAACCATTCGACCAAGCGTGCCAATGGTGTTCTCTCCTGTGCCAGATCCAAACAGCAAAGGATGTTAGAAGATTGGAATATGAGCTCCAAATCAACACTAGAAGGCTTATGTCATGAAGTAAATGTCAAAAGCACAAGAAATTAGGTATGAAATACGTACTGTGTGAGAAAAACATTGTGGAGAAACTGAACCTGCCAGGCAAGAAGTGATTTCAGTATCATACTCTGATATAAAATGAAGCAAAGCACACATAGTAAGCAGAGCTAAAAGCATATACATCTAATTGAAATATTTCCATAGAAAAATGGTAGAGTTGATATGTTTATTTCATCAGTCCATCAGCGTACTTGAAAGTGGTAAACCAACATATACCCTAACAATGATTTCTGCTCAACTATACAACAGCAGGCATGTGTTACAGGCTTACAGCCAAGATCTTCAGCCAGTGTGCAATACTTTGTATGTTAGGTCTCGTGTGTAACCATGTAATTTCATTGAAACCAGGAAACAATCAGGTCCATTGCCAAGGGGTTTGACACCATTTTCTAGAGAGAGACCCTATTATAGCTTTATATGAGTTAGAGGGTTTCAATTCTGGTAACAAATTACATGACATTCAGTGAGTAAGTGAGTCGAAACATACTAACCAAAGAATTGTCATTAGTTGTTGGCGTGGTGGACCACGGAACTCGCTGTTAATCCGGTGCTCAACAATCCAAACAACAGCTCCAACAAGAAGAAAGAATATGCCGGTGACACACCACATTTTAGCTGTGAATGGCTTGAGGAAAGCCCAAGGACTTGACTTTAACTCTTTGACAGGGGCAACAACAACAAGTCCTGATTCCAAGTAAGGCTGTGTGAAATCCACAATCTTCGTCCTATTTGTAACAATTGTAATGTCCCCAACAGCAGCATCAAACTTCTGAAGAAGATAGAAAGCACATTGAAATAATTATAATGATTTAACACCTAGTCTCACCAATATATCAGAGAATGCAAGTTAAAAAGAATACATGTAAACAAGTTGAAATCCATGGTATAGCTAGTTATATTCCACTAAACCAAACATTACATTTTAGTAAAGTCGCCAAAAGATTGAAGTTACAAATAAAAGTCAAATACTCACTTCTCCTGAAACTGCGTCCACAAGATTGTTGTAAACAGGATTTCTCTTGCCGTCTCCATATAACATATACGTGTGCGGAACAGGATACGGCAACAAATTTATGGCAGCTTCAAAGACATCAATACAGTAACCTCTAGCCCCAGGAGGGCCATTGTCTTTGGCCACGAATTCTTTGTAAATTACTCGGTTTGGCACTGCTATTCGCAGTGGCCTACCATTGTTTGGGAATACCCATCCCCGGGGAATTGCTGTAGTTTCGCCAGGCCATATTACAGTGTACAGTTTTTGATTAATGGTCGAAGTATTGGGAGGCCTAGTATATAAGATTTCAGGAGAATCAATTGAGAGATGAGAATGATTTGACCAATAGCCAATCCTACGAGACCCAGACCCACCAATGTTTAGAACATCATACGCTGGATGAACTAGATTTTTATCTGGATCAAACTGAATCTGACCGCTTACACCTGTAAAGTTCATCCTTAAAATTGTCTGGAGAAATTGTTGGCCTCCATCAAAAATACGGAGGGATGATAAGTGCAGTGTGCTTCCTCTTGAGTCATGCAATCTTGGATCGTCAGAGAAAGATATGCTTCCTCCTTCTTTCAAATAAACATCAAGAGCACGAGCTGCTAACCAAACAGAATCATATGCATAGAGCGCATAAGAATTGAAGCTTGCACTATCTTTATCTTTTAGGCTGTTCAACCTAGACATAAAACCCTTTTGGAGATCATTATCTGGGGTGTGATGACGAAGAGCAATGACCCCTTGTAAGAGATTCATTGTGTTAGGGTCAGCTGCTGCTGATGAATCTAGGAGGGAAGGAAGCCAATCAGTTGCAATCCAAACATAGCCACCGCTCATCATCCCAAGAGATTTAGCAACAGAGAACATTTTCAAGCCAGAGTCAGGATTTACATGCACAACATACACCCGAGATTCCATGAGGTTTACTCCGACCAGTAGGTCATTAATTGCACTTTTGGAGGCATCAGGAGTGAAGGGAGCTTTGTACGAGATCTTGGCACGTTTCCTTGCCAGGGCATCACCCAATACAGAAATCCCACCTCTTCCATAATTATCATCTACATAGATGGCAATTACCTCCCTCCATCCATAGTATTCAACCAAATCAGCAATTGCATTCATTTGAAAATAATCACTCTGCGTAGTACGGACAAAATATGGGTACTGCAGTGCAGCTAGAGTGGGATCCGTTGCTCCAAATGACAGAAGTGGCACGTGGAGTTCATTAGCAACATGGGAGATGACATGAGCTATACCAGAGGATTGTGGCCCGATTGCAGCAAAAATATCTTCTTCCATGAGTTGCAAAGCTACATTGTTAATGACACCCATGTCAAACATTTTTTTACCATCCCCATCTCCAAGAGAGAGCACATAAAAAGATACATCATACATATGATCGTAGTACTTGTCAGCTTATTAATACTCCATTTTCTCACAAAGTTGCTGAGAACTACAAATGGTTGTGAGTGCCAAATAAGTTGGCTTCAAATAATTGTCTCACCTGTTAGATGGATTTACTCTAAAATGATCAACTCCAAATCTGCTCCAGCTCAGTTTAAGAGAAAATAATAATTTCATTTTCTCTCGGTAGGTTATACACAAACCCAATGGATCTTGAATGCACAAACTTACCATCCAGCCCTTTCTTAAGGGGTGAAATGTTGTAAATTTGATGGCCATAAAATGAGAAAATAGCCATAGTAGATATTTCATACTGTAGATATGCAGCACATAAATTAGCAATAGCATGTGTAACCATATAGATGCATACATACATACATACATATATATAAGCACTCAATGCAGGAAGATATGTACGAACGTAACTTACTTAAAAAATACACCACCACCACCAGCAGCTAGAGTACTCTTACCCCAGAAGTATGAATTAACAGGTTATTGGAGGAGGGGAGGGGTAAAAGTTAGATATTATGTTACTATTCCTTCACCAAGGTCTGATTTGGTATGATTAGGACTTATAATGATTGTTATGGAGTGCAGCATTGTGAGTAGTATAGGTGTCAGCCCAAGAAAAGAACAGAACTATAAAAGTATTGAGCTTTAGGAAATACCTTCAATTGTTCCAAGAAATCCACTGCAATTTGTATCCCGCAGTACTAGGTTCACTTTGGTTTCAGGAAGAACAGTCGAATCAGAATTAACATCATTGATGGCAGCCATTATTGCTGGTCTTGCCGACCTTCCAATTACTGAATCTAGAGTAAACAGAGCTCCAAGATTCACAACATGCGGTCTGGAAGAAGAAACACTGGCATTCCCAGGCCTTCCCATGACACTTATTGGCACCCACATTAAAAAAATCAATAAAAGCAGTGTTCTTTTCATGACCATATGTCCAGGCCTAGGAATTAAGAGGTCCTCCATAAATCTAATAAAGCCTGTAACTAAAATATTGGTTTTTTTCTTCAGCACAGGCCAGCATTAGCTCAAGATGACAGCACCTGTGAAAATTATCAGCATGAATAAGAGCCCCGCAGAAAGCCAGTGATATTGAGTTTTGAAGAATTAAAATCAAGAACTCGAGTTAAGTTTTCCATTCCCACCAAAAAAGTTGACCAAAACGTCTCAGACTCTTGCCAAACTACATGATCGAGTCTACAATAGTAAGACTCAGCACCAGACAGCAAGATAAAACTTAGTATGGAACAAAATCCACGCTAGACCAACCCGGATAATAAAAATTAATAACCACATGGGAAACAAGCACTATTGTACCACAAGAACAAACTTGATATAGATATGTTCAGACCTATCTATATATTATTTGACCCATTTGCGTAATATCATTGCCCTACCAAATATGAAAGTAGAAAACTCGAAATATTAGAAATTATATAAACAAGTTGGTGTGCATATAAGACAATGAGAGAAGTTTTGGGTTAAGATAATAGTTCCGGCTCACCTGCACTCGGAATTGGGACAAAGCTTTGAAGATTAGGAGTTCATATATTTGTATGTGTTTGTGTGTATAGTTAAGGGTGGAGAACAGATTCACTTACCAACGAAGCAAAGAGAGACTCACAGCTCGTAACAGTACCGCAGGCACAAGTAAAGAATCGTTCTCTCTTTTTATTTCCACCACAAATGTGTATATATTCCTCGCTTTCAAGAATAAAAGGTGTCAGATCCGCCCCAGCGATCCGATGGGGTCCTTCCAGCTTGAACATGAGAGTCAAGAACACTACACCTGCTGTATTAGGATCATTTGCAAACACATTTTGCGTGTGACCATTTATATCGGTGACAGGAAGGTATGTAGACTGTAGAGGTAATACCCCCAAAAACTGTTGCAAACAAAGAAAGGTGGGAAGAAAGTGACAAGAAATTCCAGCCTTCCAGGCATGGCCTCGAACTGCTGGTCCACCCGTGGTCCATGAATCCCAGCAGTCGCCAGAACTCATTGTCAAGTCTTCCACTGAATCTTGATGGCCTCATCTTTTCACTGCATCTGGTTCCCCTTCTTATCGTATAGAACCAACCTCCTACCCTACACAGTATCAATGTCAGCTTCTTTCTCGCTTTGATACTTGAATGAGAAGACGCTTGGATTGTCATCAAAGACGTACTAAATTCAAACTCGTCACTTTTTTTTCCTTTTTATTCAAAAGAAAAAAAAAAAAATTCAAACTCTGGCGTCCAGACACGTGAAACTGAGTAATATAATATATAAATTAAACACGTGAAATAAAATAAAATAATACATAAATATTATTTCATATTATCTAAAAATTTATATGGATAATAATAAATATAATAGAATCCACTTTATTTATATATATATAATCTAAACTTGAGCAAATCATTTTTGTAATTAGTCTGGCTTGGATAGTAAAGTCATCTCAAATCATCTTATCTTATTATATGATCTCATTCTATCTTATTTCAATATTCATACATTATAAATATAAATATTTTTTAATTTTAAATATTTAATTTTTTCATCTAATCATTACAACTTTTTCAAACTCTTAAATAAAATATAAAAAATAATTCAACTGTTCAAATTTTAAAAAAAAATAATTTTAAAAAAATTATATTATAATAATATTTTAAATTTATAATATTTGTATTCAACTTTTTCTCTATTATTTTTTAAAATCTCATAAAACATATTAACTTAAACATTTTACTACTATTAATAAACTATTTCACTATAATTCACAGATCATCTCATCTCACTATCCAAATGAGGTCAGATCTTAAAATATTTAATGAATAATATTATAATAATGTAGTTTAGAAAATTCACATGAGAAGTCAAGAATATTATAATTAGCACTTCTTATATATTTTTTTTTTTTT
>QEOT01006675.1:58885-84594 GCA_003123785.1 Pterocarya stenoptera
AAAAAAAAAAAATTGTTACTTTTGAAATTATTAGAGAAAGATGCTCCACTACCTTCAGATACGGAGCCTCCACTACCTGCAAACGCGCATTACACAGCTGATTCCAAAAAGAATTGAGGAGAATATTTTTCTGTTACACTTATAGTGAGCTGTAATTAGATTCTTTTATTCATCTTTTATCCATTTACTCGGTCTATAAATACTAGATGTATTTGTACATAACACATATAAAATATATTGGATTATTCATTCTTCTCTGTTTTCATTCCCCTGCATCATCTTCATCATGGTATCAGAGATATGAGTGAAGTAAACACAGATTCGACTTCGTCCACGAACCCCCATCCTGAACCAAACATGCAAAATCAAAACCCCCAAAATCATAAGAGTAACCCTCACCATCCCATGAGTCCATATTTTATTTAACCCGGCAAAGGAGCTTCCTCGTTGCTAGTTCTAGAACTTTAGATAATCGAAAACTATGTACCTGGTCAAGGACCATGCGACGTGCTCTCAACATAAAAAACAAAATTGGTTTCATTGATGGTAAAATTCCTAAACCTTTTGATATCTCATACCCTTTTTTAACTCCATGGGAACGCTGTAATGATATCTCATACTGCAACAAGCAGAAAGGTTAATGGGATGAGCTCGACAGAAATGAACCAATGCCCTTGTGCACATGTGGCTCGGTCAAGACCTTGACAGATTATCATCATCGCAGCAAAGTCACGCAATTTCTAATGGGGCTTCAAGATTCTTACAACCATATCCGAACTCAAATTCTCCTATATGACCCCCTTCCAACACTGAACCGTGTTTTATCTCTAGTCCAACAAGAAGAGAGACGTCGCCAACTGCACTCCCTTTTGCTTCCAGAGCCAGTGGCCATGTTTACTAAAGGTCCAGACCAACTAAGCATTTCCACCACACGCAGGGACAAACTACATAGTTCCCACTGCAACATCTCTAGACACTCTTTGGAAAGTTGTTTCAAGCCCAATCTTGGTCTACCAGTTTTCTCACATTGCCATATTCCTAGCCATACCAAAGACAAATGCTACAAGTTCCATGGTTTCCTTCCTGGACACAAACATTCTTTCAAAAATAGAACATTTGCTAATCAAAATCCTCTTAAACAGGAATTAGTCAATAATGGTCGGATCATTACTCAAGAATAATCTAGCCGTATCATTGCTTTACTCCAAACACAACCACCTAAGGCCATTCTTCCTGCTGCCAACCAAGTCCAAATCTCCTCCACTACTACAGTCGACTTTCCCATGTCTAGTATAGATTTCTATTTAGCTACACAGCATGTTGGTCCACCATGGACCATCAACACCGAAGCAACAAATCACATGATTCGTAGCCCACAATCTTTTACTCACATCATTGCTTTAGCTTCACATGCAGTCAGATTGCCAAATGGTAATTCTGCAACAGCCTCTCATGTTGGAGATATCTGTTAAACAGCTGAACTAACTCTAAAAAACAAGACCTTTCCTCTTGGATGATGACTAGACAGGGTAAAGTAAAGGATGGTCTATATCATTTCCAACATCAAAAAATTTTACCTACTGCATTTGCTTCCCATCTTCAAACTTTACTTAGTTTCAATTCAGTCAATACTCTTGTTATTTCCAAATTCGATGAATTTAATTTATGGCATTATCGGCTAAGACATAACTCTATGACTGAACATGTTTTGAATGAAATCCACAGTGCTTGTGATCAACCTAAGATCAAAGAAAAATCTCCATGTGTCATTTGTCCACTTGGAAAACAACATAAATTGCCTTTCCCAAACACTGTTAGCCGAGCCACAAGAGCTTTTGACCTTATTTCGGTAGACATTTGGGGTTCAAACCATACACAAGCTCATGATGGATCAAAACATTTCTTTACAGTTGTAGACCAATTTACAAACACATGGATTTACATGCTAAAATCAAAATCTGAGGCAAGAACCACTCTTCAAAATTTTTATTTACTTGCTAAAAATCAATTTGAAATCAAAGTAAAAAATGTCTGCATCGATAATGGGGCAGAATTTTAAATGCCAACTTTCTATCAAACCAAAGGTATTCTTCACCAACTCACATGTGTTACCACTCCACATCAAAATGCCTTAGTCGAACGAAAACATCAACATATCTTGAATGTGGCAAGAGTTTTAAAGTTTCAATCTGGTTTATCCACGAAGTATTGGAACGAGTTTGTTATAACACCAGTGTGTCTAATTAATCGAACATCCACTCCAAACCTTGATTATAAATCTCCCATTGAAATTTTATATCAAATCAAGCCTTCATATTCCCATCTTCGTGCTTCTACACTTAGTCATGCTAGAACTAAGTCCAAACCCCAAGCCCGAAAGTGCGTGTTCTTAGGATATCCATATGGTGTTAAAGGGTACAAATTTCTTGACTTAACCACCAAAAAAATTTTCATTTCCCGTGATGTTGTGTTTCATGAAGAACACTTTCCTTTAAAGCAAACAAATGACACAACCATCGATTTTATTCATACACCTCCTCCAATACAACATGTGCATCATACTGCAAACCTAGAAATTCAAGCACATACCGAGACTTCTAATTCCTTCACACCACCAATAGAAACCTCCACACATCACTTCAAAGTGCAAAATGACATGCCATTTTCCTCTGATATTTCCCCTTCTTAGACCACCCTACACAGGTCAAATAGGACCCGAAGAGCACCTGCATACTTGCAGGATTTTTATTGCCAACAAGCTACTACACTTGACCCCTTACAGTCAGCATCCAAGGCTCAAGCTTCATGTCCCTCCAATTCCAAAGGTTCAAAAATATCTTTTCCTTTATCTAACTCCCGTTCTTATAATTCTCTGTCACATGCCTTTAAGGTGTTTACCACTTCTATCTCTTTGCATACCGAGCTAATATCTTACGCCCAAGATATTCAAGACCCAATTTGGTGTAAGGCAATGAAACAAGAGTTGGATGCTCTTAAATATAATGAGACTTGAACTATTGTTGACTTGCCTTCAAACAAGAAAGCAATTGATTACAAGTGGGTCTATAAATAAAAATTCAAGGCGGATGGGGCAATAGAAGGAGCTAAAGCTCGCTTAGTCGCAAAGGGATTTACACAACGCGAGGGGATTGATTTTCATGATACTTTTTCCCCCGTTGTTAAGTTGGTGTCTATTTGATATCTTATTGTAGTGGCAGTGATCAAAGGATGAGATTTTCAACAGTTAGACGTGAACAACGTCTTCCTTTATGACGAACTTGATGAAGAAATATACATACACTTGTCTTCTGACCATCCCTCCTCAAGCTCAAACAAAGTGTGTCGATTGCAAAAGAATCTCTATGGCCTAAAGCAAGCTTTGAGACAATGAAATGTAAAGCTCTCGTTTCCTTAACTGAGTTTGGATTCATATAATCCAAAGCAGATTACAGCTTGTTCACCAAATCCACAATAATGTCATTCATGGCGCTCCTTGTTTATGTAAATGACAGTCTTGATGAGCTCAGACACTCAATCTACTACTACCATGAAGAGGTTTCTGGAAAAAAAAAAATCAAAATTAAAGATCTTGGAAGTCTCAAGTACTTCCTAGGCATTGAGGTGGCGCACACAAAATGAGGCATTCAACTCTGTCAAAGGAAATATGCCTTGGACATTCTTTCTAAACTTGGCTATTAGGAGCAAAGCCATCTAATCTGCCTAAAGAACCAAATGTCAAGCTTCATATAGATGAAGGAGAATTATTCAAGGACCCTGCTTTGTATCGAAGGTTGATATTCAAATTTTCTACCTTACGAAGTACGAACACTAGATCGGATCTAAATCAAAGTGTGCACCTGTTAAGCCAATTTATGGAAGCTTCCCGTATTCCTCATTTTAATGCATTTTTAAAGGTCATTAGATATGTGAAAGGAACTCTGGGACAAGGTCTCTTCTTCCTTACCACTTCAAAATTAGAACTCATTGCGTACTCAGATACAAGTTGGGCAAGTTGTCCCGATACAAGGCACTCTACCACTAGTTTTTGTGTTTTCATCCGTAACTCACTTGTATCTTGGAAAAAAAAAATCACTGTGTCTAGATCATCAACAAAATCTGAATATAGGGCCATGGCATCCATGGTTTGTGAACTCACATGGATTCGATACCTCATTGTTGATCTGCAATTACCTATCTCAAACCCGGCAGTCTTGTATTGTGACAATTTGGTAGCCATTCACATTGCTACAAATCCCGTCTTCCACGAGAGAACAAAACATGTCGAATTAGATTGCCATCTAATTCATGATAAAATTGCAGAAAGACAAGTAGTGACGTCTCACGTTTTCTTTTATCATCAATTATCCGATCTGTTTTCTAAGCCCATTCATGAAACATCATTCATATGTTAAAGATAACATCATTCACTTGTTAAAAACATCATCATTCTGTTTTTCAAAATTTTCAAATCAAAATTTTACTTTCTTGAAATTGTCAAAGACAACATCATTTATTTTGCAAAATATTCAAATCAAAGTTTTACTTTTCGCAATTGTTAAAGACAACATCATTCACTTTTCAAAATATTCAAATCAAATTTTCTCCTTTTTGAAATTGTCAAAAATAACATCATTCACTTTTAAATAATTTCAAACAAATATGCACATGCGAAATATGACAATCAATTATTTTTCAAAATTTCAAAATTCAAATTTTTAATCATCAAATATGTCATACACATGTAAAAAATGCAATTTGATATTTTATGAGAAAATATTAATTTTGAACCTTAATCCAATTTCAAATTTTATGAAGAGATGTACAAAATTATTCTAAGATCTTCATTTGCGAGTTTATTCCCTTTCTTACCTATGCTCAGTTTATTAATGTGCTTGGCTTTATTGTATAGGCAACTTGAGTTTGAGACTCCTTTATACTTGAATTCATTTATTATCATCAAAATCTATATGTAGATATATAATTATATGAGATTTGAAATCTTGAGTTCTACAGTGATATTTTTTAAAGGATGTTGTTACTCGACCATCTAAGTTTAACGCTAAAATGGACCTTGTTTTATAATCATTGCTATTAATAAAAATACAAAACTGAGAAATCGATCCAAAGAGAATATCCCTTATTATTGAGAAAAAAATAAGTGCACGATCCATTTTTGTTCTTTTAATATGATCTAACAGTGCCACATGAGCGTTCATCTAAAATAGTAAACTTATTTGGCCGAGTTGCTTTGGGTCCAGTCTCGATTGTCTTTTTTTAATAATTAAATAAGTATTTTGTAATGGCAGTGTGATTTTATTTTTTAAGATTTAAAAAATTAAAAAAATGCATAAAACACAATATCCCAGTCGCTTTCTACTTTTATTTGGACAGTTGCACTTTCGTCATTTGATGTGCCATGCCTTCATGCCTTTTGAGTTTTGACCGTTTATATATACTTTCTTTGAAATTTTACTTCGACACACGTGTATTACGTGCCATTACCAAAGCACTTTGTTTTTACCAAATTGTCCAATGTTCATCAAAAGAGGATTACTCAATTAGACTTTGATTACAGGGCCATGATAGTCTTTTTAAAGTAGATGCGCAACAAATTCACCGTAGGTGAAGTCGTATATTGTTTGTAGTAATTCTTTATCACAATATTCCCATATAAAAATATTTAGTTCACAAAAAAATATAATAAAATAACATACCCAAATTAATATATGGATAGTTGTTGTATTTTAAATTATAAAATTATTTTATTATAAAATAAATTAATCCTATTATATGATTTAAAAAAAAAAAAAAAACTAATACAACTATTTTCTTAAACTATTCTCCTTAAGGATATTTAAGGTTACCTTTGGAACAAGTTCACCTGAGTTCAATCTAATTTTAAACTGAGTCTAACATCTAAACACTTAACTCTCAAATTACTAAACTCATCCCGACTCAAAATCTTTTTACCGTGGAACCTATAACTTTTTTCAATTTAAAATATCTTTATACGTGGAACCCATAATATTTTTTAATTTTTCATAAAAAGTACTAAACTCATCTTACATCCAAACACACTTTAAACTCAGTTTAGATGGACTCTACATAACTTTTTCTACTACTTAACTCACTACTATTCATAAACTTAGCTGAACTCACATCAACATCCAAACGCAGCCTAAGACTCGGTTTGGGTTAAGAGAGGCTCTCAACTTATCTCATCTTATTTCATCTCATTATTACAATTTTTACAAATTTTCATATAAATATAATAACAAAATTTAATTTTTTTAAAATTCTAAAATAATAATAATATTAAAAAATAATTTTTTATTTAATTTTTTAATTTTTATCTAAATTCATTTCATCTGCCAAACCTAATTTAAAGTTTTGATATAAGAGCAATATTACATCCAGCGAGGAGGATGTAGCACGAGCCCCCTCCCGATAAGAATAAAAATATTTTTTATTTTATTTATTTATTTATATTTTTAAAAATTTTTAAAAATAAATTATAATATTATTAAAAAATATTTTCTTAATCATTAATTAAAAAAAAAAAATTATCGGATTTGGAATCGGAACCAACATTCGTTGAGTCTAGCATTTTTGTTGATACAACCTGTGTCCAAATTCTCCATTCAGTTCGGTAAGGTAAGAAGTTTACGTGGAAAAGAAAGGTCTAATATGACTGATTTTCAACACGACACGTCTTCTGAAAGAGACTGGAGCATGGGAAAAAGGATAGGAAACTGAAGAGTCACTACAGAACCAGATCCTATTACGGCTGCGTTTGCTTTTCCAACATGGTTGTTGAGTCCACATTAATGGGAAACGCAGAAATCAATATTGCAGGCATCTTTTTAAAAAATGCCAAATATTCAAAGACCACGTGGCCCACAATACAATAATGCAAAATTGACTTACCCAAAAAGATTAAAAAAAGAAAAAGAAAAAAGCCATGCAGTTTTTGGGGCTGATGCTTGTCTTTGTTCGCAGATATTTTAGTAGGTTGAAAGGGCTTCCTTATATGAGACGAGGTAGAAAAGAGAAAAGATATATGTAATTATGAATTATAAAATAGTTACATAATTATTTTTAAAAAAATAAATAAAACATAAAATTTATATAAAAAAATTAATAATAAATTTTATTCTTTTTCAAAATAATTTTAATATATTTATATACTTCACAATTATATATAAAGTTACTCGTCAGAAAATATGTTTATCATTTTTCATCCTTAAATGCAAAGATTGCTACCAACAACCTTTCTAGATGGTACCCTGCGGCCTATACCTCAGGTCCTCAATGAAAATTAGAGATAAGAGAAAATTAGATAATATTAAAATTAAAAAATTAAAAAAAATATTATTTAAATATATTTTTTAATATTATATTTATTGTAAGATTTTAAAAAAATTATAATAATAGAATAGGAGGTTTTTAAAATTTTAAAATTTTAATTTTAAAAACAAACAAGACCTTAGAAGGGTGGAACATAATTGAATGTTGGTTTGTCCCGTTATGTGCATTCAAACAAAAAGTCAATGTAGCTCCTTTGCATCTGTGCAATCCAGAGGACAGCACGGCATAGAGAAGTCAAGCTTAGATTCAGAAAGTACTGCCAAAGACATCAATTATCAATATGATTTTTATTGTCACCATCTCTTGAGCTTTGCATTGTTTTTAGATCCAAAGGATCCTGAACAAAAATGTGCCACAGATCCGGGTCAGTTTAAACCTTGTGCTCTGAAGTAGAAATTTTGCAAAAGTGGAACTCGTGTGTTTTAGCAGAGGCAGCTACAACCAAATAGCAATAAGAAGAGCCCATCTTCCTAAGCAGTATGCCAGAACAAAAGAACCAATCAAGCAAGATTCCATAATGACAGTGCATTTGAATCAAGACACTGATCATGTGCCATTTTAGGCATTTAGAAAAGTACCATCATGTTTTTATTTGCTATACAAGGGAAAGAGATATGTACATACTCTATGTTGCTTGGCTGTAATGTAGCAAGTGAATCAACTCAAAAACCTATCCTTTTCAATATCAGAAAACCTGCTCTAATTAAACTGGTTTAGCCCCTGAAGTCCTCTCACAACCTATATTGCATATCAATTACCTAATTCTGATCTTGACGATTTTCATGATGAAACATTTTCTTGATAGCTTCTTCCTTCTCATCAATGAAGTTAATAAAACTGGAAATGACGTGAGAACAGTGGGCCCTTGATGACACCGGTGATGAATGAGAAGACTCCCTCTGCCGTTGCTTGTAATGCGCAAATTGACAAATCATTCGTAGAAGAAACGCCAGAAGGGCACCTAGAGTGACGATACCACATAATAAATAAAGACCCCAAAAGCTGATCAAGTGGAGTTGGTTAGGCTCAGCATGCCGTTTCCCCTCTCCTGGACAACCCGTCTTACAGAACCACCTCTCACGGATCCTCTGAAGCTCTCCACTCTCAGAAAGCTTCAAGATTGCAGTAGAAATGTCAACAGCGAGTGGGGAACCTCTCTTGAAAGCCTAGTTTATGGTAGTGAACAAAGTAAATGAGAAATGCATGTGCAAATCATCATAACAAGAGATGTTACAGCTCGCACATATACGAAGAAAGGAGAGAGAGAGAGAGAGAGAGAGAGATGCAGAAAAGATGTAATATGCTTCATTAAAAGAAAGGCATAAAGAAAAAAAAAGCACGTATATATCTCATGCATTATGAATATGTCATTCATGGACTATGTACATATGTCGTATATATCTCATGCATTATGAATATGTCATTCATGGACTATGTACATATGTATGCATGCATTTGATTGTAGGCAAAATCTACTCACAAATCCCCATCCACTCTTGGTAAATGGTTGCCCAATAATCCCAAATTCAGATTGCTTCGACAGAAATAACTCCACATATGTAAGTTCATCTATAATAGCTGCCACCCCTCCATTAGTTGGTCCTTGTCGAAGTGCTCTCTCAAATTCTTCTGGGGATCCCAGAGCAATGAGTCTTGACCTAGCTATGAAAAGACTGTCGGCCAGATAGCTATAAGCAAACGAACCTACTTGGTACCCAACGGGCAAGTTACTTGCAACCAAGCCATCAATTCCTGTGATGGGGGATGAAAGCTGCTGAACTGTAAGAATCGAAGTTAAGCTTGCTGTATAGCTTGCTGTGACCACCATCAATAAGAATAGCCAAACCACCATCACCATCCGTGCAAGTGGGCTCACTGTTTTTTCCTCTGTTTAAAATAATGCAGTAAAAACTTGTCAAATTCAAAATTAATGTTCTCTAAAAATTGCGAAATTTCAGTATTATAACCAAAGAGAAAATATTAAAAAAAAAACATGTAAGAGCTCTTTTCTTCCATTTCTTTACTGGACTTAGAAGCCAATCAGATGTAGTTTTTTACTGATTTAAGGGTATGTCACATGAAAGAGAATCGCCAATAAGTAATAAGTTCAGAGTTTTTTTTCAATATCACATCTTTCTTTCATTTGCACCTGGAAAAGTTGGTATGATTCACTGTTTAGTAAGTAGTTATCTAAGTCGTATAATTGATGATAAAACCAGGATTTTGTTCATTTAACTAACTGAGGTAGCACTCCAGCTATAGGCTTTAATGACATGATGTATCAAGCCTAAAGGTGCCCTTAAGCCCACCGCCCTTTTTAATGATAGATACTTGGCTGTAAGAAAGAATGAAAATTTAGAAATTAAAAGTTGTAAAAGTCAGCAGTTTCCTTACGATTTGTCTTAAACAATGTCGAGAAGCTGAACCTGTAACATGAATTGATTGAATAAGGTTAGAGTCACATATATTAGGTATTAGGAATTAGGTATTTAGATGGTATATTGGATTAAGGTAATGCAATATCAAATGGTTAACCGAAAAAAAGTATAACAAAAATGATGTTGTCATGCCACATATTGCAAAAATAAATTTATAGAAAAAACTTAATGCAACTCATTTTCAAACTTGAATATGCTTACAGAAACATTGTAACAAGCTGCCTCTTAGGGGGACCCCTGAAATCATCGTTGACTCGATGCTCAAGAATCCAAATAACTACTGCAATCATTACAAACGATGCTGCGGTAACACACCACATTTCTACTGTAAAAGGTTTGAGAAACACCCAAGCACTTGATTTTGAATTGCGGACTGGAGCCACTATGACAAGACCAGTAGTAGCATACGGCTGTGAAAAGTCCACAATCTTTGTCCTGTTTGTCACAATTGCAATGTCCCCAACCGCAGCATCAAACACCTGACACCAAATGTTCAGTAATAAACAAGGAGTACCTAATAAATTTCTTGTGCCTAATGGATCTCACTCTGCTAACAGATGCACCCTATATAACAATCAAGATTCAAAGCGAGAACCACCAGTGTGTGGATCTCACCCACATCACAGCTAACAGAAAATGATTATTGTTTAGCATGTAACTGTTATTACTTTGCTCCTCCATTTCACAAGGTGTAAAAGACAAGTTTAATGTCATCAAGTTGAATTCATTGCTAGCGTTTAGATATTAGGATCTTCTAGGAAGCCTGGTAAATCATGCGTGAGCACATTTACCATGCGCTTTCAGGTCATCTTTTTACCAAACAAGGCATAGTTACATGTTAGTTCTTTTGTTTTTTACCAGTAATAGAACAATATGTTTTACGTACCTCATCTTTGACCTTCTGTACAAGACTGTTGTAATTGGGATTGGAGCGGCCATCCCCAAACGGCTCAAATTTGTAAGGAACATCATATGGAACTAATTTCCGTGCTTCAAGGAACACATCGATGCAGTATCCTTGCATTTTATGGCTGTTATTCAGCTTAGTAGCAAATTCAACAAAACTTGCTCTGTATGGCACTCCAATTCTCAACGGTCTCTCATCATCTGCAATCACCCACCCGCGTGGCCTTTCTGTACTACCACCAGGCCAAGTAACATTTTTAAGCTTCTGATCTAGGTGGGAATTACTATTTTCTTCACTTTTCAGATTTTCTGGGGCTAAAATTGAAAAGCCTGAAGAGTTGGACCAATAACCAACCAATCGAACTGCCATCTGGTCAATATTTTTTCTTGTTTTTGGTAAGTCCATCTGGTCAATATTAATGACATCATAACTACCACTCACCATGTTTCGATCATTAAATTGGACTCGACCAGTTAAACCAGTGAAGTTTGTCTCCAATAATTTCCCACGGAGAAGAGATCCACCATCAAAGACTCTGAGCTTGCTCAGCTGAACTTTAGTTGAGTTCATTTTGAGTAACCCATCGTCAAAAGAGAATGTGATCTTTCTGTGTTCTTTTACAAACTTATCGATTGAATGTGCAACTGTCCATACCGTGTCATAAGCACTGAGTCCATACGTATTCAGCTCAGAACTTGCTGAACCCTCATCTACCATTTTTCTCCATCGAGACTCAAAAGTCCTCTTTTGGCTGGACTCTGGAATATGTTGACGAAGCCCAACTACCCCTTGGAGGATATGGAGTGAAGTTTTACTCAAGGAAGAGGATGAATCTAAGGTAGTAGAAAGCCAATCCGTTGCAAGCCACACATAGTTGCTGGTCATCATTTGTAGTTTTTGAGCTATAGTGAAGAATCTCATTTTGGGGTCAGGATTGAGATGAACGACATAAACACGAGAACTGAGCAATTTAGATTTATTGAGGGTATCAGAGATGTTGTTCAGATCAAAATGGATAGGCAAAGGAAACTTTTGAGCAATCTTCAATGCTCTCTTGTCGAGTTCACCAACTAAAGCAGATATCCCGTTTCTCCCATAATCATCATCCACAAAGATGGCAATGACCTCTTTCCATCCATAAAAGTCAATTAATTCGGCCATAGCAGCCATTTGGTATGAATCGCTTTGTGTAGTTCGAAAAAAGAATGGAAATTGGAGGGCAGAGAGCGTTGGATCAGTGGCAGCATACGAAATAAGGGGCACTTGGAGACCATTAGCAATCTCAGAGATCATATGAGCTATAGCAGAGGACTGTGGACCAATTATGGCCACTATCCCTTTCTCAAGTAACTGAAAAGCTGCCCAGAAAAAGGAAGCAACCAATATTATTTAGGTAACAGGAACTCCATTTCTGAATTTAGACCTTAAAATAGCATCTTTCAGTAGGGGAAAAAACCAGATATTACCATGTAATAAACAAAGTTGATCCTGATAGACTGGTCAAGAATACTACTAAGAGGAGGAAATTGGCTGTTTCAGAATATAGAGGTAAGAGAAAGACTGGAAAAGTTCATTAAGAGCTTATATGAAGGGGAAACTCGTTTTCAGATGAAAGATGTCAAAACAGGAGATTTAAATAAAATTATGCAATTATATTTAAAGAAAAAATAGACTGAAATTCTAATACTAGTAGATTAAGAAAACCAGTAACAATAAATTTTGGCAGAAATTGAAACTCACAAGTTAAAATTATGGTCAGTGATTTTTCTTTTGACAAGTAATCGTGGTAAGTGATATTAGAAATCACCCAAAAGCTTACAACCTTAGTTGATAGCCTTTGCATCATCACAGTTCTTATCAGACTCCCTACTAGCCAAAAAGAGAGAAAGTTATTCATTTTAAGAGCTCTAACTTATTTCCCTCACACAACGAGCTCTATTATGTTTCAAATTAAATATAAAATGAACAATTCAATCGTACCCCCAACGGCTCCCAAGAAGACACTGCAATTTGCATCATCCGTAAGCAACTTCAGCTTTGTACCGTTGAGAATTCTCGGATGCGCATTGACATCAAACACTGCTGCTTCCATCGCTATCTTGGCGGCTCTACCAATAACCGAATTGTAAGTAAAAATTGCACCGATGTTCACAACAGCAGGACTTTGGGAGTGCACAGAAACAGTAAGGAATATCCATGTGAAAACCATCACAGGCAGAAACACAAAGTGTTTCATGTTTAAAACAAGAGAAAACCGCCACCCCAATTGTTCACAATAAAGACTAAAACTTTTCTCTAATTAAGACCACACATGCTTCAAAATCTGGATAGTAGGGGTTAAAAGTACAATTTGATTAGTACTCAGATGAGATGAATGAAGAATCTCTCCCAAGAAATAAAGGGTGCACCGCAAACTAAAAGCACCTAACCAGAACTTCATGATCAGTGAGCGACCCAGTTCTCTGTCTGAAAATAACTTGTGAAAAAGTTAACAGAACAAAACCAGTGAGTGTGGAAAACTGGCAACCTAGAAATTTCATCCGATTTTCAAAGGGCCAGCCGCCGGAGAATACGTCACCAAAACTGAAACAAAAGACGGATGTGCTTGCTTGGAAAATAAAGGAAAGAACAAGCGAAGACCGGCATTGACTTTGATTTCTTTGGCTTTTGTTTTTCGTGGAAACAAGTCCCACACAGTAAAAATGAGAATCACGTTTTGGGAGAGAGAATTTATGAGGAACAAAAGGATATCCAAAAAGGGGTTGCAAATTTACATTTCAATAGCATGAACGCAGAACTGAGAAGGAAGAAAGACATCAGCCCCACCGGTCCACTGTGGGTCCCGGAGGGGGGACTTCAACTGATGCTGTCTATATTTCAGTGGCGCCAAGAAAAATGCTAAGATACACTGCATTCTTTGCAGGTTAATAGACAACGCCATTATTATGCGTTTATTATCTTGATGGCGATTTCACACCATTCTAACCGCGGTGGGGCTACTATGCCGCCCCACCTTTACCGCTGGCGGTATCGTTGCTTTTTTTGTTTTTTTTTTCATCTTTTTAACATATAAAATATACCTAAAAAATTAAAAATAAAAAAATACATTAACATATTTAAAATTACTTTTTTAATCATTAAGTAAAAAAAAAAAAATTCTTTTGCTAAGCGATCAATTTGGGCTGTCAAAAGTGGAGGGCAGGATAGTGTTTCTCTTCTAGCTTTTATTTTCACAATTTATCTAATCTAATCTAATCTAATCCTTTTAAATTTTTTAAAATAAAATAAATATTTCAAATATTTATATTTTTAAATAAAAATAATATTAAAAAATATATATTATAATAATATTTTATTCAACTTTTAGTTTTAATTTCAATTCATCTCATCTATAAAAACAAAGAGGCTATATCCTGTTTTGAATTTAGATCATCCCCAAAAAATCCATCTCCCGTCTGATTTGACTTCGTAAAATGATTTTGAAACAAAATTTTTTCTCTGTTATTCTTTTTCGAATATATATATTTTTAATAGAATTTTGATACTCATCATCTTTACACGCTACACTTATTTTTATTTTTTAAATTTATTTAATTTATTTTTAATCAAGCAAACATTTTAGTAACTTAAGGAAATCAAGATAATGAAAGGAGGAGGTGTGATTTTCTAACAAACACTCGATTACAACAAATATAATGCAAAAGTAAAAACTAAATCGAGATTCGGAACAAAAAATTTGGTTCCAACTCATTTCAAATAAAGAGAGTAATGATGAATTTTTAATAGATCTTACAGTTGTGAGAACTGTGTTGCCATCGCTAGAGGCTGTGGTTTTTGGAAGTGCAATTCAATTTATTAGATTGAGATATTTCCAAAAAATATCGATAACTCCCAAACTCAAGATTATAGAAAAGCGAAAACGGGGGATAATTGTGTTGGTTTCTAGAAAGTATATGACAAAGAGCATCCAATGTGAACAGTTCCCTCATTCAAGAGAAAGTTATTATTTCCAACTACCACTCTTGCCCGCTATGAATACCCCCATGTAACAAAACTGACTCGCATGGAAGATTGAAACCATTACACTCATTTATTCAAGGAAAATGATAGTACTATCCTACTACTTATTTACTATTTTATTTATTTATTTATTTTATTAATTTTTTATTTTACTTAATGGTTAAGGAAGTGATTATTAATAAAATTATATATTTTTTTAATTTTTTCTTAATAATTAAGGATATTAAAAAAATATTTAAAAGAAAATGATAAAAAATAAAAAATTTCAAATAGTAGTTAAAGTAGTAAATAAGTAGTAAATCAATTGTAAGGGTATCATTACCCTTTATTCAAGCCAAAGAAGTATCACAGAATATTGTTATTTGCCGCATACTATTTACGTGATATAATTTGATTTAAAAGATAAATTTTAAAATTTAAATATTATAAACCAAATCTTATAATTTAAGTGATGTAGATGACATGCTCTTAAAAATAAAATAACTCATATCCAGAATTGCGACTCTCCTCGTATTTATTTTATAAATCAACTTTTTTGGGGTGTCAAAATAAAAGTCTAATAACCCAAAAAATTATGGGACTAAGGGCATATTTGGACACTTGAAGTATTTTATAATTTTTTAAATAGTAGTAAAATAATTTAAGTAAAGATGTTTTATTAAGTTTTAGAAAAAGTTGTATAAAAATATTATAAAATTAAAAAGTAGTTTGAATATAATTTTTTTAATATTATTTGTATTTTAAAGTTTTGTAAAAGTTGTATTGATATTTATTGTATTTGAATAATGATTAGATAATTATTAAATAAAAAATTAAAAATTAAGAATTAAAAAGTATTTTATGTTTGAGAATAAAATTATAAATTTTTTTATAAATTTTATAGCATCCACACATGCCCTGGAAACATTCTTTTTTTATATTTTTTTTGGGCTTGCCTGGCACTTAATAAATTGAACAAAAAAGGAAAAATAGCTGATTATCTCCTGCCAAGAACAAATTCTTATCACCTAATGTGCATTCCTATTGGGTAGAGGGGAATTGATGCTTTTTAAGTGGACCTGAAGTTGCCTTTCGTAGGGTCACGTTCATGTATGCTTTACATTAACATTGGCTGCCACACTTTGATTAGACTCCTTGCCCTCTTTAAGTGAATCAATCTTTATTTCTTTTGTATCAAAGCAATCAAATGGGTGTGCCATTACGAATTCTATGTGCTGACACTTTTTGATTTTTTTTTTCACATTGCCGGACTTAAGTATCAGAGATGTCATAAGCACACCATGCCGCCTACTTAATGATTTGTAGGTTAATGATCATGGTCGATAGTGGGACACGTCCTTTACAAAAACTAGAGGTGTAACCGGTTCGATTCGATTCGGTTTTGAACATATTTTATAACTGAACCGGTATATACCAATTTTAAGATTTAAAGAATCGATACCGTACCGGTTATAATCCTAAACCGATACTTTCGATTTTATCGATTTCAGTCCGGTTTTTTCGGTATATTATATATAGTATATATAATATAATATATTATAATACATAATAATATAGTAATAATATATTGTAGTATATTATAGTATATATTATAATTGTATTATAGACTATATATAGTAATATATATTATAATATATAATATAGTGATATATTATAGTATATTATAATATATAGGTATTAATATAACTATTAATACAATAGACTATAGTTGAGATGAACTCGCAAGAATTGAATTTCTTAAATCCACAATCAATTTGAAAACTCACTCAAGAAAATCAAAATCAAGTCAATGGATGGAGAATCTAGATCCGTTGAGAACTCGTTTAAAAAATCTAGATTATATTAAAATCTAAACCCGTTGAAAAATCTGTTTCAAGTACCCAGATTACAAGGAGAAACGTCACAAAGATTGTAATTTACCTTTGATAAGTTCAAAAGTTCAATTAAGAACAAGATGAGTAAACTCAACTCACAATGAAAATTCAATATTGTCTAACCTCTTAAAATAAGGCTGCAAAAAGTATTTAAACTAAAATCTAATTAAAATCCTAGTCAAAATAAAGCCCTTTCTCTAAAAAAATACCCCTGAATGAATAGTGCCGCGCTACAGTAATTCTGCTATAGTAATTCGGCTACAGTAACTTCTTGAAACCCTAATTCTTAAAAAGTAACTTTGCAAATAAGCCCTTGGCCAAAATACAAGGCCTTCCCAAAACCCTAATTTATAAGAAATAAGACATATGTGGGCCAAGCATCCTCAAGCCCACCTATTCTAAACTAATAAAATAAATCATTTAACAAATTGAAAGCCTTCAATAACAATAGTCTCAAACAATAACTCTAAGTCATGTCTTCCACAACTTATATCAAGTGGATCAAAACTGGTTCTCCTTTCAAACCCATCTCGAGTGTTGGGCTCTTGCTAGCTTCATCCATAGTGGACTGCACCAATCCTTACATTGCTTCATTGATCTTCTTGGCTCTTGATCTTGTAATTAGCTCATCTGAAACTTACAAAGGATCTTTAAGACTAGGACTACCTTGTTCCAATCATTCTCCATTTCTTTAAAAGGATTCGATCTCGAATTTTCACCTACATCAAAGAAGAAATATCAGAAATATTGAAAGTAGCAGAAACATTATACTCACCTGAAAGGTCCACTTTATATGCATTGCCATTAATTTTCTCAAGAATTTAGAAAGGTCCATCTTCTTGAGGATGCAACTTAGTCCTTATATGAGTTAGGAATCTTTCTTTGCACATGTGAACCCAAACTCAATCTCCTAGTTCAAATATGACACGCATTCGCCCTTTATTGGTTTGGGAAGCAACCCTTTAATTCTTTTGGGCAATTTGAAGCCATACCCTCTCATGAAGTGACTTCACCAACTCTGTATTCTTTTACCCATCCAAGCTACTTCTACCATCACCAGATAAAGACATCAAATCTAAAGGAGTAAGTGGATTAAAACTATAAACAATTTCAAAATGAGAATATTAAGTAGTAGTATGCATGACCCTATTATATGCAAACTCTATAAATGACAAACAATCATTCCAAGTTTTTAAATTCTTATGAACAACAGTGCATAAAAGTTAAGTTAAAATCCTATTAACTACTTTAGATTGATCATCAGGTTGCAGATGACAAGTAGTGAAAAATAGGAGTTTAATACCCTATTTCCCCCACAATACCTTCCTAAGGTAACTAAGAAATTTAACATCCCTATTAGAAACAATACTCATAGGTACATCATGGAATCGCACTATCTCCCTGAAAAATAAGTTAGCTATGTTTGTGGTATCATTTGTTTTATGGCATGGAATGAAATGTTCCATCTTACTAAATCTATCCACAACTACAAAAATATAATCTCTACCACTTTTTGTCCTAGGCAACCCCAAAATAAAGTTCATAGATATGTCTACCCATGGGTCACTAGGAACCGGTAAGGGTATATACAACCCATGTGGCAAAATTGTAAATTTAGCATTTCTATATGTAATGCACCTGCCATAAATGCGATTGACATTTCTCTTCATCTTAGACCAAAACAAATGTTCATGCAAAATGTCTAAAATTTTCTTGATACCAAAGTGTCCCATTAATCCCCCACCATGTGCCTCACGCACCAATAACTCACGCATAAAACAACTTGGCACACACAATTTACTTTCTTTAAACAAATAACCATCATGCTTGTAAAATTTACTCAATGCCGTCACATGCTTTATATATATCAGAAAAGCCAGCGCCATCAGCATACATGTCTTTCACATATAAACCCAAGTATTTTAGCACTCATAGAAGTAAGAAGTACATACCTCCGAGATAAAGTATCAGCAACAATATTCTCCTTACCTGACTTGTAATAGATGACATATGGAAAGGTCTTAATGTATTCCATCCATCTAGCATACCTTTTATTCAACTTACCTTAACCCCTGAGATGCTTCAATGATTCATGATCGGTATGGATCACAAATTTCCTAGGCCACAGGTAGTGCTGCCAAGTCTCTAATGCACGAATAAGAGCATAAAACTCTTTGTCATAGTAGGGTACTTTAGGGACGCCTCACTTAGCTTCTCACTGAAGAAGCTATGGGCCGTCTATCCTGTATCAAAACGGTTCAAATCCCTATTCTTGAGGCATCACATTCAATCTCAAAAGTTTTGTTAAAATCAGATAATGCTAACACAGATGCAGAGCACAACCTTTCTTTAATAGTGGCAAAATCATTCTCTTGATCAGCCCCCAATGAAACCCAACATTCTTTTTAATTACCTCAGTGAGTGGAGTTTTTAACAAAACGCGGATAAAAGTTAGCTAAGCCATGAAAGCTTTTTACCTCAATGATGCTCTTTGATGTTGGCCACTCCTTGATGGCCTTGACTTTCTCTTCATCCACCTCAATACATTTTGTATTAACAACATAATCAAGAAAAAAAATTTTGTCTATGCAAAAGGTACATTTCTTAAAATTAGCATACAACTTTTCAAATCTCAACACATCAAATACATATCTCAAATGCTCAATATGTTTATTTAAGTCCTTGTTGTACACTAGAATATTGTCAAAGTATACAACCACAAACTTTCCTATGAACACACGTAAGACATGGTTCATTAATCTCATGAAAGTACTAGGCTCATTTGTAAGTCCAAATGGCATAACCAACCATTCATAAAGCTCATACGTAGTCTTAAAAGTAGTTTTCCATTTATCACCCTATTTTATTCTAATTTGATGGTACTCACTTTTAAGATCAATTTTATTGAAAATACATGAGTCATGCAATTCAGCAAATATATCATCTAATCTAGGAATGGGATGGTGATACTTTATCGTGATATTGTTGACCACCCTACAATCCACGTCCCATCCTTCTTTGGCACTAGCAACACTGGTACTGCACATGGGTTCATGCTCTCCTTCACGTACCCCTTACTCATCAAATCCACAACTTGCCTCTGAGGCTCCTTTGTCTCATCTGGATTACTCCTATAGGCTGGTTGGTTTGGAATAACAGCTCCGGGTACAAAATCAATCTGATGCCCAATGTCTCTAATGGGCGACAACTCATTTGGCATCTCTTTTGGGAATACATCTTCAAACTCTTGCATCAAAGAAGCAGCCAAACTAAGAAGAGACTGGTTAGTTTCATCAAGATTAAGATAAGACTCTTTATAGACAAGAAAAATCATAGGGCCATCTGCTAAGAAAGACCTCTTAACCTCACTCTCTTGCATAGAAACTCACTTTTGTCTTTCCCTTTCTGTCTGCACAATCTCTTTCTTTTTCACTCTTTCTTTTTTGCTAAATCTTTTTTTCACTCTTTCTTTTTTGATTACGCTCATTTTTACTCTTTCTTTTTTGAACAACCTCTTTTTTCAGTTTCAGTTGATCTTCATGGACCTGTTTTGGAGTTAAAGGAACAAGCTTGATTGTTTTGCCCTCCTTTACAAAACTGTACATGATCTTGCACTCATCTTGTGTCACCTTCCTATCATACTACCATGGCCTCCTTAGCAAAATATGACCAGCATGCATAGGTACAACATCACAAAGCATCTCATCTTGATACTTTCTAATTGAAAAAGTAACTAACACTTGTCTATCCACCCTAACCTCCTCACAATCATTCAGCCACTATAATTTGTATGGTCTTGAGTGTTTTAAAGTTGTAAATTCAACCTCTCAACCAAAGTAGTGCTAGTCACATTAGGACAACTCCCCCATTAATGATCATACTGCATACCTTGCTGTCGACGTGGCATCTAGTATAGAAAATACTCTCTATTGCTCTGTATCATCCATCTTAATGTGTGTACTGAGAGCACGCCTAGCAACAAGAGACTCACTTGTCATGGGGCATTCCACTCCATCATATCACTAGCATCAACCAACTCGGAGATCTCATCATTATCATTCTCACTCTCAGTCATCACCTCCTCATTGTCACGCATAATCATCACCCGCTTGTTTGTACATTGAGAAACAATATACCCTGAACCCAAACACTAAAAGCATTTAATATTTCTATTCCTTGAAGGTTGAGATTCTACCTTAAGTTTGTTGCCAGTTCCCCCATCTTTTTCATTAGGTGGTTCGATCTTTCTCTTTGCTTCAGCTGGATCATTCATATCCCACTTTGATTTTCAAGTAGTGCTAGAAATCGAAGTGTACATTGTCGTCTATTTTCTCTTTAACTGTCTCTTCACCTTTATAGTCATGTGCACCATGTTCTCTATTTCCACATAATGCTGTAATTCAACTACATTGGCTATTTCCCTATTCAAACCAATAAAAAATCTAGCCATGGTGGCCTTCCAGCCTTTCTTGACATTAGTCCGAATCATCGCCACCTCCATCTCCTTATGATAATCCTCCATACTTCTAGACCCCTGTGTAAGATTTTGAAATTTTTGGTAAAGGTCCCTATAGTAGTGGCTAGGTACAAATCTCCGCCTCATGAGAGCTTTCAACTCTCCCTATGTCTCTACAGGCCTCGCATAATTCCTCCTCCTATTGTTCACTAATTGGTCCCACCAAATAATAGCATAATCAGTGAACTCAATCAACGACAACTTCATTTTCTTTTCTTCAGAGTAATTATGACAATTAAACACCAATTCTATTTTTTTTTCTCCCACTCTAGATAAACCTCAAGGTCAGTTCAGTTCTAACTTGAAAAGATGGTATTTTCATTTTGATACTTCCAAGATCTCTATCCAAACCATCCTGACCCCCTAGGTTTCCCTCAAGTCCTCTTTCATGCCTAACTCTTCTATATCTACCCGACCCAACTTCAGATGTTAGGTCTTCCTCATCCTCACCATCTCATTCATTCTCATACTCATTTTCAACCCTAGGCTCACGTTGTCTCCTATCTCTGCCACCTTGTAGATTTCTAATCACTGCTTCTTAATGATCCATCACATCCCTCACTTCTCCCAACACCAAATTTAACTGCTCAAACTGTTGTTGCATGGCTTGCAACACAAAGAATGAATTATCTACCATCCCCCTTGGTGATGAGCTACTCCGATGAGACATTGTAATGTGCTGCACAAAAGAATGTTACTGGTAAAAAAAAATCTCACACACTGACTTACATGTTTACACTTAAATAATGACACTCTACTTGTATTTCACTCTAATTGACTTTTTTCTGATAATAGTCTCACACTCTTTTACCTTTTACCTCAAGAGTTTTTCCACTCAAATTCTTTAAGAACTAATTGAACTCAATCAAGACAATGCAACCTTGTTTTATCCCAACTAGTAATTAGGTCCAAGAAATAAGAACAAGAGAAACACAGAAGGAATAAAATGACATGAGAATCAAGGTAATTATACGAATGAAACAATATACCAACTATAATGAAGTATGCAGCCTCTTTGATGATAAGACTCAATAAAAAACTAAAAAAAATTGGATTTTTTTTTTTGACAATTTTTCTTTTCTTTTCTTTTCACCAACTGATTTGATTACAATCAAAATAATAAGTAATTAATAAAACCCTAGAATAAGTGATATATGACAGCCCCTCTCTCTCTCTTTTTTTTTTTTTGCAACCCTAATCAAAGAATAAGGTAACCCTAATCAAAGAATAAGGAAACCCTAGAAAACAATGAGAAATTCGACAGCCCTAAGATGAAGGAAATTTCTGCACTTCTTTTTTTTTTGATAAATAATGCAAGAATTAAAAGATAGAATTAGACCTGATTGGAAATCAAGCTCTGATACCAAATGATATGAACCTGCAGGAATGGAATCTCTTGAACCCACAATCAATTTGAAAACTTACCCAAGAAAGTCAAAATCAAGTCAATGGATGGAGAATCTAAACTCGTTGAGAACTCATTTCAAGAATCCAGATTATAAAGAGGAACGCTACAAAAGTTGTGATTTACTTTTGATAAGTTCAAAAGTTCAATCAAGAACAAGATGAGTAAATTCAACTCACAATGAAAATTCAATATTGTCCAACCTCTTAAAATGAGGCTACAAAGAGTATTTAAACCAAAATCTAAATAAAATCCTAACCAAATAAAGCCATTTCTTCCAAAATCACCCCTGAATGAGTAGTGCCACGCTACAGTAATTCTGTTATAGTAATTCGGCTACAATAATTTCTTGAAATCCTAGTTTCTAAAAAGTAACTTTGCAAATAAGCCCTTGGCTAAAATACAAGGCCTTCCCAAAACCCTAATTCATAACAAATAAGACATATGTGGGCCAAACATCCTCAAACTCACTTATTCTAAACTAATAAAATAAATCTTTTAACAAATTGAAAGCCTTCAATAACAATAGGCTCAAACAACAATTCTGAGTCATGTCTTCCACAACTTGTATCAAGTGGATCAAAATTGGTTCTCCTTCTTTCAAACCCATCTTGAGTGTTGGGCTCTTTCTAGTTTCATCCCAAGTGGATTGCACTAATCATTACATTGCTTCCTTGATCTTCTTCGCTCTTGATCTTGTAATTGGTCCATCTGAAACTTGCAAAGGATCTTTAAGACTAGGACCACCTTGGTTCCCACCAATAGTGGTAATATATAGTTATTTATATATGATTTTAAAATTTAATATTATATTAATTAGTAATTTATCATATAATACAAAATTATTTTATATATAATTTTATATATTATATATAAAAATCATATCAAAATATTTTATACAATATAAAAAATTAAAAATATATATATGAACGGGTTCGGTCCGGTGTTAGAAAAAGAAAAACCGGAATTGGACCGATTTTGACTAGTTTTGAGAAAAATGAAACTGGTACTGGACTAAACCAAACCCACCAATTCGGTCCGGTCTAGTCAGGTTTGGTTTATCGGTTCACCGATTTTTTTTTCACCCCAATAGTGGTGGTGTCTGTAGGATCCTGTCATTTATGATTTCAATTTTTCATTGGTCTTCAACGTGATTTCCTCATGCCGATCGTGACTTGTTCTCAAACAACTAGTGAACAGGAGACAACGCTTGCTCATTTGAGGGGAGTTTGTAACAACCTGGCCCAATTAGATTATCTTATAAATCAAATAATATTATATAAGCAATTTACTAGTTGTGCTCTATATACCGATTTGACAATAGAATTTTTCTTTTTTCTTTTTTTTATGAAGTGGTAAGCAGGCCTGAACCAAAAACTTGATACTAATTTATATATGGTGCCTAAATATTGAGAATTAATAAGGTTACGGCTACAATAATTTCTCTTTCAATAAACCTTTACAAATAATTTCAACATCAATTCATTGCATTGTTAATTCACCATTTATTTTCCAATTCCTCTTACGAAGTTGAGAATGTGTTAATTAATTTAAACCATAAAATCATGAGCTGAACAAATAAAAACCATAATCACTTCTTCAAATATTAAAGAATGAGTACTCAAGGTAAGGAAATAAGTAATAGATCAAAAGCTCTTCTAAAAATTTACATTTTGCTTCTTAATCATATGGAAAGTGGAAAATATATTAAAGAAAAATGGAAGAGAGAAGAGAATGAAGGAATAAAGCATCTGCGCTTTGAAGTAATGAACAGTATAGTATACATGCAAGAATTGAAATTTGTGAAGCTTTCTCCAGAACTCCCCCCCCTAAAAAAAAAAAATACTCTCCATTCTCTACCAAGAGAGTAATGCTACATACAATACGGGAGTGTGCAGACCTCTCGTACTCTTCTTTGAAAAAATGGGACCCATTATTAAAAAGTGAGTTTTTTCACGTAGATCCCAAATTTATCAATTTAAAAAAAAAAAAAAAAAAAAAAGTTTGCGAGACTTGTATCCCATATGGCTGTATAAATCATTTCCCATGAAGCTATCTTCACAAAGAGCAACTTCTGTTTGTGGCCAAAAAGAACCAAAGAAAAGTGAATGAAACAAAGAAAAATTCAAAGAAGCATCTTGAGAACCAGTAAGGGTGTCACGAGGGGTGGAAACATCAAGCTCTCAGCATAACGACCTGCAATGTATAGGTGTGAGATCTGAGTGAAGCCATTAATTATAAATGAAAAGCTTCTTGTTCCACTAAGCTCAGCAATTTTGTAGAGCTAATAAAGCATAAAATCATAGAAACTATCAATGGCATGGTCTGGTACATAGTTCATTCTGAGTAGATAAACTGCAGCAATTATAACCTTCTGACTCCACCAAACAATGTAAGAAAACTGCCTCGTGCTTGAAATGGTAGGCACCAGGTCAACCAACTCGAGATTCTGCTTCTACTCTAATTCCTAAAAAATGTTCAAAGCTGCATCAAACACTTTTAATCATGCACGGATATGTCATGAATTTTGTGTAACGTTTTCAAGCAATTTAGTTTTTGATAGGTACTGGAAGGGCATCAACCAAAATTTGAAACACTGGCCAGAAAGCATCATAAAGGATTGTTCAAGGAATCAAGGGATGATCATCTAGGGGATGTTAGTCTGAACAGGAAAATTGATAGCATTGTTAAAGAATAAATCACTAGCAAGAGATTAATTGAGAATGAACTATCTAGCAAATTAATTCCTTTATGGCATATGTGATACCAGTTGATTGCCAAAGTCAGATATACATACTAGAGATTAAAGGTTTCCAACTTCCACTCCTTTACAAATTACATTTTCAGTTTTAATAGCATAAGATCTAGTAGAAGAATCCATGCGGCCAATCCCAATTTTTTGGGGATTACAGCTTACTTAAGTTGAGATAAATTGAGATAATGGTGATAAAGGTTTCCAAATTCCACGTCATTTCCATTTAAAAGAAAAAGAAAAGAAAGAAGAAGACTTGTTTAAGTACAGCAATGCGGGTATATTCCCCTTACCACTTTGTGCAGATGTTGCTGCTGGGATTGCTGGAACTTTGGTAGCTGCAATTTCCATCAAGTCAAGGAACCAATCAATCGAAAGTGGGAGGCACAAAGACACAAAAGCGAGAATTTGAAGGGAGGGGGGGGGGGG
>QEOT01006675.1:84676-124726 GCA_003123785.1 Pterocarya stenoptera
GGGGGGGGGGGGGGGGGGGATAGTGAAAAGGGGAAAAAGAACAACTTATGGAAGAAAATAGGACGAAGAACTATGTCCTGTAAAAATAGATTCAATTGACCATGGAGATTTTAACATTTCATACATACTTGTATTGCAGGTAGAAGTAGGGACATAAGATTTAGAGGGCCAAGGTGCTTCAATGTCGTCATTAAGATCACAAACGAAGCCAATCCCTGAAGTCCTATCATATGTTGCATCTGAAGGCAAGCTTGGTAAAAGGCAGCTAGACTCTAAAGAAAACATGGATGAAGAAGAGTTAAATCTACAGAATTCTCACCAAAGAAAGGAGTTCCCATAAGCAGTCTTAAAATGTAACAACTTAGATTACCATAAACATCTACATTTGCAGCAGCTCGCATCTTATAATCAGTAGCAGTAACACTATTTAACCAAACATTAGGACTTAGTGTAAGCCACATCTTCGATAACATCTCACTCCATTCAAGTCTAATGAAGATTTAAAAAACCCCTCTCTATAGAGGAAGGGGGACACATCGTTCCAGGGTGATATTCAGTAACAAAAAGAAAGAAGTCTCGAATGTAGCATAAACTGAATCTAGTAAGGCCAGGATACTTTTCACACCGATGTGAAAGAGACCATTTTTTGTGTACACTATCAGTAAACCAATCTTCTGCAGTAATCAAATTGACTCAAAGACTCACATCCTTGTAGATTGCGAAACACTATGCCAAGGTAGCAACAAAGGAATTAAATAAAGGCTTTTCTATATGCTTGGAAACAACCAAAATGTAAAGAATCAAATTTCCAACAAGACTTGAGACGAACACAAGATTTTTTTTTTTTTTGATAATTAAGATGAACACAAGAAAATTACAGGGAACATCAACACAAAACCTCCAAGATTTTGATGATTAAATAGCTACATAACAGAATTTTCAAACATAAAAACATCACCTTGTGATCCAACTGGTGTATCAAAGTAGTAAATTTCACGATCACGAACAATGAGTCCAAAAAAATCACACATGCCAGTATCATTTATTTCTACCAGGCTAAAAGAGGAATTGCATTTGACAACTAAGGGCATATAATAGACCTGACCTTGAAGAGAGAAATCCTTGAGGTTTATATGACAAAGACTATAAACAGTGAAGGAGACATTAGCCTTCTGTAACATCATTCCTAGTGATGCAGCACAATTCAAGGCCTGCAAGTTGGTGAGGAAGCTCTGTCGCTGCAATTGGTACACATAACTCTGCATGGCTTTGCAGCAAGCTGTCTGGTTATTTATCACATTTCCACATTCTTTCAAAACATTTGTCATCTCGGTAAAAACCAGTGGACAAACTGAAACAGATAATGAAACAAAATTGAAGATCAGTAAGAGGTAGAATTTACTGTTCCTAACAGATTGGAGAAAGTCATAATGAAAAAACATTCCTAATGGATTGGTCCAAATTTCAAAGATATAGATGTTCTTTCCATCTCTTTTAATTATCCTTTTCATGCTGACCTTTGTTTACATTGCAATTTGAAAGTCCTCTAAGAACACGATTTGCTGAAGAAGGATCAAGTTTACTGGCCAACCACCTGAGGACAATATTCTTGCAATCATCAATCCTTCCACCAGGGACCCCGTCCATATTTGAGATGCTATTTCAGGGCAATTATTGTAGCAGCATCTAGTATAGCATTTTGGCAACCTCGATCACAACACTCATCGACATGATCAATCTTTTCACAAGCATCCAGAAGTCTGGAAGAGTCCACGGTGTGCTCAAATTCGTCAACATCTGTAAGAGGGCAAGAGGCTTCCGTGAGGTTCTCAGGGTGGAAGGAGCATAGATTTTGGAGATCCTCATTTGCTCCTTGGCTCTCTAGGATCTTCTCTACATCTGAGAGGCAATGGCTGGCATGAACAAGTGAGTCTTGTTCAAAGCAAGCCTCCCAGAGTATTTACTGGACTGCCTTATAATAATTAATAATCACTAGCGTGGCATTTAATTGAGGACAACATACCACATTGGCTAAATATGGTGCGAAGGAAGCCCAGCAGTCAGTTGCGGATATGCTCATCACACTTTCAGGAGCTGCAAGTTTAACGTACAGAGTCCTGCAAGATAATCAGCAGCATCCATTTAAGCATTTTGATGGAAGATCATCCAAACGATTTTCATTATGATGAAGAACTTTGAAATCATACAATATACAACAAAATTTAAAACTAACCGGTTCAAATTTACATTTTATTTAAGGATGGAATTAATAATTAATTCTTAATTACTCGCATGATCTGACATTCCTGCTAAATATTAACAATTTATGTATGGCATATTATTTCAGATATTTTGTTGAAAAAATAGTATTTAAAAAAAATATTTTTTCCATGTGCTGTAGAGATATATAAAGCCACCATAATAACTCAGATTTGAAATCGGGTATTTAAGTTCATAGCTGGTCGTTATCCATTTGTTTAGAATGTTATGTGGTTCACAGTAGATTGAAGAAAGAAATCCGCATGTCCTTTTTTTTTCAAGTGTTTCATTATAAAGAGGTGAAGGCTCATTCCAAGTACAACAACGAGTGTACAAGAAAGTGGTCAAGCTAGAAATAGAAAAGGATGCAAGATAATCATGAAAATTCAAGAATCAGTATGTCAACTGATCTTTAAGTTCGCCAATACTATCCTACAAATCAATCTTTTCTTTTAGGTCACTTATTAATTCACCAAAAATAGGAGCTTTTTAAAAAAAAAAATAAAAAAATAAAACCAAAAATAGTTGCTTAGTACGTTGAAAAGCTAAACCAACTCTGATTTGGAGAAGAAACAAATTCACAATAGCAATACTAAGTTAAGCCGCAATAGTTGTAAGAGCGATAAAGCATAGGATATGATACTAACTGGGAAATAATTTACAAAATCAGTATCAAAAGCCAATTAATGTCAAAAGTCCACAATGCAGCGAAAAACCGAGCAGCACCGGCTAGTTTTTTGAAATCACTTCCAAAAATATTGATGGAAAGAGAAAGATTTTATTATTAATTTTATATCTTAACAGGCTCCTCACGTATGAGCTAGACTTTCTCTTAATAGATAATCTAATATGTGAAATATTTAATTAAATAAGATAAATAATATAGTGAGAGTGGGAGTTCGAACTTAAGATCTCTACTATGATATCATGTAAAATCACTACTCTATCTTAAAAGGTTAAACTGATGAAAATAAATAAATTTTATTATTTATTTTATATCTTCTGACATAAAATAGTGATTTCACAAAGACCCAAGTACAGGAGCTCTAAAGACAGCATAGAAACTGAGAGATGAGCTATGGAACAACTTACAGAGAAGAGATAATATAGCAAATTGAAGTGTGGGAGTGCAAGACATCCTTTTTCCCTGACCCAAGGAGAAACGGGCATAAAAAAAACAGTTCCTCTTCTCAACGGGTAAGCCGTTCTCAGCGTGTTAACGGCATCAAATAAAATTGTTACACGTAAGCAATCCTCACGTTAGTTTCATGAATCGTGTTATAGGCTAGCAAAAATCAAAAGGAGGGAAAACATTTCCCTTTCCCCCTCTGCACTCCCTCCCCGACTCCCCACTTCCCACCACGCCGAAACCTCCTCTGCACTCCACACCACCGGACCTCCATAGCCCGTCCATCACAACCGATCTGAGGCCGTCGCAGCCAGCTGGAGATCTCCAGCCCGTTGTAGCCCGTCGCAGCTATCGCAGCTGTCCAGCCCGTCGTAGCCCGTCGCACCTGTCCAGCCCGTCGCACCCTTTAGGCAGTTGCAGCCCTGCCTGCCGTCGCACGATGGTTTGTATTTTCTGATCATAGCATTTTTTTTTTTTTTTACTTCCTGTTCAGATCATAGTGGTATTTTGATATTCTGCATTTATTATGTTTTGCATTAGATTGAGGTTAATTAATGAGAGAAACTGTTATTGACTTCCTGTGTTTCAACAATGAGAGACCATATTTTAAAGATGGCACGATGGTAATGAGAGAAACTGTTATTCTCCATTTCATCTTGTACTCTGTGGTTAATGAAACACTGTATATTAATTTACAACTTGGTAGTGTAGATCAGTTTGACTAAGACTTGAGTGTTTGGAAAATCTGGCAATAACTCTTTTTCCATGAAGAGGATGATCATATAACTATATAGGACTTATCGTTTAACTGAATTTTCTCTTTAATTTAAATGAGCTTATAACTCTCTTCAACTGAATTGTCCATTTCCTCTTGCACTCTGTAGGACTTATAACTCTCTTTTATTGTTTCTTTCTCATGCTGATTTATCTTTATTTTTTTTATTTTCCCCAACAACAAAAAATATCCCATGATGTTTATGGAATGACTTCTATAATTTAACTTAGGTCATTGTTTTATGTTTTAATGAAGGATTTTCTGTCAAGTTCGGATAGTGATGAAGTTGAGATAATGATGAGTAGAAACTGTCAAGAAGTTGAAGAGAATGTGCTACATGTGCCAAATGTTGGAGATCGAGTGAATGTGAAAGAGGGAGTGGATGTCGGAGATGGAGTGAATGTGGAATATCAAGATGGAATGGTGGAAGATCGAGTGAATGTGGAAGATGGAGATAATGTAGGAGATGAAGATGGAGTAAATACGATTTCTAATTTGAGTAGTGGTCATTTTGAGCCATTTGTTGGGAAGGAATTCGATGACGTAGAAGACGCCCAAGCATTTTACAAGGCATATGCAAGACGAAAAGGTTTTGCAATGAGGACCAACCATACTCGATTATCAAAAGAGGACAGAAAAGTAATTTTAGTAGAGTATGTTTGCTCAAGGGAGGGATTTCGGCGTGAAAGTCAGAAACAAAAAGAAAGAAAGATTCCTGAAGCTGCTGAGACAAAGATTGGGTGTAAAGCAACGATGTGTATAAAAAAGGATGGTGAGAAGTGGAGAGTATTCAAGTTCGTTGTTGAACACAACCATGAGCTACTTACACCGAAAAGTATTAGTTTGCTTCATGGACATAGAGGAGTGACGCGTGTCCAAAAAACACTTATTTTTACTTTGAATGAGTCCGGTGTACCAACAAGGAAAATAATGTCAGTATTGAGCAAAGAATCTGGTGGTGATTTTAACATTGGATGTATTGGTAAGGACGTCGAGAATTATTTGGGAAATAAAAGAAGGAAATTGTTTGAAGAAGGAGATGCACAAAGGTTGTATGCCTACTTCCTTGAGCGATAGTGTAAACAACCTGGATTTGTGTATTCCATGCAAGTTGATGAGAATGGATGTATGGGCAGTTGTTTTTGGGCGGATGCAAGATCAAGGGCTGCATATCAATATTTTGGAGATGTTGTCACCTTTGATGTGACATACTTGACAAATATTTATAAAATGCCATTTGTGCTATTTTCAGGAGTTAACCATCATCACCAAACTATAATGTTTGGTTGTGCGCTGTTAGTTAATGAAACAGCTGAATCCTATGTGTGGTTATTGAGAACATGGCAAGAGGCAATACTTGGCCGTGCCCCTTTAACCATAATTACTAATGATGACAAGGCTATGGCGAAGGCCATTGGTGAGGTACTCCCTAACACAACTCATAGGTTGTGTTTATGGCATATTTTACAAAAAATTTTAGAACATTTGGCACATGTATATAACAAGTTTTCGGACTTTCAATACAAGTTCCGTCATTGTATCCATGAAACAATAACGACTGATGAGTTTGAGCAGGAATGGAGTTCAATACTAGCAAAGTATGGTTTAATAGATAATGATTGGCTGCAAAATCTTTACAACCGAAGGGAGAAGTGGGTTCCGGCCTACTTGCGAACAACGTTTTGTGCCGGTATGTCAACAACTCAAAGGAGTGAAAGCATGAATAAATTTTTTAAAGATTATGTTCATTCGAGCACAATGGTAAGTGACTTTGTGCATCAATATGAGAAAGCCTTAGATGCACGTTATTTCAAGGAGAAAGAGAAGGACGTGCGAACAAAATCGACAAGGGCAATTATGAAAACGTTATGAAAAATTGAAGCAGATGTGGCCTCAGTCTATACAAGGAAGTCTTTCATGAAATTTCAAGATGAGCTATTCAATAGCCAACGGTACAAATCAACCAAAATTAACAAAGAGGGTGAAACTAAGATATACGGGGTCGCACCGAATGACAAAGATAAACCTACTTATTATGTGACCTTGGAGAGTGGAGAAGCGAAGGCAATATGTACATGTCATATGTTTGAGTTTATGGGTATTCTCTGTAGGCATATTCTATGTGTCCTTGGGAAGAAATCAAAATTAGATATGTTACCACATTATTATATTCTAGAGAGATGGAGCATCAATGCTAAGAGCAGGACTCTTATTGACATACCAAATTCTGATGGAGTTGTAATGGCACAGGATGATCCACTCATGAGAAAAAGCAAGTTGATGATGCAATTCTACGATATTGCAGAACTTGGATCGCAATCATTACATTTATGTAACCATCTCTCTCTTGCCTTAGACAAGGTCCACAAGGAGTTGCTCTTAATGGAAGAAGTTGCAAAAGGTGGAAACATGAGTGGAAACATGTCACTGAATGATTCACAAATGTTAAGATCACAAGTTGTATCAAATTTTACACAAATTTTACAAGATCCTCCGCAGGTGCCAATGAAAGGCCGACCAAAATCGTTGAGAGCAAAAAACCCAAAAGAAACTCAAACCACGAAGAAAAGGCGTTGTAGCATTTGCAAGATTGAGGGTCATGCTAAGAACAACTGTCCTTCAGTGAGGTTTGTTGACAAAGTTTTGAAATTTGTGTTTTTAATCTTTTGTCTTTCATAAATAATTGGTTATGATTTATTATCTTTTATGTAGGGATCTTAGAAATAGAACTGGAAACAAGACTCAAAGCTTGGATCCATCGCTTCAAACAACTGCGGGTCATACTAAGAACAACTCTCCTTCAATGAGGTTGGTTTAAAGTTTAGAAATTTGTGTTTTTCATTTGTGTGTTTTTAATCACTACCATTATGCTTTTTTTATGGTTTATTATTTTTATGTAGAGATGTAGGTCAACCAAGTGGGAATATATCTCAAAGCTTGGATCCATCGCTGTCGCTTCAAACATGAGGTTGGTTGGTGTTTAAGTTGGTGGTTCAAACGTGTGCCTGTAATTTTTAAAATATAAGTACCATTGTTGTAATTATTATTTTTTTTATTTTACAGTTTATATTGGAGAATTGTGCTTCAAACATGATGAAGCTTGGGTGAAGTTGGAGGACTGTGGTGATGACTCAATTAATGGAGCATGTTAATGTTATGTTACAGATTCAATGGAAATGTAATGGAGTTGTTATGTCTATGTGATGGAAATGTTATGTTTATGGCAATGTAATGGAGTTGTTATATCTATGTTATGGCAAGCCTTATGTTTATGGAAATGGAGTTCTTACATTTTCAGATTATACATTGCTTACATTTCAGATTTAAGAAAGTATTCCATTTTCAGATTCTGGAAAATGACCATATTTTCTTACATTTTCAGATTCTGGAAAATGACTATATTTTTTTACATTTTTAGATTCTGGAAAATGACCATATGTTCTTACATTTTCAGATTCTACATTTTTTACATTTCCAAAAGTATCATTACATTCCAAAAGTTTCATTACATTTCAGATTCCAAAGGTATCATTACATTCCAAAAGTATCATTACATTGCAAAAATATCATTACATTTCAGAAATATCATTACATTTCAGATTCCAAAGGTATCATTACATTCCAAAAGCTTAATTACATTGGCCGACATACAGAGTTGTTGCTAGGATACAAAATGATTACAACCCAAATAACAACAAAACAGAACCATGATAATAATAAAGCTTTCTTATACTTCTTCTCCATAGCAGTAAATTTGGCTTGTTCAGTCATTACAGATTCTTGGTTTATTATGTTGTTCCGTCTTTAAGATAGCTCCAACGTCATCTTGCAACATGTGTTTAGTTTCATTTCAAGATCAATCCATTGAAAAAATGCACATTACTTGTTGATCTTATAATTTGGACAATTGTAAAAGCGCCTGCCAAAACTGGTAGTCTTGCCCGAAATCCTTAGCTTGGATGGAATCCCACAATAGCAATATGGCCTCTGTGTCCAAGAACTTGAACTGGCACTGCTGTCATCCTATTTCACCATTACTTGAATTTGGAACAAACTGCTAGAAGAACAGTACAATAAGTCAAGTACACTAACTCAACAGGTTGTATGATGGTGAAGATTCATAGCTCTATCTACTACATCTATAGAGTTAATGAAGTCTGTTTGTTGAGAACCTAAACTTTGTAATTTATTATATATATAATAATCATAGTATCAACTATAGTTATGACTAACAGCTAACTAGACATAACATAGATGTTAGTGTTTGTCATGATGATCATATCTGGAGATCATTTCCAGGATGATCATATTTCTGTTAAGCAATTTGCATATAGATGTTATATAATAAATGATCCACATTTCAGCAAAATAAATGATCATTTCTCCAGAAATGATCCACACGGCTTCAGCAGAATAAATGATCATTTCTCCAGAAATCATCCACACGGCTTCAGCAAAAATTGCCAGTCATTAAGAGGTGTGACTAACAGTTCATAGATATTATATAATAAAGATGTACAAAATCTTGTTTTACTAAGCTAACTAAGTAAATCAATTACTTAACTAAGTAGTATAGACCTGTTCTGCAATATCTTGTTCAAAGGGGCAGCGAGAGTGACAGATATTCTGCAAAATTAATGATCCGCACGGCTTCAACAAACATGAAAATGATTATGAGAAAAAATCCTAAACATTATACTTGGAGCAAACATGGAAGATGGAAACATCAAAACTCACGAAAATCGGTGCGAAAGCAAACCTCTAAACCCACGAAAATCGGTGCTTGAGCAATCCACAAAACCCACCAAAATCGATTTAGCAATCCACTAAAATCGGTGCGTTTTCCCACAAACATCGGTTTAGCAATCCACTAAACCCACGAAAATAGGGATTTTCTTCAACGATGGTTTGTACAATTCCTTTCCTCCGAAATACAGAACAGAGAGATAGAGGTGGAAAAAGGGGATGGGGCTAGGGCTGGGGATGGGGCTACGGCTCAACGAGAGGGAAAGAGGGGGTGGGGTAGTGGCTCGACAGGATGGACGGTCGTGGTGGGCCTGTGGGTTGACGGGAGGGAAGGAGGGGGTAGGGTAGGGTAGGGCTCCTGGAATCCTGAGGGAGAGGGAGAGAATGAGAGGATACGGGTACTCGGGGAGGAACATTAGCTTTCTCTCAATCTGCTGCACCGCGAGCACACACTAGTTAGATGGAGTGCATACGTGTAAACATTTTATTGGATGCCGTTTTAGAGGGTCGATCGGTACTGGCCTGCAGGAAGATATTCTCTAAAAAAAAGTATGTGAAGAAAACATTGAGAGCTTGGAGTATGAAGTCAAATGTCATGATGTAATGTGAGAGTAATAATATCCGATTTTCAACTTTCAAGCTCTTTCTGCCTTTTTGGCCGTTGCTTCCTAGTTCACTCGTGTGGAGGAAAGTACGTGATGTGATGGGTCGGACAGAGGCACGTGCGGTTGCTTGGGTAGTTGAGCTTGCGTTAACTCCAAACTTCTAAAGCATGGCCATGGCTTTTTGTGTTCCAGAAATTTGAGTCGATACATTAATTTAAAAAAATAAATGTAACTTTAAGATGTATAGAATATTATTTTTAAGATAATAATTACTTCTACTTAAAAGAGTTTGATATCGGGTTATAAGTAATTCACTTTCAGAATACAATAAAGTCACCAATTAAAGATTAAAATTGAGAGGATAGGATGTTTAAATTCGTGGGTCTCACTCTCTATTTATAGAGAATGAAGTGGTACCATGTGAAAGATTACAAATTTTAACTTGTAAATTTTCAACTGACAGTTACTATTTGTAATAGAGAATGCATGATGATTGACAATCAAGATGAAAAGATCATGTTAGTGGCTTTATTAGGAAGAATCTAGCCTAGAAATCCCTTTATGGCCGAGTTGACGAGAAAACCTCTGCTACTCTATGAGAATTTATAGATAGAGCCGACGATTTTGTCAATGCCGAGGACACGTTGTGGGCCCTAGCTGTACCGAGGAAATCAAAGATGGAGCAATCGAAAGATTGAGCTAGGAAAGCGGGTTAAGGGAAAGACCGAGACAAGAACCTAAGGATAAAGAAGAACCAACATGAGAGTCGCTGAGAAACAAGTCCCACAACGTGGATTATGAGCTCTAGGACTCAATACTCTAACATGAACGTCCAGGAAAAGGCCAGCGAGCCTCCCCAAGATGACAACTGCGTGCCACGGTCTAAACAATTATGCACCTATCACAATGTAGGGGGCATCGGACGGAAGATTGTCACACCTTGAAATGAAAATCAAGGGAATGCATGGCAGTGACGAACTCGAGTGCTTAGTTTCTCAGACCACCCCCTAGGCGACCAAACGAGAAAAGATAGGATTGGGAATGAAGACGCCAAAGAAGTGAGAGCCCAAGAAGTAGAAAAACTCCTAGAGAGCACCACGACTAAGTTCCTAGACAGAGTGTGGACCAGACTGACCCTCCCTTCGGAGAAATCAACACAATCACTTGAGGATTTGTCGAGGGTGGCCCTACCTTCTCTGGGCAAAAGGCTTATGCATGCCAAGTTAGGTATAGGGAAATTTTCAACATCAAGAGATTGGCAAAGCAGCTGAAGCCACAACCATCGACGGCAATATCCTTTAGTGATAACGATTGCAAGGGGGTATTCTACCCGCACGATGACGCGTTGGTAGTAACCATATTGGTGGCTAATTACACCATGCAAATGATATTTATCCACAATAGCAATTCAGTTGGCGTCCTCTTTTGGGACGCGTTCATGAAGATGGGGATTAACCAAAGTAGATTGTGCCCAGTGCCCACCCCATTGAAAGGGTTTTCAAGAGAGATAGTGAAACCTTTCGGCTCAATCACCCTACCGGTGTCGGCTGGGTCCGGTCCCTACACAACACCACGTTGATGGATTTATTAGTAGTTAAAACTCGATCATCATACCACGCCATCATTGGGTGACCAACATTGAACGCTCTCAGGGTGGTTACCTCTACGTGCCACCTAAAAATGAAATTTCCCACAGAAGCAGGACAAAAGGAACTCAGAGAAGGACGAAAGGACGTTAGAATGACCGAGTCTTTGGCAGTAAGCGACCTTGTTCTAGCTCTACCCAAGATAATGGTGCACGAAGTAGAAACAAGAGATGAAAAATCCCTGTAGCAGGGCAAGGCCGATGAACCTCTCAAGCTATTCGTCGTGGACCCAGCTCACCCTGAGGCCACAGTAAGGATAAAAACAAAAATGAAAGGTGAAGAAAGGTAGCAACTGAGGCAACTCTTTGCTGAACCAGGATATCTTTGCCTAGAGTCAAGAGGACATGCTAGGAATTGACAAAAAAATTTGTAGAACACCAGTTGAGTGTCAACCTGGATATACAACCAGTTAAACAAAGAAAAAAGAAATTTAGGACCAAGAAATACACAGCCATTGCAGAAGAGGTCGATCAACTCTTAGTAGTTGGATTCATCAGAGAAACCCACTATCTTGAATGGCCCTCTAATGTAGTAGTCGTGAATAAGCCAAAAAGGAAGTGACGAATGTGTATGGATTTTACCGATCTCAATAAAGCCTGTCCCAAGGATAGCTTTCCCCTAACTCGAATACACTTAATTGTAGACTCCACCGCAGGGCACATAATTTTGAGTTTCATGGATGCCTATTCAGGATATAATCAAATCTGGATGAGACAATTCAATCAAGAGGAAACAACATTCATAACCGACCGGGAGTTATACTGTTACAAGGTCATGCCTTTTGGCTTAAAAAATGTAGGAGCAACATACTAGAATAGTAAATAGAATGTTTAAGAAACAGATACGACAGAATATAGAAGTATATGTTGATGACTTGTTGGTCAAAAGTAAAGAGCCAGAACAGCACGTAAAGGATTTGAAGGAAGCTTTTGGTGTTACGACAATACAAAATGAAACTCAACCCACCGAAGTGCGCATTCGGAGTACAATCAGGCAAGTTCCTAGGCTTCATAGTGACAGAACGAGGAATTGAAGCTAATTCAAAAAAACTACAGGAGATTATTGGGATGGAGGCGCTAAGGAACCTGAATGAAGTACAGAAGCTAATCGGGAAAATAGCAGCACTCAATATATTCGTGTCAAGATCGACTAACAAATGCCTGCCATTCTTCTAAGTCTTTCAAAAGGTTCAAAACTAGGATGCTGAGTGCTAGAAGGCATTTACACAACTCAAGGAATAATTGACGCATCCCCCACTATTAAGCTAAACCAGCAGGGAAAGCCCCTGCTCATATATTTGTCGGTCACATCGAGCGTCTTATCCCCCACCCTAATGCGTAAGGAGGGAGGCGTACAGAGGCCAGTATACTATATAAGCCGAGCCTTGAGGGGAGTCGAGACACAATACCCAAAAGTGAAAATGATGTAATAGCTTCCCGCCAACTACAACCTTACTTCGAGGCACACCCCATAAAGGTAGTAATAGCAGCACTCCTGCAGAAGATGCTACAATGACCAGACACTTCAGGCCGACTAGTAAAGTGGTTGATCGAACTAAGCAATTTCGATATTGACTGTATTCAAACTGCAGTGAAAGGACAAGTCCTCGCTAATTTTGTAGTTGAATTTTTCAACTTTCCTGAAGAAATGTCAGAGTCTCTTGTAGGGAAACATGGCAAGTGTGTGTTGATGGTTCATCCAGCAAAACAGGAGAGGGAGTAGGGGTGTATGTAGTTGTGGAAGATAACATTGAAGCATACTATGCAATAAGGTTGGAATTCAACGTCATCAACAATGAGGCTGAGTATGAAGCAGTATTGGCAGGACTCGCCATAGCGAGAGCCTCGAGAGCAAGCAAGGTCGACATGAAAGCAAACTCCCAAGTGGTAGTCGGCCAAATAATAAGAGAATATCTAGAAAAAATCGAAAAGCTAAAAAACTACATACAACAAGTCTATGAAGGGCACGATCGCCTCCAATTACTTTCGAATCAGCCGCATCCAAGAAAATTGGAAAGCTAAAAAGCTAGCTCAAGCAGCATTTGGGAAAGATGAAACGGCCTTACCTTGGAGGGTGATCATGCGAACAGTAGAGGTCCCAACCATCAAGCTCAAGGTCTTAGAAATAAAGATTAATTATATTTTGCCCCCTCGAACTTTCACTCAATTCACAATGTACCTCCGAAACTACTAATTGCATCAAAGTGGACCCTAAAACTTTTAAGACTTTCCAATCCCCCCTTCCGTCTACCAGCAACGTTAAATCTAACGAAATTCACTACACATGCTGCTCATGTGTATAACATTCACTGCAAAGATGTAATTTTCATGTAATTTATTATCATTGACCATATAAAATATAAAAATAATATATGCTATCAATTAATAATAAATCATAAATCATTAAATAATTTTTTTTATTAATTTATATATGATTAATAATATCAAATAATTTCATTATATACATAGATTATTCATACTTACTTGAAACTTAGGTATAAAATAATTTTATATATGGTTAATGATTAATGATTTATTATTAATTGATTGCATATATTATTTTATATTTTATATGGTCAATGATAATATATTAGATAAAAATTACATCTTTACAGTGAATTTCTGTTAGATTTAACGCTGCTAGTAGACGGAAATGGGAGGATTGGGAAGTTTTGAAAGTTTAAGGGTCCACTTTGATGCAGTTAGTAGTTTCAGAGGTACATTGTAGTGAAAATTCGAGGAGGCAAAGTGTAATTAACTCCAGAAATAAACACAGAAACTCCAGAATGGGTGAGCGACATAATTGAGTTTTTAACTACCAGGAAACTCCCACCCAATAAGGAAGAAGAAATGAAAGTTAAAAACAAGGTTGCCCGGTTTACCATGACTGGCGACACATTATACAAATGGGGTTTCTAAGTCCCCCTCCTAAGATGTGTATCAAAGGAAGAGGTTCAATACGTCATAAAAGAAGTACACAATGGAGTATGCAGAAATCACCCAGGAGGAAGAGCTTGGTGACTAAGGTCATGAGAGTCGGATACTATTAGCCACGCCCTAAAAAATGCTAATGCATTCACCAGTAAGTGTGTCCAATGCCAGCTGCATGTGCCAATCCTGAGCAACCCACCTAAGGAACTGACATCGGTCACATCCCCTGGCCATTCGCCTAGTGGGGAGTGGATCTGGTCTGTCCCATGCCACCAGGGAAAGGAGGAGCGAAGTTCATCATCGTCGCCGTTAATTACTTCATAAAATGGGCAGAGGCTGAGGTAATGTCGATGGTAACCTCACAAAATGTCACCAAGTTTCTATGAAAATCCATTGTGTGCCGACTTGGGATATCACAATGCATCATTTTAGACAACGACAAACAGTTTGACAACAAGCACTATCAAAGCTAGTGCGACGAACTCGAAATCAAGGTCATATTCATCCCTCAGACATCTTCAAGCCAACGGGCAAATTGAGGTTACAAATAAAATGATAATGAGCATACTGAATAAGAGATTGGGGAAAAGAATGGTGCATAAACCGAGGAGCTTCCTGGGATACTTTGGGCCTATAGGACAACTGCCAAAATCCCAATAGGAGAAATGTATTTCGCCTTGACGTAAGCAGCGAAGCGGTGATACCCGTCGAAGTAGGGATGCTAAGCTAAGCCATAAAACCTGACACTTCAGCGAAGGGCGAAATGTCGAAGCACTGGAGAAAACCTTGATTTGCTAGAAGAAAAAAAGAAACGACGCAGAGACCAAAGCAAGAACTAATAAAAGGAAGACGGAGCAATATTTCAATAAGAGAGTTAAGGAAAGGTCCTTCAATATAGGAGACTTGGTCCAGAAAGAAACTGAAGTCACCACCGCAGAAAAGGGAAAAGTCGGACCAAGACGGGAAGGTACCTAAATTGTCATAGCCAGCTACAGACCGGGATCGTACTGCCTCAAAGACGCCCAAGGGAAAGATCTACCCCACCCATGGAATGTTGAATGCCTAAGGAAGTACTTTGTATAAATTCCCTTGTAATCACTCATGGAGAATAAAAGGGTTATTTGTTTTCAAACACGAAATACTTTGTGTCTCTCCTTGCCCCCATAACGCGATCGAGGCAACCTTCCACCAAAGATAAAATCGAGTGTCTCCTTTCACACCTGGTGACCAAAGGAGGAAACAACTCCACAAAATGTTTCTCTTCTCACCCCTTCAGCACAATGGAGACAACTTTCCACTAAACACAAAGCCGAGTATCTCAACTTGGGTGAGGGCGTGGAGGAGATAAAGGAGCAACAAAAGTGTTGTCCCCCACTTGATCAGCCGAGCCCAAAGTAGGATCCCTCAAGGGCGAGCTGCTCGGGAACATGGGCAACGAAACATCTCATCTCGCCAGCGAAAAACTTAAGGGTGATGATGGAATGGAAACTCTGTCGTTGCCGAGATCCGTTCCTAAGGGCTCTTCACGAAAAACATCTAGAAAAATAAGGGGAATCTTTGGGGTGACCCTACCTAAAGCCGTTAAGGGGGGCAACAAAAGTTGTCGAAGCGAGTATGGGAACCTCTGGGGTAGTGTCATCGCTTGCCACCAAGGAGGCTTCACCCGATCCATCAAAAGGGACTGAAGGCTCGATTGGAACAACTGAGGGAGCCTCCAAGAAAGCAAGGTCAAGAGTCACTTCTAGCTTAGATGATCTATCTCACCTCATCTGAGCTAGAAGCCTCATGTTGATCATCCAACGAGGGAGAAGTCGATGGAGTAGCCTCCCAACCAGGCAACATAACAAACTCAACCTTCAAAACTGACTCTAAGTCTGCCTCTGCTTGTGCCATAATGTCTTCTAAATGGTCAACCAAAAAGTGTTAGGGGCCAACTGAACTTCCCTCTCCTCACACCATGGAAGGCGAAGGAGGTCCTCCCCTAGTAGAACTCGACTCATCAGAAGGATTGGCCCTAGCATGAACAGAGGGTACTTCAACACGAGCCTTTATCCCCTTTCGATCCTTTGTAGTCAAGGATCCCCTCTTTTGCCCTCGAGATAATGAGGGGGACCCAAAATTTTGAGGCCAAACACATGGCCTCGACTAGGCGAAACCACAAACCTGTTAATATTGGCGTGAGTCATAAGAACGTTTGACCAAGTGGTACTATCGTTCTATTCCATCGAGGCATACACCAAAAGTAGACGAGCCTCCTCTTGGTCAGAAAGGATAATGGAAAAATCACAATTGTCTAGAACAGGACCCCGCACCGCTTGAACTGAGAACTCACGACGAGCAGCCTCGCTTGATGGGAATTCCCAGTCGTCACCAAAAACAAAGAAGAACTCTACCACTCATTGGCATGAGAGTAGCGACGTTCCAAGTGCACCACATGGTTACCTACGCGAGACCGAAAGCTACATAGGTTCCCTTGTATGCGGCGAACTCCGTGAGTGAAAAGGATTTCCCTTGCTATGAGATCTGGATAGTCTTCGCCAGTAGGTTCCAGAACCTGCCTCCAAGCAATGCAACAAGCCATTAGTATCTTCCACGCATTAGGCACAAGTTGTGAGGGAGCAAGCCCCAAAACGTCAAGCACATCACAGACAGGCCGACAAAACAGCAAGTAAAGTTCCATTAGAAACATTATAGAATATAGTGCAACATAAGCGGCAAAATTCCCAACATCAACCACCCCCCGGTGAGACTCCAACAGACTCAGCACCACTGGGTCAAGGATCACATAGCGATTCCTCACCAAGTCCAAATCGGATCATGATGTCATTGTCATCCAGTGGTTCCCCTCAAAGGCAGAGGGGCAGACCGCACTAGTCCCCTCAATGCAAGGAGGATTATTGCAGGGTCGGGAAGACATAACACCCTGGGAAACAGCACCATAAGACTTGTGAAAAGCCATTAACTAAAGGAAATCCAAAAGGCAAAAAGGGATGATTGAGAAAAGAAAATTTTGTAGGAAGGGGCACACTGAGAAAAAAGGGGAAAATAACAGAGTGAGGAATGCACAGAGAATAACAATTTAAGAAGGACAATTCCACTTGAAACAATAGGATGATGATGATGAAAACGTGTCAGACGCAAAAAGGAGAAAGGAAGTGGCACAAAAAGGAAACGATGCCCTTTCCCTCTTATGTATAGAACCTGACATGAGAGCGGGCCAGGTAATGAAGTGATGTCCACAAGTAAAAGTCCCATCATGTGAGCGTGACTAGACTTCGTAGGGTAATTGGAGAGGCCAAAATCTCCTCCCAACCTCAAGGCCCACCTACGCAACTTAAAGGCCCACAAGCCTAAGAGAAAGAATCCACAATAAGCCCCGAACACCGTATGGGCCACCTATTCCGAATCCATACATTACCCACGGGTAAGGGACTCAATGGATCTCGTATCAACGGGATAAATTCAAATACATCCTTCGGAAGATGCACACCAATCAACTAAGTGAATTTGGCCTCTATACTTTATATAAGTCAAACAATACATCTGACTTAGGCATCGAAGGTGTTTCATAATATTACTATTATACATATTATATATATTAGGATAGATGAAACTTGACTAGCTAATAGTGAGTTATGTATAATGTATATATTGTAAGACTATTAATTTATTATCTAAATTCTAATATATATAGTAGTATGTAACTAGATTCTAATGCAATATTTGACTTGTCTTTGAGTGACTGGTTGTGTTTCCTATTTGTAATTTATTCGGCAATGAATGATTGGATGATGGACATTGCCATTGGAATATGATGACTCATGATTGCTCTTATTTGTTAGTTGTTAGTTGTTAAGTTAGCATCTTGGGTGTTGGTTTGGCTGTGGCTAGATGGTTGAACAATCATTTTATTATTTTTACTTGATTTGGGAGTATGAGACTCTAATATAAAATTACGAATGTTAGTATAATATCAAGAATAGCCTAAAGGGCCTGGTGTTTGTTTTTAATTTCTTTAAGCTTTTAATTTATTTTTTAGGTTTGCATAGTATATGAAATATTTTTAGTATTTTCATATGAAAGATTTGTAATTTTTTTTTCTATAACGTTTTTAGTAAACTTGAAACTTGAAAGCCCAAATCCAATTCGGATCTAATAAATTGGAGTCAAAGTCAGAATCAAATTTTCTAGATACCAACTTCGATTCGGTCGATGTTCAACCCTAATGATAGGATCAGTGCATAAAAAAATAAAAAAATAAAATAATGACATAATAGGATGTTGCACCAAGCTGGGGTTTTGTGGCCCATAAAATAGGATTTAAAAATCTCTTTTTAAGCAATCTACTTAAATTATTAAATATTCAAAATAACACGAAGAAGGATGGGAATCTCCACAGACTCCAAATTAAATTTCAACAAATTGCAAAAAATAAAAATAAAAATAAAGAAATAGATCCATAGGCCCAAATCCCACAAGGACCACCTTGATTGTTGGTTTTTTGTGCAATCTCAAGATTGGGCTGCATCCTTGAGTTGAAGCAGGCAGTGAACTGTTGAACTGCGTTAGGAAGTGTAACAACCCTTTTCAAATGTAGACTGTAGTGAATAACTTCAGAATATTCCCTCCAAAAAGAAAAAGATGATAGAAAGAAGAGATTAGGAAAAATAGAAATGCTTTACATAATATATAAAAGAATTATATAAAAGTAAATTTATAAATTGATGTAGTTTGATGTAGTACATTAGATTATAAAATTACTTTTATTATAAAGTAGATCTAAAGGATTCTATAAAATTATATCAATTTATAAGTTTATTTTTATCTAATTTCTTTGTATATATAATAATTAAAAAAAAAAAAAAAAGGGGGGGAGGGAGAAGGTTGTACCACTTTCTAGATAAAAAAACAAATGTGAGTAGGTAAACAACTATGAATAGTGGGAATCAGATTGATCTAGCATTGGAGGGCACCTCGGGAGCATGGAGATCTTATCTATATATACGTCCGTCCGATGCGTCAGCACCAATTTGTCAAACATGAAAAAAGCAAAAAAGCTTTTAGTTGGGAGCTCGGTGGTTGTCTCCCATTAAGTTCTAAAGAAACAAAGCATAGTCAGTCACGAAAGGAAAGGGAAGTGCCCCAATTATTTTCACTAGAAAACTAGGTCCTGACTACTGACTCCATGTGAAAGATGCATCTACACTCCAAACGCCAAAACTGTGCAAGCCTTGATCACATTTCGACAAGCATGACATCATGGAAGTTTTTTTTTTTTTTTTTTTATTCAATTTGGAGAGCGGGGAATTCGAACCCAAGACCTTTATTTGGAGGTTGGAAGTTTATATCAATCAGACCACAAATCTTTTGCATGATATCATGGAAGTTAAAGCAAATGAAAGTCTCCCAAATTTAAAGGACATGTCACATGCACCCGACCCACCACCAGCCATGATATTATGGAAGCTAATGCTAACAAGGAAGTGATCCCCCAAATAGTGCCCCAAATTAAATTTGAAGGACATGTCACATGCATCCAACCCACCTCCACTGGCCATTAGCATTTGCCAACACTTGACTCGAGGTCTAGCACCAATCCATATACATTCATGCTTTAATTTACTTCTTTCAATTCATGATCAATCAATATAATCCTTTTCAAAACTTTGAGATAAAAAGATATAATATGTAGACTTGACTATTGTATGTATCTCTCTTTGAATTATAGCAAGTCGTGTCTGAGTTAAAAGTAATTAATTAATTAATTACAAGAAAAATAGATATTTGTGACCAATTATTTACAACGAAAATAGACTTATTTTAGTAGAAAATAATCATTTTATTAGAAATAACTAATCACAAATAAGCAGTTTTCTTTGTATAATACAGTGCCACATTTTTCAAAGATTGAGAGATAAGAAGAGATCTAATACTAAGAGAGAGATTTATTCGAAATTAGAAATAGATTTATACACATGACGTCCTAACAGCCATGCACTTCGAAACTAGAAATTGTATAATAAGATTCTATAAAGATAAAAGTGAAGTCAAGAGGTATATAGCAATAACCACCACGACTTTTGAGTATTGATTAGGGGCCCCTAAAGTGATTTAAAATTTAAACTATACAATCATTGCTTGTTACCATGCATCACAAACTTTGGACTGATCACAAAGAATCTATTAAAGGAATCTCAACAATGTGATCTCAATAATGAGAAATTATCAATCTGATCGTTAAAGGCAGCCTGATGCATCAACTACGTCTCTGGTGGACCAGGTATCACCACTCTCGCCACAAGCCAAGCCAGGGTGTATTTCTATAATACTCAACATAATAGAAAGACAAAAGGGGTATCAATATGTCTAAGAGAAATGATAGTTGAAATCGTAAGTGTACAAGCGCTACGTAATCATTTTGAAAAAAGTGAATATATACAAAATCCACATAAAAAAAATTAAATTTTTAATAGTAGACCTCACCCTTTTTCAAAATTACTGCACGACGCTTACGCACTCCATAACTGCATGTAGCATTACTCATATGTCTAATATATGCGTGGTGCTACTTTCCAGTACGAGACATTGGGAATAATCTCACCCTTCTCTATATATTAGCAATTTAGCATTTACTCTCTCTCTCTCTCTCTCTCTCTCTCTTTCTCTCTCTAGCTCTAACATGGGGAGTTGCATGAGTAGTAGTACTAAGACTTCAGCAGATCAGGATGAGAAGGATGAGGAGGTGGCGAAGGGAGAAGAAGTGGTTGAACAAAGAGAATCATTTACAGGATCCAAGTCAAAACAAGAGATGCTACTGCAGGTAGATGGTAGTTATAAGAAGAAGATGGTGAGGTTCAAGCTCCAAGAAGATGATGATAATGTTGGTGGAGGAAGTACAGATCAGGGTGATTCTAGAAGTGGGGTTGTGAGGATTCGAGTGGTGGTGACCCTGAAAGAGTTGAAACAGATACTGGATTCGAAGGAGAGCTCCAAGTATTCTTCCGTGGAGGAATTGGTCAGGACGATGAATTTGAGAGGAAGGAGGATTTGTAGATCTAGAACTATGGGCGCATAGACAATAGTCAGGGGCCAGCTTTGGAGAGCATTTCGGAGCTCCATTGAAGGTCAAGTGGTTTGTTCACTAGCACTAGCAAGTCCTTAGTCAGGGGCCAGCTTTGGAGAGCATTTCGGAGCTCCATTGAAGGTCAAGTGGTTTGTTCACTAGCACTAGCAAGTCCTCTCTCTCTCTCTCTCTCTCTCTCTCTCTCTCTCTATGTGTGTGTGAGAGAGAGAGTTTTAAACAGTTTTCATAGCTTTGAATGTGTACTAGTATTGAGGTAATATTGACGAGAATTTATGCAAATTATACATCCAGTGTGTATGTTGAAAGGTCATGGTAAGACAGAGAGTGTCACTACTCTTTTTACTCATTCTCTCTTCAACATGGTATAAGTAAAAGACCTCTTTTCTGACGAAGCATTTAATAAGATAATCTTTTCTGACGAAGATGCTCTCCATTTCAAGTAAAATAGATAGTATTAGTTTAGTATAATACATGGATATTTAAATCATTTCACTTGTCGGGATAATACAAAGTATTCAAAATAGCCAAACATTTTATAGTAAATGAGGATTATCTATTTCCAGTGAGATGGAGAGAACCTGATTCCACTGACAAAGTCACAAAAGAGTTCTAATAGTCAACGTTTAAACGCTTACTTGATTAGCAAATCTTTCAAATTGGAGAGAGTCCATGCGTCTAATAAAAGCACATCACATCGTTTGATATCAAATCCTTCCAATTGAATTAAACTGGGTTTGAGAGGGACTTGGAACTTTCAATTGATTTTACATGACACTAACACCATCGACCTTATTAACCTCCTCTATTTCATCATATTTGTATTTATAAGTGAGAAGTGTTAGATCTATATAAATATCTTATAAAATTGGTTTAGTGGTAATGATTAAAAGAATACTGTAAGGGACTCCGAAACCAACATATGTTAAAAAGGCAGGTAGATGTTTATTTTATTTTATTTTATTTTATATGGGGGTTTGGTTTGAGTTAGGCAGAATATTGAGTTGAATTGAGATAAGTTAATTTTTTTATGAATAATAATGAGTTGAGATGGTAGAGTGGGTTTTTAAGAGCCTACTTAAGATAAGTTTAGATATATTTAGATGTTAAGATAAATTTTTATGTATTTTTAAAAAATTGAAAAAAATTATAGATCATGTATGTAAAGAGATATTGAATTAAAAAAAAATATAGATTACACGTATAAAGAGGTTTTGAATTAAATAATGTTTAGTGAATTAAGAATTAGATATTTAAATATTAAATTTAACTTAAAATTAAACTGATTTAAATTGATTTGAATATCTTCTAACGTCCAAACGAGCCACATATATAAAAAGATCTTATAAACTAATGTTAGATTTAGTTAATAATAAAAAGTGTTTTATTATGACATACCAGATTTTTTTTTTTTTTTTTTTTTTTAACATAAAAGATCCCTTTGTAGACCCAAGTGCACGCGCCAGCGTTCTGTTCTTTAGTTTCTATTTATGTGGGCTTCGATGATTGACAATGATAATGATGATAAATGACTGTAGTAACTTATTCTTCTTTATAATTTTAGAAGACCGTTACCAGATAAATAATGTGAGAAAAGATATTTATATCCGTAAATTATACAAATATCGATAACTCATGAGATTTATATGAAAAAAAATAATTTTTTAATAATAAACTACACTCTTTTTTAAAACCATTACACGACATTTACATACTTCACAGTTATTCGTGGAATGACTCAAATAATGCTGCTTACCATCTGAAACCGAAGATTTCAGTCTCTTTGTATTTTCAGACACCCTTTTATTTTGAATATATATATTTTTTAATAAACTGCGTGACACACGTGATGGTGCTACGTCAAGAGGCTATCTGAGCAATAAGTTTTAGATGGTCTTGACCAGAAATAGCCTCTTTCTATTCACATTGTGTTCCGAAGCAAATTTGGTCGATCAGCATTCAAAATAACCTCTGAAAAGTTCGTTGCTCTCTTCATATCCACAATGTGTTACAAATCATATTCACCAGAGAACGAGATCGCAAAAATAGGAAAAGAAAAGAGTACCATTGACTAAAACATACTCTTCCTTTGTCGAAGGAGGCAGCCACCCGCACTCCTCAATAATGCTTCAAAAAAATAATAATTAAAAACAAACGTCCAACGAAAGGGGTTTTTCCTATTATTATTAAGAAGTTTATTGCCTACCCCAGATTCTACAATCCGGAAGAACTCGCACGGATGTGGCAAGCTTGCTAATCCAACTATGCTTATTGCTTTGTCAGATTACGTATAACATATGGAAGAATGCCTCCATGATTGAAATAAGCCAATTCCACCTGTAACACAAACAGAAGAATTAGGTAAAGTATCTGTGTTTTTAAACCATCTTTTTTCAATGAGATTGCAGAACATATACGAATATCGCTTGAGGATGCAAAACATAAGCACTCTTGCACGACAAAAGATTCGATACCACCATCTCTGGCCTATAACTAAACAATTCCTCAAATGTCAAAACCCCCTGAACAATAGAACAATAGAATAATGCAAGGGAACAAAGCTTTTTGATCCATACTTATGTAATCCAATTGAATTTAAACATTAAAATTCCCGTCTCGAGTTATGTATTCCTCCAGCACATACAAATAGCATTCTCTGCTCCACAACATTGAATGCAAAATGCACAAACATATGAAAGAGGGAAATACCTCAGTGTCAAAACGGGCGATGCATGTGAAAGACTTTCCGGTATCAGTTGTGACGGTCACATCTTGGCCTGGCTTTATCTCGCTAATTTTGCTTGGGAGGTCAATGGTGTAACGTTCGTGACCAGTCAATCCTAGCGTGTCAGCATCCTCACCAGCCTTGAAGCAAAGTGGAATAACACCCATTCCCACCAAATTACTGCGGTGAATTCTCTCAAAGCTTTTGGCAATCACTGCCTTAACTCCCTGTAATATATAATTGTTATGTGAGGACAACCGACTACCAGGACATGTTAAGATGATCGAAAGGGGGAACTGAGAAACCCACCAATAACATTGGACCTTTGGCAGCCCAGTCCCTAGAGCTTCCGCTTCCATATTCAGCACCAGCCAGTATAATGGTGTCCTGCCCAGCAGCCTTGTACCTCTGAAATAGACACCAACCAAAAGCATAAATCCAATAGTACATTTGGAGATCATCATTATTAATTAAGGGCAGCAGCCATGAACCGTAAAAAAATTACTTCAAATCACTGGTGATTATTTCAGATGATTAGAATTTCTAACTCAGAAAATGGGTCAAAAGTTCACATCATTTTTTTATTGGTATCGTAACAGTTCACATCATAACAAAGGTTAATACATCTGGATGAATTAAATCTGGGTGAATTTACCTAATATTTACAAATGGGAAAGGAGGGTATTGATATAAAGCGCATTTTTTTGTTTAATTAGTTCAGCCCAGAAGTTCACAGTCCAGCATTACTAAGAGATCAAGTGTTTGGGCCACCAAAAATAAAGGACAAATATGCTAAATCATCACAAGCATAAACTTTGACAAGGAAAGAGATCAGAATGAAAAGTTGTGAACAGCGAGGAAAAGGAACTCACCGTTGCTGCATCAAAAACATAGAGTTTCTCTCCTGTAGGAATGTGAATTGTTTTTGGGCCCACTTCCCCACTCAAGAGCTTGTTAACAATGCGGATATTGGCAAAAGTTCCCCTTGCCATCACTTCATCATTGCCACGGCGACTTCCATAAGAATTGAAGTCCTTGCGATCAACCCCACGCTCAAGAAGGTATTTTGCAGCAGGACTGTCTTTGTGGATGCTTCCAGCTGGGGAAATGTGATCTGTTGTAATACTGTCACCAAAATTTAGCAGGCAGTAAGCATCCTTTACTCCATGAGCTCCGGGAGGATCCAGAGTCATGCCCTTGAAGTATGGGGGCTCGTGAATGTAGGTTGAATTGGGGTCCCATGAGTACAGGGTGCCAGTTGGAACTGAAAGCTGATTCCACATGGGATTGCCTTTCGTAATAGCCTTGTAAGTACTTTTGAACATCTCAGGCAACACACTGGATTGAACAACCTAAACAGTATGTCATCCAAAGTCAGTTTATCCCATACAGGTTCTCAAACATTATAACAAAACTATATCGTTATAATTTTCTACCTCTGCAATTTCTTCCGTCGAAGGCCAGATATCCTTAAAATAGACACTCTTACCATCCTTCCCAGTGCCAATTGGCTCCTTGTCGAAGTCAATGTCAACCTGGAAAGGAGTTTCAAGTTACCCAATTTGCATGTAATAGGTTATTAATAAGTAACAGAGAAAATCACAGCGAAATAAATTCTAAATGATTCTTCTATATATCAACTAAAAGTAAATGTGTTATACATATACTAAAAACACATGCTGAAATTACAATTTTATGAATGTCCGGCTCTTACACAGCTAACATACTCTATATAGCTTCTAAGATTTTTGGGGGCAAGACATAAAAGTCAGGAGCTTTGGCAGAGAAACAAGTGCTGTGAGGTAACGCAAAATGCCTCTATATATCTGATGAAGTACATGTCCCCTTTAGGCAAACAGGATACTCTGCTAGAAAACCTTTTTCCATATCAAAGAACACAAGATGCTGTCCAGAAATTGCATTTAAAGTTATACAACATGAAACTATCCAGTCAATGTCTACCACCCAAGTGTTGAATGTGTCAGGTAATCAAGAGTTACCATGAGGACCTGGAACTGGAATTTGTGAATCGTGCTGTCCTCGGTAATTATATAAAACTTTAGTAGGTACTGCTTAAAATTACATTAAATGATTTGTCTCAATGGCCATATGAATAGAGTGGAACTATTCGAACCTTAGGTGTAAAGATGTTGCATGAAGCTTTATCTGAGGAATCTTGCAGACAAAACAAGTACTTACTATTAACCTTTCTATCATTAATTTTTCACATCCAAAGGATGAACCCTTCAGGTTTTCCATACTTAAGTTTGGCCCCATAATGGACTATCATATCAATCTTCCCCAACTAACTAACATATACAGACATCAAAGAAATTAATACAATGTGCTGTGCTATTACCGTGCCAGCAAGGGCATAGGCAACCACTAAAGGAGGAGAGGCAAGGTAGTTAGCTCTTGTCAATGGATGAACACGACCTTCAAAATTCCGGTTCCCAGAAAGCACGGCAGCTGCTACAATGTCTGAATAAACACACCAACACACCAATAAATGTAGCTGGGGATGCTGATAACATTAAACAAGCACAAAACTATTATGAAAGTTTAAACTTACAAGCAAGGGGATGAGGCATATAAGCTAGCATTCCTAAGCTCAAGTTACAGCTATTATCTATCCATTACAGAATATCAGCAAATTATAGAGACATTACCATTTTCTGAAATAGTAGAAGCAACCGATTCATCTAAATCTCCTGAATTTCCTATACATGTTGTGCAGCCATATCCAACAATATGGAAGCCCTGTTGGTTAAAATATTTTTGCAGTCCGCTGCATCAAACAAATCCAAATTTAACAGAGAGTTACCTTGTATGTAAAATAATCAAGCGGTAACTTTGATTGTCCAAAGTAAATACCATCATATATAACAAAAAATACCTTTGGAGCAAATATTTTGTAACAACTCCAGAGCCCGGGGCAAGACTTGTTTTTACCCATGGTTTCACCTGGTAAACCATTCTTGAATGAAATCAATAAGAAAATAAAAGAAAGGATCCAAGACATTAGAACATTAATCTTTTGCTTTCTTACAGCAAATGGAAAGAAAGGTTGTATATGCCAAATTTGGAACATGGGGAAAAGTTGGAGGGCGGTATTCTTATAGCTGAGACGCATAATAAGCATGGACACAACTAACCTGCAAACCAAGTTCACAAGCTTTCTTTGCAACAAGACCTGCGCCAAGCATGACACTAGGGTTTGATGTATTGGTGCAGCTTGTGATCGCAGCAATCACAACACTACCATGCCTAAGCTCTGCTGGTTGTCCATGGAATGAAAACTTGGCCACTTTTTCTTGTACTTCTTTCGGTATAGCAAACCCCTGCAGTACGGTAAGACGTTTAGGAAGAATGGTAAGCAATAGACAGAAAATCTAGTGCCCAAATAAAATAAATGACATGCGAAGGCAATACAACTACATCATAAAGCAACAGATAGAAAAGAAAAGTGTGCTGTAGATGGATAAGAATTCTATCCAGTTGTGGGTCCAGTGGAGCCTGGAGGTCTCGGGACCCAATACTTGTGATGAAACATGGCATATGTACACAATAAACAGACTAGATAAATCCATGTAAAAAAGTGATGTTCCATCCTGGGGAATGCACANTTCAACAACCAAAAATCAAACAAAGTAGAGTCAATGTGAGAAAGTCTGTGCAAGAACAAAGTATACACCTCTTTGGTCCCGAGACACAAGGATCAACATCCGCGAGATCCAGCTGTAGATAAGAGGAGTACACTCTTTCTAGTTGAGGCTGAATTCAGATAACATCAGTTAATATTGCATCTCAAAGAAATTTGATGCAAGTAAATACTCAAAGAATGACAAATAAGAAATAGAGGGAAAACAAAAGGACACCTCGTTATAGTCAACAAACAATTTATTTGCCCGGAGATAAGCTTCTATCATTTCCACCTAATGTTAAGAAAGAAAAAAGTCACTTGATGCTGTGGGAATTTCACATTCCAGAGAACAAAATATATTTAAGTACTGACCGTCTCATCACTTCTTCCGGTTAACTTGAGATACTGTAAAGTGATATGGTCTACAGGGAAGAATCCCATGGTTGCCCCATATTCAGGAGACATATTGGCAATAGTGGCCCTATCAGCTAGTGATAGTTCACCCATGCCATCCCCTACAAGCACATAAAAGCATGATGACCTTGTATCTATCTAGTTGCTTTAGCAAACAATCACAATTTAATATTAAAAAACTTCATGAAAACTGAATTACCATAGAACTCAACAAATTTTCCAACAACGCCATGCTTCCTCAGCATTTGTGTCACAGTTAAAACCAAGTCGGTAGCAGTAACGCCATTGCGCAATTTTCCAGATAACTTGAACCCAACAACACCAGGCAACACCATGCTCATGGGCTGTCAATGCCAAATATAGCAAGGTATTAGAATCATAAATTCCATTGAGCGGCAAGTTTTATATAAAGAAAATTAAATAAATGAAGTATGTAGATTCAATCTGCCTTTTTGCAGTCCTTAAATGATTGATCCCGACAAATCCCAGGGGCCTTAAATGATTATAACTTATATGTTCAGAAATTAATTACCTGCCCGAGCATTGCTGCCTCTGCTTCAATACCTCCAACTCCCCAGCCAGCAACTCCTAACCCATCAATCATGGTTGTATGGGAATCAGTTCCAACCACACTATCAGGATAGAGGATGCCATCTGTGTTGAAAACGACTCGTCCAAGATATTCAAGATTAACCTGAGAATTCAACACATCAAGTAATTCCATGCCAAGTCCACATGACTGTCCAGAGATTTAACGTTCTTGATTTTCATTTGCATATATAAATTGAAAAGGAAAAGATATGATTCAAATACATAGAATGAGATATTAAAGTGAAATGAAATTTAATTGTTACAGTAGATTTAATACATCGAGGTAGTATGTAAGGTGACAATATGTGATCTTCCATGCCTGCATCAAAACTCTTTACCTGATGCACAATCCCAGAGCCAGGAGGAACAACAAGCATGTTGTGGAAAGCAGTAGACCCCCATTTAAGAAAAGCAAATCTCTCCTTGTTTCTCTGAAATTCAAGATCCATATTTGCCTGGACAGCATTGTCAGACCTTGCTACATCAACCTGAACTGAATGATCAATTACAAGGTCCACAGGAACCTGCATGTTCAGAATGGGAGATGTTGAGACAAAAAATAATTGAGAATATAGCTAGCGTACACAACATGGAATATGAACAACATCACACCATGTAATAATATTTAACAGTTATTTATTTTTGAGAGGTAAAAACAAAATGGCTCCAGGAATAAGAATATGAATTTTGTTAAATAAAGAAGTGTTAGTAATATTTAACACTTTTATTAGTCTATTAACTTATCTAGGAATAATAAAATGCTCCAGCAACTAATAACCGAGGGCAAAATGAGATTACAATATAGATGTGTTGTACTTTGAGATTGCTGCAACCACAAAGAGATTTCACAAAAGTAAAGTCACAAACGGACATGGCTTTATATGATACGTTAGATCTACTTTACAATAAAAGTAACTTTATAGTCTGCAGTACCATGTCAAGCAACGTCAATTTGTGTGTTTATTGTGAAATTCCTTTGTGGCCAAAGAATTTCTCTCAAAAAACATAAAAACTTATTCAAAGCCAACACACATCTAAGGTTATTAAACCAAAATTGAAACTTCTAGCCCAAAATATAATCTCAATTATCCATATCAGTAACTTCAATGATACCATATGGATAGGTCATAAGAACAGCACGTACCAAAGGATTAATCTTGTTAGAATCACTTCCAAGTTTGTTCATGGCATCCCGCATACAAGCAAGGTCGACCACAGCTGGAACTCCAGTAAAATCCTGGGATCAAATAAGAAACCTTTGATAAAGAAGAAGAAGAAGAAGAAGAAGAAGAAGAAGAGTTAAGAATAGTTTCCAAGCATGCTTAGCTCCATTAGGTACCTGCAAGAGAACGCGAGCAGGCTTGAAAGGAATTTCAACTTGCTTTGGAGAAGATTTCTCCCAATCAATAATTTTCTCAACATCTTCCTTCTTTACTTGGAAATTATCACAATTGCGAATCGCGGACTCCAGGAGGATTCTGATCGAGTATGGCAACTTCTCTGTTATGCATAAATGAGTTAATAATATCAGCCAGATAAACAACAACTCATTACTTAAACATGCAGAGACTGGTTTTTCTTTCATTTTTGTTTCATGTTCAGTCACTGTAAGACCCCCAAAAAATGACAAATGAAGTTATTTGCTGCATAAAAACAAACGTATTGCAGGAAAACATAGTAGAAAAATTTACCAATCCTAGGATCATTCAAAGATGGAAGGCTGTAAAACTTTCCAAACTCGCCACCTCCTGGCTTGGGAAGACTTGTCAAGTTAGCCTTGAAAGGATTTTCAGAAGCTGAAACCATACAGATGAACAGTCAGAAGATAAATTTTCCTCTAGTAATTAAAATGTTGTAATTCAAAGGCTCACATTACGTTCACTTTTTGTGTACTTGCTATGTATCAATTATGTGTTGAATCTACCACCAACGAACCAAAATTCTCGAACCAGTCATTAAAGGAGTAACAAGGAACAAATAATAATAATAATAATAATAACAATGTTCTTGATTTACGATCCTTAACAACAGGTTAGGAGCCTTAGATGAGATATAAAATTTTTATCTGATTTCATTTCATCTCATCCACTTTTATTCCCAAACATAATTTACATATAAAATTTTCAAACTAATCATTACAATTTTTTCAAACTTTCAAATAAAAAATAAAAAACAATTTCAATTTTTTCAAATACCCAAATAAAAATAATATTATAAAACTATATTATTACGATATTTTAACCTTACAATATTTTTTATTCACCTTTTTCTCTCTTCTTTTCCAAAACCCAAAAAATACACAACTTAAACTATCTCACTACTATTCACAAATTATCTTACTATTATTTATAAAATTCTCATATCATCTGGCTCTCCAAACAAGTCCTAAATGTCAATCCGTTGAAGCGCTGATAGAAATGCAGGAAATGAAGATAAACTGGAGAGAGAGAGAGAGAGAGAGAGAGGCAGTAGCAGTTAAATTTCTGTTTGTTTTCTTTCTACTTCCTCAGCTTTCTTGGGACCAAACAGAGCGTATAAATACTACGCTCAGCTGACTAGAGTACTGGACGTATCATATAAAAGGAAGATTTCCTGAAAATTTCAAAACTCACATCATTTCCAGGAATATATTAGCTAAATTAACAGCGTTAGAAGCAGAATCCGTTTATTGGCCGCGATCACAGTTCATGAAAAGCCACCGCTCCATGAATCACGGGGGGATTGTAGGCAACGACAAAACCAAACAGAGCACACAAACACATAGCTAAGGTCAGCTAACTTGGAATATCGGAAAAGACTCCTTCCTTTTTTCCTTCGCTCACAGCACCCAAAATCGATACGTCGCAAATCAATCAAGGAAAAGAAGTAATTTTTTTTTTCAAAATCACTCCTAACGATATGGAAATCAACAGAACAGACACCGTACCCATGGTGGCGATCTTTCTGTGGAAGCGTTCGATGACAGGAGCGACGGCCCTGATCTGAGCGCGGAGACTGATCGGGGAGCGCCAATGGACACCGTGGCTCCAGCGAGGGGAGGAGCAGCAGAGGGAGCGAACCGCAGAGGATGAGAAGGATCGGCAGGCGCGGAGAGAAGGAGAAGACGCTACGAATGTTCGAGAAAGAGAGGGAGAGCGAAGGTTAGCCAGAAGGTAGGAAGAAGAAGAAGAAGAAGCAGCAGCCCTGAGTATGGAGGAGGCGTTTAAATACATGATGACGCTCGACAACGACGAAGAGGAGGACGAAGGTGGGCACGCATAAACATGAAAACGGCGTCGTATCTCGGACGTATGTCCGTGCTTTACGAAGGATGGTCAGAGTGGGCGGCGTGTGGAGATTGTGGGAGTGAAGGAAGACAGTGGCCCGTGGGGGAGGAGGGGAAGGGATGGGCAGGGCCTAGGGCTGTGTGCCACTTTATACAAGTTGACGAGGAGTGAGGATGGCTCGCCCTACCCCCGGCAAACTACACGTACACGACGCAGAGGGGTTAAGATACGTTTGCAAGCTTTTTTATTCATCCAATCATCTTCTCCCACATCATTTGCGAATTTCGAATATACCGGGTCCTCCTTCTTTGTCCGAAATTTCGCTCCACAATTGTAATGCCGAATTTTTTAATATTCCTTATATATCAATTCTATCTATATATATTTTTTAAATACACATATATTGATATGTAAATATGTATGTTTAAATAAAAAAAATAACAAATCACATATTGATGTGTTGTATAAAAATGACAAATAACACTTCGCTTTTAAATTGCATAACTCGTATAATTTAATGTTTTTCTCTATCGATTTGATTAATTTCTAATCAATTTTCATTTTATTTCGTCCTCAATCCACTATAAGATAAAATGTATGTCACACTTATTGGTGGCCTATAAGGTAAATGTGAGTGAATATTAACGGGACGGAGACAAAGACAAAGAGGAAGACGAGAATGAGGATGGAATGCAAGAATGATTTTGCAAGGTTTGAGGAAAAGATGGACAAATATGAGACTATCCATAGACAATGTGAAGCCATATGTACATAATATACAAGTTTGCAAAGCTTTTTTTAAAGTGGGAGGAAAGGGCATATGCCAAATTGTTTTTGTTAAAATAAGAAGAGTAGGAGTTTGCACCACTCAATTTGCGCCACCCGGAGAATCATTTGACTTCAATTATTCCCCCCTCGACATACATGAATAATTTACAATGCAACGTCCACATGACATCCTAATCATATACCTTCTATATTAATTATTAATCATAATATCATAATTTAATTATTCTATTGGTGAACTTTCCATATGGTTGTGCCCTCATTTATTACAACAACGAGGCCTATTAAATGTAACGGTAGGGCCATGTAAGTGTTGACGATTTCATAGTTTATGTTTTTAATGTATGGGACGATTTCTTTTTCTTTTTTTAAAGTAGAGGAATTTTTTTTTATTTATGGTAAAAGTTTTTTATCAACTTCTTTTCAAACGTATAAAACTTGTTGTATCAATATATTTCATTCGCTTAGTTATTAAAAATATGTTATTTTAATACAAAAACATATTAATTGAAGGTGAGACCAACACTCATCTCCCATATTTACCAATGTTTTTTTTTATTATTATTATTATTATTATTTTATGTAAGGGAACCTCTCCAAGGTAAGGTCCTTCGGACTCACTTATGTAGAGTAAACATCGGTCCTATGTGTTGTACCCTCGAAAGTTTCTATACACAGAACTGATTAAATCGCTTACTTTTCATCAGGGATGTGGCCCCAAAGAATTGTTTACACTCATGAGGTGTTGAACTATAGACCTTGAAGAGAGTGATACTCCAACACCAAGGCCTTCACCACCTAGACCAACCTATTGGGATTATTAGAAATATTATTGAACCTAGTATTTTAAACTGGGATCCACAGTTTCTCTCGTCTCAACTAGGGGTGAGCATCGACCGGTCTGGACCAAGAAAATCAGACCGGACCGGCCATTTTGGACCGGACCATACCAGACCGGACCGGTATTGGTCCGGTCCGGTCCAGTCCATTTTTTTTTTTTGGACCGACCACATTCGGTCCGGTCCACGGTCCAGCAATTTTCCGGACCGGACCGGACTGAATATAAATTATTTTTATATGTTTTTATATATAATTAATTATATATAATTATACTATATTATAATTAAGTATAGACTATTAATACTATTATATATTTATATAGTTATACTAATGGTTATATTAGTTATTATATTAGTTTAGTTATACTATATTATAGTGATTTATTATAGGTTAATAAATTTATAACTATATTATATATTAGTATAAGTTATAATGATTTAGTATAGTTAAAACCTATAAGTAATAAGTATAGACTATAGACTATAGTACTTATACAATTATACTTATACTAAATTATTAATATATAGCTATACTATATTACTAATAGTCTAATACTTTAAAATTTATACTAATACTATTATATAGTTATATTAGTTGTTATATTAGTTTAGTTATACTATATAATAGTGATTTATTATAATTATATTATATATTAGTGTAAGTTATAATGATTTAGTATAGTTATAACTATTAACTATAGACTATAGTTATACAACTTATACAATTATACTTATACTAATATTACTAATATATAGCTATACTATATTACTAATAGTCTAATACTTTAAAGTTTATACTAATACTATTATATAGTTATATTAGTTGTTATATTAGTTTAGTTATACTAATAAATTAATAATACTATATTATAGTGATTTATTATAATTATATTATGTATTAGTGTAAGTTATAATGATTTAGTATAGTTATAACTATTAATTATAGACTATAGTTATACTTATACAATTATATTATACTAAATTACTAATATTACTAATATATAGCTATAGCCTATACTATATTACTAATAGTCTAATAGTTTATACTAATACTATTATATAGTTGAACTATAATTGTCATTATAATTTATAGTATTAGAATCATAAATTATAATATTTATAATACATTGAATTTGAGTAATTTACATACTCTAACTTAGTAACAAATTCTCAATTAACATTTAACATTATAAATATAATTATCACTAATTATTTTTTTAATGAGTTAATTAAATAATCCACATTAAATAGTTTATTTAATTTTAATTTTACTAATTTAAATAATTTTTTTAATTGATTTATGTGTCAAAAATGTAAAAGAATCACAAAGAAAATACATGAAGTCTGCCTTCCCAGAAAATGCGCCGTTTGATTCAAAATGGGTCCCAAACGGCGCCATTTAACGTCACTGCAGGTTAGAGAAAAATTAGGTTGCGTGAAACGGCGTCGTTTCATACAACCCATTTATTTATTTTTCAATTAACGTTCCTGAAACGGCGCCGTTTGGGTCCAATTAAAAACCAAACGGCACCATTTCAGAAACTTTCCTGGCGCCTTCAGTCTTCCCCCCTCCTCCCGATTCATTTCACATTTCTGATTTCCCCCAACTCCTCCTGCAAAAACCCTAAATCTTCTTCAGCCACCCTCCGTCCCCACCGTCCCCTTCGTCGCAGCAGGCTTGCAGCAGTTCGGTAGTCGATACTCTCTCTCTCTCTCTCTCCAATTTGTTCAAATGCTCCAGCTCGACTATAAAGGATTTTGGGATGATTGGAGAATTTTTTTGTGTGTTGTAGTTCTGTGGATCGATTATGTGGGGTGGTCCGGTGGATGTGTTATTAACTTATTGTGTTGTTATTTTTTTGTGGTTCTGTCATCTGTGTTATCGATTCTATCATCTATGGTTCTGTGAATTTTTTTGTGTGTTGTTATTATATGCATGTCTAAATATATATATATAGATATATATGATATATATAGATATATATATATATGCATGTCTGAATATAGATATATTTATGTCTGAATATATATAGATATTTTTTTTTATAAGTAAAAATATGGTGATCAGGTAGGATATATAGATAGATATATATACATAGATATATAGATATATATATATATACATAGATATATATATGCATGTCTGAATATATATAGATATATATGATATATATATAGATATATGTGCATGTCTTTCAATCTGCATGTCTTTCAATGTTTGTAATAAATTAATGTTTGTTTTCTAATGTTTGTACATAGATTAATATTTGTTTTCTAATTATTTTGTCCACTTCTCCTTTTGTCCTTTTTGTAGATGGAGTCTTCTACAAATGATGTGCAAGAGTCAACACAAAACATGCCCCCACGCCCACCCCCACCCAATGTAAGTGAACAATCAGTTAGTGGGTCACAAAGGGGTAGAGTTAGGTCTTTTGTTTGGGATCACTTTACAATCATACCAAAATGTGATCCAACTAAACCTAGGGCTGCATGTAATTATTGTGGTACTTCGTATGTTGCTGATACGAAGGCCAATGGTACGAAAAACATGAAGAATCACATTGAGAATCAGTGTAAGAAATGTCCGTTTAAGAAGACGAATAAATCTCAGACGACTCTAGGTTGGAAGGTAGAGGGAGGAAGTGGTAGTCAAAGTGGGGGACTTGTGCCTATTGCATTTAGTGTTGAGGCTTGCCGACAAGCCTTAGCTGAGATGATTATTCTTGATGAGTTACCATTTAGGCATGCTGAAGGGGAGGGTTTCAGGAAGTTTATGCTTGTGGTTTGCCCTAAGTGGGTAGGGATTCCATCCTGTATGACAGTTTCTAAGGATTGTTTTAATTTATTTTTTAAAGAAAAACAAAAGTTGAGAAATGCTCTTCGAGGGCAGCGAATTTCCCTCACCACGGATACTTGGACATCCGTGCAAAACTTAAATTATATGTGTCTCACAGCACATTTCATTGATGATGGCTGGAAGTTACACAAGAGGATTCTTTCCTTTTGTTTGGTTGAAATTCATAAGGGTGATACACTTGGTAAAGGTATAGAGATGTGTTTGATTGATTGGGGGCGACCAGAATTTCTTGCACTCACTCTTGATAATGCAAGTTCTAATAATGGGGCCGTTACTTATTTGAAAAAAAAAAACCAAGTATAGGAGAGACACGGTCTTAGAACATGAATTCTTGCATGTTCGATGTTGTGCCCACATTTTGAATTTAATTGTTCGTGAGGGGTTGAAAGAATATGATAAGTCTATTGCGAAGGTGAGGGGTGTTATAAAGTATGTTAAATCCTCTCCTCAAAGGTGGAGTATATTTAAAAAATATGTGGGGTTGGAAGATAAACCCAAAAGCCAAGTTAGCCTAGCTGTACCGACTAGGTGGAACTCCACCTATCTTATGTTAGAAAAGGCTTCCAAATTTAAAAGGGCTTTTGATCGGTTGGAGGAAGAAGATTCGTGCTTCATTGGTAGTATTGGGGATGATGATGACGACGACGACGACGACAACGATGAAGATGTGGATCATGTGGTCAATAGGAGAAAGTCAAAGAAGTTAGGGCCTCCTAATGCATCCGATTGGGAGAAGGTAAAAGTGTTTGTGAGATTTCTTGCATTATTTCATGATGCAACTTTACGCTTCTCGGGGGGTGAATATGTAACTTGTAATGCTTTTTTTCCAGAGTTAGTTACTATTAAAGATGCTATTAACATGAAGTGTGAAGAACGAAACCCTGTTGTGGGATTAATGGCCACAAATATGAGGAGAAAGTTTGACAAATATTGGGAGAACTTGAAAAATCAGAATATGTTGCTCTATGTTGGTGTTATTCTTGATCCTCGCTACAAGATGCGATATCTTGATTTTGGGGTTGGGACAAATGTATGCACATGATAATGCAAAAAAAATTGATTTTAGTTGGAAAGTGAAAAATGCATTTATCCGCATGTATGAGGCATAAAGAGAAAATGAAGAAGGGCATTCTCCTCAGTGTACAAGTTCCCTACATGAAAATGTATCTCCTTCAGCTGATAAGATGGCGAGTAAAAAAGCAAATTTGATGGCCCAATTTAAGCAACAATTACAGTCAGAAGACAGTTTAGAAAGTAAGTCAGAGGTTGATAGATATCTAGCTGAAAGATGTGAGGATCAAAATGATATTTTTGACCTTCTAATTTGGTAAAAGGTGAATTCAGCTAGATATCGCGTGCTTTCAAAGGTTGCACGTGATGTACTTGCAATACTGGTATTTACTGTCGCCTCTGAATCTACATTTAGCAATGCGGGTTGTGTACTTGACCCTTTCCGAAGTAGTTTAAATTCAATGAGTGTTGAGGGTCTCATATGTGCACAAAATTGGCTTCGTTCTTCTTCTACTCCAATAAGCCTTAGGACTTTAATGGATGAAGTAGAGGAATTTGAGAAGTAACTGGATACGGGTATGTAATAAATTATCTTCTATAGTTCTATGTGCTGTAATTTTATTTTGTTTTATTTTCTATATTATGTAATTTTATTTAACTTGCTTTGTTTTAAATTTTTATGGATAGAACTTGTTGGGGACCCGAACTTTGTTGATTCTGTGGAGGCGTCAAATTCAATGCCTACTGGCTCTAGACCCAATCTTGATTAAAGACTAAAGAGGTGTGAAGATTGTTGCTTTACTTGAAAGGCTGAAACGAAATTTGTCATCAATCATGTTTATTTATTTTGAAAAAAAACTCATGCATTAATATTGGTCCTTCTCTTTCTAATTTATTAATAACTTGCTTTGCTTTTTTTTTATGTATCACAAAGAGCCATGATATTTATTATTTACCATCACTTTGGGATTTAATTGTATTTTTTTTTAAAAAAAAAAAGGAAAGGAAAGAAAAGGAGACCATCCATGTAGAACTTGTAAAAAGCAGCTGCCTTGATCAGAATTTGATTTGATATTATCAAACACATTTTAGTCTTTTAGTTTGTTTAAATTACTATATAAAAACAAAAGAATTTCTGGACCAAAATCAGAATTTCTTCAACCCCACTCAAAAGAATATTTGTTTGGTGATCTTTTCTCTTTTCCTTGTTATTTCTTTTTTGGTGTTTTACTCTAACTCTCTAATCTTAGAAAATCTGGAATGTGCAAGTAGTGCACCACATGTCCACATCTCAAAAAAGCTGATTTTCATCTATGTTTGAATTTAAATTTTCGTTGGTATCATAAAAGCTGATTTTCAGCTATGTTTTTTTGCAAATTAAATTTATCTCCATAGCTATTAAAGGAGATTGGTTGAATGAATAAAGGCAGAGTACTATTTTCATAAATTTGTCCAATTGTTGGTGTGGTTCCAGCGTAATTTATCTAAGAGTATGCGAGAGGAGAGATTCCCTGCATAGTTCTTATATCGTATGCGTGAGGAGAGATTCCTAGCATACTTGGGACTTACTTTGGAACATTGTTTTTTGATAAGGACGTACATTACTTTGGAACATTACAAAGAATCTGTTTTGATTCACAAAGTTTTTTAGCATTTAAGGCTATATCTGTGACTATAAATATGTTATTTTGTAGCCCCATTAAGCCCAATGAGATGTTCAGTTGTCTTGGAACGTCTAGATAATCTGATTATTAACTAGAGCTAATGGATATGTTTAGGTTTTAATTAATACTCCGTGGAGAATTTCTGGACATTTCATGAATTTTTTTCCCTGGATAAAGGCATTAGAGATGTTTTTTGTTAGATATTCATTGCCTTTTTATGTTAGAGCCTTTTATTATATTTTTTTTTATAAGTTATTCATGGATATTCATTGCCTTTTTTGTATGTTTTTAGATCAATTCTCGACCCTTTTAAAAATATAAATGCAAAATTATTATGAATTTCTGGACATTTCATGAACTTTTTTCCTGGATAAAGGCACCGGAGATGTTTTTTGTTAGATATTCATTGCCTTTTTATGTTAGAGCCTTTTATTATATTTTTTTTATAAGATATTCCTGGATATTCATTGCATTTTTTGTATGTTTTTAGATCAGTTCTCAACCCTTTTTAAAAGACAAATGCAAAATCATTGTTTGTAGAATTGAGATTTCAGAGTGCTTACTTTCCAAGTCTATGATGTTGGTTAATAAGTCTAAGTCCAACACCTGTTATGTTTCCATGTCAAAAATAAATTAATGTAATAGTATTAATTTAATAAATTAATGTTCAAAATGAGAGAGGACAAAAAGAGGCAAACTAGAATTTTCAGCACTCAATATTCTATCTTGTTAATTGAACAAAAATGGAAGCTTATATTGTTTTTGATCTTCTACTTCATATTATTATTATTATTATTATTATTATTATTCACCTATTTTGTTTGCTTATTTTCTTGGTAATGAAGTAGTAATGAAAGCTAATCACGTGGGTCAAATTCAGAATAGATGAAAGTTGAAATTTCAATGTTGAAGATTACATAATCCCAAGCAGCTGCAATTTTAATTAGTTTTGTTTCTGTATTGCTTAGAAGTTAGAAGTTAGGTATATAATTAGACACCAGTACTTGTAATAACTTTTGTATTAATTAGTTCTGTTTCACTTCATTTTGTAATTTGTAATTTGTAAGTAATAACTTTTGTATT